>OZ005649.1:222696846-223236346 GCA_963930645.1 Salticus scenicus | reverse complement strand
TGGGAAAAAACTTTAGTTTTTAAAGCAACTGAGTTAAAATATTTGCAGAATTTGTGCAATTGAGAAAACAAATATATTCTAAAATATGTAAAAATGGTATAGAAAATTAGTTTAAAATGCCCTCTTTGGTACAATTTCTTGATTTTTTTTCCCTTCTCTTAACGTTTGTAGAGCAATGAAACGTAATAGACTTTAAATCTTTGATTAAGATTACCATCAAATTTTATGCGCATATAAAAATAAATGCGCATTCAAAAATTATTATAAAATGGACGGTTAGGATGTAAGTTTCACTATTAATTTTCTTTCCATATTCCAGTTGATGTATTTTACCAACAGTAGTTTGGATAAGTGCATTATTTTCCTCTTATGTATCAAGCCATTTATTTTAAATCACACTGTTGCCAATAATGCACTGTCTATGTAAAGTAAAAATCATACATGCAGTCGTTTGTGACCTGTTGTAAAAATTTCTGTATTATAAACTGAATTCTTCGCAGCATTTAAAATTTAATCACAATTGTCCAATTTTTAGCAAATGCAACAGATGTATGTTGATAATATTTTGTTAAAAAGCATGTTTAAAAAAAATTAAATTGTTGGTTTTCAAAAATACAGATGATTCTCTCTCTCTTTTCCATGAGAGCTGTCTGTTTATCAAAGTATAATCTCTGGGTTTAGCTTCTAATTCATAAATTTTATTTATTTTCATTTAGCCAGGGGCGCGCCAGCAGTGTCAGGCGCCTGTGTGCAGAGAGTCAGTCGGCGCCCTATGTTAGACAAGGTATCTACTAAAATCCTCCCCCCCCACACACACACACCCTTTTGCTGGAAGATAGCTCTCAAAATTTTATCTTTCGGGGAAGTATTGACTGTACGGAACATGGATGACATTGAAGCCACGACAGATTTTATATGCATAAATTATAGTGAATTAAATATACAAGGCGTTTTTTGCCTGGTCTGGGTATCGAACGTGAAATCTTCCAGATCTCAGCTCAATGTTCTACTATCTATCTACCTCGACTTCTCAAAGATATTATTATTCTATCCGAACTTAATTTTATTATTGCTACAAAATGCCAAAGATGACTTCCGCTAGTACCAACAGGCTCGTTTAAAAGAATTTTATCTTAACGGTATTTTCATTTTTTTTTTTTTTTTTCAACAACGCAAAGCTTTATGGCACGTTCAAAAGCTACTTTACATTGTATGATATATTTATAAAAATTTTAGATATTTCTGTTCAAATGAAATAATCAAGTTGCGATTTCTATTTCTTTCTTTCTTTCATTTTTTTTTTTTTTTTAATAAATGCAGAATATATTGCGACATAGCTAATTCCCCTTGTTCTTTTCCCCGATTCCATTTAATCTGAGATAACGGCTTAATATGTTTTAATTTTCATAAAATTTTCAAAAAAAAAATCATTCGACATAGAAAATAAAACATTAATAAATTACAATAAATATCAACATGAATAAAAATACAGGTAAATATCACATAGTTACATATTCACTATTAAAAATAACATTGTGAATTAATCAGAAAATGGAGAATTTAGTATTAAGAACAATCTTAAAAAGTTAACAGAACTGATTTTCAATTAATAAATATGCATATTTAATAGGTAAGAATTCAGATTAATCTTAATTCGATAAATTAATCCAAACTTTAGAAAGAGCAAAAGTACAAAAAATTAATTTTTCCTAACAACTATAGTAAGTTGTAATATGTATTTAGCTTAATTTGTAAAAATACTGTTATTCATTGTAATACTTGTGTTTTATTATTATTTACAATTTTACTATTGTTTATCATAGTAAATAATAAATATTTTTTAACATTTCTCAGAATACATCAAAAATGCATATGACTGATGTTGGTTTATATAATTGCCCGTGCTCCAGGACTCGTAAATAGTATCTGATAAAAGAAATTAAGTTTATTGAAATTTATTGTAATATGTTCGCATGAAAATAGTGTGCATTGCTTTTATACTTCTTTCATAGGAGCATTCTAAAAAACTGGATGCATTATGGTTTGTGGGAGTAATAGTTTAAAATAAATTTTAATACTGATGTTATTAGTACACATTACTGATGTTTACTTCAGCATCTACCTCCAAGAATATGGTGTTATAATATTCATAGCTATTTAAAGGCGTGTGCAAAAGGCAAATTTACAACCGTAACTTTAGTGTGTATTCCGAGGACACATTAGACTGCATTATTAAAATGTTATAATATTTTATTAGTAATTATTATATGTGCTGTTCATTCACGGATGACAGTCATAAAAAAGGGAGACGACTACTCCGAAAAAAGGGGTAACCTCTGAATCTAGCTGGCACTGAAGGATTGCACAGCTGAAAATAATAAACATTCTTTCTCTCCTTTCATCACTATACTGATAAAATCAAATTTGATACAGACTTGACGCATGGATATAACTCCGACATGAAAATAAACAGCATAATTATTAAATGTTCATCTTTTGTGCATCCCAGTGTATTATGAGTTAAAGTTTTATACGCACTAAATAATATACAAAACTTATTCATGTAGAATTCCCGAACACAAACAGAACAAGCGCACTTTGATCTTTCCCCCATAACCTGCAATGTACCAATTTATATTCTACAGATTTATAGGTACTTTGTAGACTTTATACAAAGTAACGTAAAAAAGTAAAATTTAGATCAGCTTGGAGTTATATAATTAAAATGCTTACTTAAAAAAATTCCAAAAATTATTCCACAATCAAAAATGTTTAAAATCTCTTTTATAAGTTTATTTAAAAGATATATAATTATTCCCTGCAACTTTTATTTTTAAAAATATGTAATAAAAAAAATTCAATTACATAAATCAATCACTTTTATTATGTTTCAAATGTCTTTGCCAAACATTAAACATATTATAAATTTTCATCGTTAATAATTCATAATAGGATTAAATATTATTAAAAAATAAAATTATAGCTATATTTTTATTTTTTATATTACCCGGTAAATAAACAATAATTGGCAAATACAAATATTTTATGTGAAATATTTCTAAACTTAATTTGATAGCTTATGTAAATTTCCCTTAATCTGAAATGTTTTTACATTAATTATTAAACTGAATTTAATTTTTTTATATTCATAGATTTTGAAGTATCTGAATTTTTTTTTTTTTTTTTTTTTTAGGACTGAGGGCCTAATCTGGGATTTTTGCGTTGTCGTTTTCGATAGTTGGACATTTGTCGAAATCTAAAATTTATCGAAAATATAATTGAATAATTTGAAAGCGGTGTGAAATTGAAAGCGAAGAAAAAAAAAAATAACTAATAGTCCTCCGTCCTAAACTAAATTCTGCTTTTGCCAGAATTTCATCAAAATCTTTTTTATTATTATTATTATTGAAAGAAAAAGAAAAGAAAATTAATAATAATCAGTATCGTTACAAGCGATATCGAAAAAATATTTTTTTTTTTTTTTTTTTTTTTTTTTAAATAATTTTGAATTAGGAAATAAGAAGTGCGCGAGCAATATGAAATAAAAACAAGTAAAAAAATGAATTTAATGGTTTAATTTTTATATAAAACAAGATCGCGTGCTATCTTAAAAAGTAGATGTAAAATTTAAAGTTTAATTTTTTTGGCAACAATTATAAATTAAAATAAATAATTTAATGAAAGTTTAGAAGTTAGAATTTCTAATTTTATCTTATAATTATTTTTTTTTCTTTTCTCACGAACACAAGACCAACGAAACCAACTTGCATTTCAAATTTCATCAATTCTTTTGGTTAATAAACAAAAAAGTTACTTTTTTTTAAATTTTATTATATATATATATATATATATATATATATATATATATTATGAAAGATTGAAATGTAATTTTATTGTAATTTTTGTTGTTTTTGAAAACAAAAATTTTTTATAGGAGAGTTGCAAAAACTTTTTATTTTTTAAAAGATTTTTTTTTCCCTGTGACGGACGCTGTTAACGAATGAGAACTGATACGAATTACTGATACGATTACGAATATGATATTTCACTAACCCATAATGAATCCTAATAATACAAATTAATTTTGTCATTTTGTAACATTTTTCATTGTTTATTTATGAAATTTAAAAGGTAATTCATCAAACGGATAAACAGGCAGATAATAATTAAATGTTTTTCAATAAGTGAATTGAACAATATTTGATTATTATTATTATCAAATATAAAAGCAAGAAATAACTAAACTTTGTACAAGGGTTGGGATATCATTTAACGTACAATCATCAATGCGGAATAATCAGTGAGTTATTTCAATTTCAGTAGTAAATTTGGTAAAGAAAAGAAATTTAGTAAAATTTGATAAAGTTGGTAAAGAAAAGAAATAATCTGGTGTGTCACTCACACGACTTTCTCTTACTCTGAAATTTAATACTATAAATACAGGTTGGAGATTAAGAGGTAAGATAATGATGTTATGTAAACCTCTGTTAAACAATTCAAATTAGGCTTCGGGAGAGTTTTGTATGATAATTAGTTGTGTGTGAGGGGGGCTACCACCCCCCTCAACCCCCCGTTTCATTAATGCACCTACATTTATACACAATTTAATTCGGTTATTAAAAAATAATTATGTTTAAAAAAAAAAAAAAAAAAACTTATTAAAATTATTATTTAAAAAAATTATCTTTTATGATAATGCAGACGATTTCCATATTAGAGAAGTAGTATAACACTAAACATCCAAAAAAAATCCATTTTATTCTCAAAAAAAAAAAAAAAAAAAAGTACGATTTTTTTTTTTTAAGTTTTTTTTTTTCGTTAAAAGTGAAAAAAAAAATCGATAACTTTCTTTTAAATTATCGCAGATCGATGGTTCAACCATTCGTTTTAAAGGTATTGGCGAGCTCTTTTGAAAGATACCCATCATGAAAATTTACTCCCCTCGAGGGGGGACTTCCCCCCAGGGGGAGAGGCGAGGCTCCTACATACACAATTTTTTTTTCCCAGTTGACTATCTCTATTACAAAAAATATATATTCGTTTCATTTGGTTTAGTGCAGTCTATAGACGTTAAACTCTACTTACCTGCGATTTCCCCCATAGACGTAATGTATTAGAATTCTCTTGATTGTCCCTGTACACGAACCATTTGCTTGATCTTAACGAAAAGCTTACTGTAGCATTTATATATGATACACATTTAGAATACCAAGTTTGGAATGTCTGCTACTATTTGTTCTTGAGATATGCTGATAACAGACAGACACACAGACATACACACAGACCATTTGCTAAAAACATGATTTTCGTATTCAGGGGACCTCAAAACGTGTAAATATAACAAAATCTCGCGTTCGAAAATTTGACCCAAAAACAATACTTTCTCTACCTTATGGGTAAGAGAAAGTAAAAAGAAACTTCAATATCTGTTTAAGATATTTGAAAATTTTGATAAAATCATGATTTAAAAAAAAAAAAAAAAAAATTCAGATGCGCAACAGCTACAAGGTTCCCATTACCCACTACTACACATATGCTGTTTTTGGGAAATAGTGTGGAGGTTGTGAAGGGATACAAAAAGATTATTTACATAGCGAATTTATAAAAAAAAAAAAAAAAAATTGTTAGATCTGTTTTTTGAAATACTCATTTCTGAGATTTATGACTGGCCTATCTAATCAGAAAACCTGTCAGTTTTCCTGTAGTAACCAAGTAACATACACTAAAGGGTATATAAATATGAGTTTGTGTAGTAAATTTGAAGATAATCGTTAGATACGTTTTTGAGAAACCGACTTTTGGTTTTACTGCCGATTTTCACCAAAACATGGCAAACTGGTCTTCTCACCCAAACCTAACACTTATATACGAAAGGATATATCTATAAGGATGTTAATATGGCAAATTAGAAGAAAATGCGTAAAACTGCTTTTTTTTTTTTTTTTAAGAAATACACTACCGAGACCTAAAGTTTTTTTTTTTTTTTTTTTTTTTTTTTTAATAAAAGACGTTTGTCAGGTGTTTATACAGCAAATTTGAAGAAAATCGTTAAAGCCTTTTTTGAGATACTTACCTCTACGGCAACACATCTGTTTTTCCAATTTTCACCAAAAGTAAGGAAAACCATACGTACATTATTAAACCTGACATTATTTATACATGACATTTACATACATTATTTTGAAGTTTCATCGTTCTATCTGTATTATATTTAAAGAAGTGATAGTCAAAATATTCCACACATACACACATACACACGTACATACGCACTTACACAACGGCCAATTTGCCAAAATCAACATTTTTTTCTTCACTCAGGAGACCTTAAAACAGGTGAAAACTCGATATCGAAATTTTTGGCCAAATATAATACCAGTTATAAAATTTAGAATAGTAATTACTTAATTTAATAATTTTAAGCTGTACGCTTTTAATATTACAACGTTTTGATACATTTATTCCATGCTGTGGCCCGATCATATATATATATATATATTCAGAAGGCATAGTTACGTAAATACTCTTACATTACCTATAAATGAAATATTCCATTGTATCTATGCGCTTTTTCTTTCTTTCTTTCTTTTTTTTTTTTTTTTTTTAATGTAGTACAAAGAAAGGGATAACAATCAAAATATAGTGTGGTAATATATTATTATATCAGGAAATCAAAACAATTAAACTAATGGATGTACAATGCATTTTTCTAATACTAATTAAAAAAAAAAAGAAAGAAAGAAACACATTTGGCAAAAAATTGAAAAGGATACGCTTTTAGTTCTGGGATCATTTATGTAGAAATTGATCGATTATAATCGTTTAATTTATCTCTATATATATAATGTAAAATTTGCATCAAGAATGCTTTCGAAATACTAAAATAATTCAAACCATAATTAGACATGAACAGTGGACTTATGTTAGAAATATCTCGGACGAGTTCTTTAGCTAGACTGATCCGCCATCTTTGTTTCAAAATGGCAGGCATTTCAAAAATTTGAACCGTGTATTTATGAACAGATATTCTTGAAACTCGATAAATACAGAGCTCGTATCAAGGTCTAAATTAAGTGTATTAAATCAATTCGATCCGCTACTTTATTTCAAAATAGCCTGCTTGAAAAGGTAACAAAATCATTCTACTCTTTCGACTAAGTTGGAAGTACTTTTTTTTTTAATTTAAAGAAAAGTGGGATTTCATAAGAACAGGTCTATCAAAGATAACCAAGATTACTGTACATTAAAATAAATGTAAAAATAATATCTTACCAATCTTGGAATAAGACAAATCTTCTCCCTGTTCATTTTTCTGAAAATATGATTTGTTTCTTTTTTGTTTTTCATGACATATTAAAATATTTAAAACATTAAAATAGTTAAAATCTAAGCAAAAGAATGATTGAATGTGCAAGCACATATTAATTGTAGACTACCAAACCTGTATCTGAGAAGCTAAGCATTAAATGTAAAAGTTTTGCTCGCTGCGGCTGCAGGTGCAAATTTAAACACAAAACGCTGACTTAGTAATTTCTCAGCGATAACAGAAAAGATGGGAGGAAAGAAAGAGAAAACAGGAAATACTTTTATTGTGGTTATTTATTAACTATGTTAGATAATTACTTAAAATCATTTCTTTGAAAATGCTATTCATTCGCTTCGATACGAATTTCAAGAGTTGTCATTAATTTAAATTTTTTGTGATTTATTTTTGGGGGACAGAGGTTTGAGTTCCTTAGCCCCACTCCCCCAGGTCTGCCGAATTCAGTTTTAATTTTTAGGCCGAACACTCTCGATTTTAGTGAAGCTTAACACAAATTTTCGATTTACAGGCAGACACATTTTTATTAATTTACGTGAGTTTTTGGCGCCCCCCTCTCCCTTATGACAATGAATCTACAATAAAGTAAAATATAAAACTGATTTATAATGTGTGATACAAGGCCGTAGCCAGAAAATTTTTTGAGAAGCGCTTTTTACTTAAATACGTAATGCTGAGACTTAAAAATGACGATTAGCTCAAAAAATTTTTTTTGCCAAAAAAGTTTTTTCTTTAGGGGGGGGGGGGAGGTGAACTCCTTCCAGATGGGGGAAGGGGTTGTAGGGATCCGGTGGTGGCGGGGGGCGCCCCCCCCCCCCCTCACCACCACCACCTAGTTACGAAACATCATTCACATTGCCTAGCATTGACATTATAAAAGTTTTTTTTTTTTAGTAATTAGTTCTTGGTAGGCGCCTTTAGTTGCCTGGCGCCTGTGTGCGCCGCACACATTGCACACTGGGTCGGCGCGCCCCTGCATTTAGCCCAAAGTAAATGCCGGCATAAATATATAATTTTAGAATAATGTCTCTCGTTCTCCAAAGCGGATTTTATATAAAAAAGAAAAACCTTAGAATTCTCAAAAAAAGTAATTTGTACTCAAAAAATTAATAAATTAACTATAATAATATTAATAATCACGAAAAAATAGAGAAAATTGAGTTCAGCCGTTCATATAAGTTTCAGAAAATAATTATCTGTCGATACTATTGATTGTAGATTAAGTACCATTTATCAACAATCGACCATCTCTAACCTATTGAATACTACTCCTAGTTAGTCTCCGGCGATCCACTTCATTTTGAATAGAAAGTCATGAAGTTCAATTTAATTAACAAACACAATTAAAACAAACCACTATAGTTTAACAAAGTGGCACTTTGGAAGATAAGATTGAAGAGGTTAATAATGTAAAGTATGTAAAGTAGTTAAATTATAAAGCAAATACAGGTATATAAACTGAGATCTGGCATTTTATCTCATTACTTCTAAAGTGTTTTTTTTTTTTTTTTTCCAAAGTTTTGGTATAATTCTACTTTCTTTTTCATATTAGCCTCTCATTGCTTTTCATTTATAATTAGTTTATATAACTCAGTTTTCAATTAATATACCTAAATCATTTTAAACTAATTCGATTATGCGGAAATAATACTTATTAAAAATTGACTACCTTTTAGCAAAAGTTGAATATTTAGAGAAATTTTTTGAAAAAGATATAATTATCCCCTTTCACTTGAGAAAAATGTTAAGTTTTATATCGATAAAAACTACTTAGCAATAAAATGCACCAATAAATTGGTTTTAATAAGGAAAAATAAAAACTTCATAAATAAATACCATAAACTGCAAAAGTACGCAACTGTTTTGGGTAGAAATAATTAAACACGACTTTTGATAAAACAAGAGAGGGGGGGGGGAGGTCTCGTTCCTGTGGCTCAGTAGGAAAATTCAAATAGTCGTTATTTTAAAACGAGATATAGTGGATCAGGTTCATTAATGAACTTGGTTGAGGATATGGGCTTTTTAGACATCAAGTTTTTATGAAAATTAGTTCTTAAATTGTGGTTTTATGTGCATTTAAAATTTCCAGGCGATCATTATTCTGAAACAAGATGGTGGATATATACAGATTTAATTAATGAACTTGGTTGAGATTTTGATATGGACTACGTAGATACCGAATTTCACACAAATCGGTTCATATATATTTTTATTGTGTACGAGTTTCAATTATAAAAAACAGGAATTTTCAAGTGGCCGATATTATTAAAAAATATAGCTCACGAAGTTGGTTAACAATTTTAACCAATATATTTCTTTAGTAAGTTCTGCTGCTTATTCAGTCTGCACTCATACGTATTACTTACTCCTCTTAATGAAGGGTCGTGCTTAATTATTTTGACTCTTTTTAAGCTATTGTATAGCTTTTATCGCGGGCTTTGAGCGCGGCGACCGAATTGAAAAATTCCGTAACGAAAAAAAAACCTAACACAGTTCGGTAAACTTCGGCTGTACGAAGCTCGCACAGATCGAGACGAGCTGCTCCGAAATCGGACGAATACATAAGCAGCTGTTTGTGAGAAAGTATATAGGTGTATAGGTATCTGTCATCTATGTACAACAGTGAATAGCTGTACGCGTAAAATTTGTGTATAAAGTAGATCAGATAAAACTTGAATATCTCCATTCGACTTGCAGGCCTTTAAAACCTATTAAATACCTTTTCTCTATTAAAATTTGTTTTCTTATCATTATTGTTATCTTATTCATTAATATCAAAGAAAAACCTTGAATATCCCCATTCGACTTGCAGGCCTTTAAAACCTATTAAATACCTTTTCTCTATTAAAATTTGTTTTATATCGGTCACCACGCTCAAAAAGTGTAACTCGAATTAATATCAAAGAAAAAACTTGAATATCCACATTCGACTTGCAGGCCTTTAAAACCTATTAAATACCTTTTCTCTATTAAAATTTGTTTTTTTATCGGTCACCACGCTCAAAAAGTGTAACTTTAATTAATATCAAAGAAAAAACTTGAATATCCCCATTCGACTTGCAGGCCTTTAAAACCTATTAAATACGTTTTCTCTATTAAAATTTGTTTTCTTATCGGTCACCACGCTCAAAAAGTGTAACTTTAATTAATATCAAAGAAAAAACTTGAATATCCCCATTCGACTTGCAGGCCTTTAAAACCTATTAAATACGTTTTCTCTATTAAAATTTGTTTTCTTATCGGTCACCACGCTCAAAAAGTGTAACTTGAATTAATATCAAAGAAAAAACTTTAATATCCCCATTCGACTTGCAGGCCTTTAAAACCTATTAAATACCTTTTCTCTATTAAAATTTGTTTTCTTATCGGTCACCACGCTCAAAAAGTGTAACTTGAATTAATATCAAAGAAAAAACTTGAATATCCCCATTCGACTTGCAGGCCTTTAAAACCTATTAAAATACCTTTTCTCTATTAAAATTTGTTTTCTTATCATTATTGTTATCTTATCATTATTGTTATCTTATTCATTAATATCAAAGAAAAAACTTCAATGGCCCCATTCGACTTGCAGGCCTTTAAAACCTATTAAATACCTTTTCTCTATTAAAATTCGTTTTCTTATCGGTCACCACGCTCAAAAAGTGTAACTTGAATTAATATCAAAGAAAAAACTTTAATATCCCCATTCCACTTGCAGGCCTTTAAAACCTATTAAATACCTTTTCTCTATTACAATTTGTTTTCTTATCGGTCACCACGCTCAAAAAGTGTAACTTGAATTAATATCAAAGAAAAAACTTGAATATCCCCATTCGACTTGCAGGCCTTTAAAACCTATTAAATACCTTTTCTCTATTAAAATTCGTTTTCTTATCGGTCACCACGCTCAAAAAGTGTAACTTGAATTAATATCAAAGAAAAAACTTTAATATCCCCATTCGACTTGCAGGCCTTTAAAACCTATTAAATACCTTTTCTCTATTACAATTTGTTTTCTTATCGGTCACCACGCTCAAAAAGTGTAACTTGAATTAATATCAAAGAAAATATTCAATATCCCCATTCGACTTGCAGGCCTTTAAAACCTATTAAAATACCTTTTCTCTATTAAAATTTGTTTTCTTATCATTATTGTTATCTTATTCATTAATATCAAAGAAAAACCTTGAATATCCCCATTCGATTTGCAGGCCTTTAAAACCTATTAAATACCTTTTCTCTATTAAAATTTGTTTTATATCGGTCACCACGCTCAAAAAGTGTAACTTGAATTAATATCAAAGAAAAAACTGGAATATCCCCATTCGACTTGCAGGCCTTTAAAACCTATTAAATACGTTTTCTCTATTAAAATTTGTTTTCTTATCGGTCACCACGCTCAAGAAGTGTAACTTGAATTAATATCAAAGAAAAAACTTTAATATCCCCATTCGACTTGCAGGCCTTTAAAACCTATTAAATACCTTTTCTCTATTACAATTTGTTTTCTTATCGGTCACCACGCTCAAAAAGTGTAACTTGAATTAATATCAAAGAAAAAAATTCAATATCCCCATTCGACTTGCAGGCCTTTAAAACCTATTAAAATACCTTTTCTCTATTAAAATTTGTTTTCTTATCATTATTGTTATCTTATTCATTAATATCAAAGAAAAACCTTGAATATCCCCATTCGATTTGCAGGCCTTTAAAACCTATTAAATACCTTTTCTCTATTAAAATTTGTTTTATATCGGTCACCACGCTCAAAAAGTGTAACTTGAATTAATATCAAAGAAAAAACTTGAATATCCCCATTCGACTTGCAGGCCTTTAAAACCTATTAAATACCTTTTCTCTATTAAAATTTGTTTCCTTATCGGTCACCACGCTCAAAAAGTGTAACTTGAATTAATATCAAAGAAAAAAATTGAATATCCCTATTCGACTTGCAGGCCTTTAAAACCTATTAAAATACCTTTTCTTTATTAAAATTTGTTTTCTTATCATTATTGTTATCTTATCATTATTGTTATCTTATTCATTAATATCAAAGAAAAAACTTGAATGGCCCCATTCGACTTGCAGGCCTTTAAAACCTATTAAATACCTTTTCTCTATTAAAATTTGTTTTATATCGGTCACCGCGCTCAAAAAGTGTAACTTGAATTAATATCAAAGAAAAAACTTGAATATCCCCATTCGACTTGCAGGCCTTTAAAACCTATTAAAATACCTTTTCTCTATTAAAATTTGCTTTCTTATTATTGTTATCTTATTCATTAATATCAAAGAAAAAACTTGAATATCCCCATTCGACTTGCAGGCCTTTAAAACCTATTAAATACCTTTTCTCTATTAAAATTTGTTTTCTTATCGGTCACCACGCTCAAAAAGTGTAACTTGAATTAATATCAAAGAAAAAACTTGAATTAATATCAAAGAAAAAAAAAATACTGCATAAATAAAATAAATAAATAATTATAATTGCATAAGTTGATAAAAAATGCTATGCAATAGCTTTACCGCGGCAGTCCTCGAGTGCCACACGTATTTTTTTTTTTTTATTATTATTATTTGATGACATTTGCTCGCAAAGTTTTATTTTTCTTCTGCGCTACATACACTGCGTGGTTCAAACCTTAAAAATTTTATTCTAAACATTAACTAAATAGTTAAGTACACTTCTTCTAAATTCCTGTGATCTTCAGTTCACAAGTGTCTCTGTACAGGCGTAAATAGACGAAGTGATTCGGAATAAACTGTAAGCAGGTTCAATGGATCCATATTCGGAATTAATATTGGGAACTAATTTATTGATCAGAAAAAGTTATGAATGTCAAGGTAATTGACCGGACTTTGATAGATACAATTACTCAACTTTGTTTCTTTAACATTATAATAAACTTTATATTATATTTATATATATATATATATATTACAATTTAGTAGTTTAAAAATATCAAATTAGAAAATGTTTTTAACTGAAAATTTTTAGACATCTTACAAATGCCTAAGTTTGCGATACTATAGTTCCTATCTTAATTACATTCAGAGAACGCATGTACTCTAAACGAAAATAAAAGTAAATTTAATATAAAATTCAAAAATTAAAATTAATATCGTAACTTTCCAACTTTGGAATTTTATTGCTGTAGAATCCACTGAATTTAAAAAATCTAATGATTATAATCTAATTAAAATGGTTTAAAAAATCTAATGATTGTAGAATAATCTAATGATCTAATTCTAAATGATTGAGTTCGATCACTTAGATTTGCAGGTACGATCATTTAATTAATGAATAAAGTTAAATATTAGAAGGAACCCGAAATGACTAAATTTATACTATATGACGCTGTATAGTTTCAGTTTTGTTGCTAATAATACATACTGAATATTATCAAAATTCGGCAATCTGATCACGATTCAATAGGGATTCAATATTTATTGCTTCCCTAATTTTATGGGTTTTTTTATTAAAAATATTTTATCATTTAGTGAATAATAAATAGCTTAGAATAGAAAGAAATTCCAACTGAGATAATATACCCAGTGTCTCATATGTCTGTAGCCATTTTAAAAAACCCTAGCAGTTGAAGGAAATGGTGTAGATTTGAACGAACGTAGTTTGCGAGAAAAGTTATTCTCGTGAAGAGAGAGAGGGGGTTGGTAAAAAAAAAAAAAAAAATAAATAAATAAATAAATAAAATAAAATAATAATAATAATAATAGTTAAAATTTTCATCGATAGAGGTCGCTGTATGTGAGAAAATCATATGTTTCCTTGAAAAAGTATATTTATTTGCATGCAAATGTTCATAGGCATATAAATCCTATAATAGCAGGAGACTTGGCGTTGGAATATTAAAACCCGAATAAACTACTACGTCAGAAACGCCAAAGAAAAATGCTTGAGGTGCATACAGCTGTTTCGGTAGCCTAAAGCGTACCGTCTTCAGTGCAAAAAGAAACTGCAACATTCTTTTTGCACTGAAGACAGTACGCTTTAGGCTACCGAAACAGCTGTATGCACCTCAAGTATTTTTCTTTGGCGTTTCTGACGTAGTAGTTTATTCGGGTTTTAATTTTCATATAAATCCTTTTCTATGTGTCCGCCATCACCACGAATTATAGTTTGCAAATGAGTTATAGCACCGCTAACTGCTGATTCTTAACTGAGGGAAAACATCTTCAACGATAACGCTTTATCCACCAAGTTAGCATCGCAATTAAAACTTCATGTATGCGCAAGTAGGAGGCAAAATAAGATGAGTTAATCGCAAAACCGTGCAATTTACAAAACTCTGATTTGCATATTTATTGTTACGCGTCCGTGCAACGCCCTCTATCAACAAAAAAAAAAAAAAAAAAAAAACTTTTTTTTCCCCTTTCACAAAAAAAAAAAAAAAAATCCCCCTTCATGCGAATAACTTTTTAGTAAACCGCCTTCAATTCCATAAAATCCTTCAATTGTTATGAATTTTTAAAATGTCTACAGACTTATGGGACACCCGGTATATATGTGTGTGTGGTATGAAATGTGAAGTAAATTCAGATAAAATTACCGGAAATACTAATAACAGAAATAAGTTATCGTATAACACTAGGGTTCGTTTATGAGGTTCGGCTTGAGACTTGAAAATGAACATTTTAATAGCATTTAAATGGTCGTCAAGCCTGCCTATTGCTAGCTTTGAATTATTATTTGTTAGTTTGTTCTAATACTTTCATGCATACCTGCCAACATTTTAATTAATATTTCGCAGCGTACCTACGCTTTTTCCACACCACTTTTTTTATAGAGTAATATTCTGGAAATGTAATTATGCTTGAATTTAAAAAAAAAAAAAAAAAACTTTTTCAAAAAATACAGATAAAAAAACGCCTACATACAATACTACGAAATATTAGTTAGAATGTTGCCATGTACACATTGAAGTCAAAACAGAAACACATTCATCTGCTGTTGTTTTTAATGAATATAGTCGTTTAAATAAATAACACTTATTGAAATTCTATGTTTGATTAGTATTTTTCTTTATACAATTTCAGGATGCAATGGCATATAATAAATTCAACGTATTCCACTGGCACATTATCGATGATCAGTCTTTCCCTTTTGAAAGTAAAATCTTCCCTAACCTCACTCAGCTGGTAAGTATTTGAACGTGAAAGAATTACATAATATATTATTTTTGTAAAAATATTGGGATTAGCGGAATTCTATCAATGCAATGTTTTTAGTAAATGCGTTAAATGTGGAAGGATGTTACAAATGTTATTTAAAGGGAGAAAAAAAAAAGGTGATTCAAACATCAGTTTCTTCATCATAAAAAAAAATTACTGTAACGTTTCCTGTTTTCTTGCTTTCTTTAACATCTAAATAAATAAATAAATAAATTAAATTAAAAATAAAATTAAGCTTTTTTTTCCTATAAATTGATAATCTAATACAATAAACCAACTGAAATGAAAAGCTTGATTAAATATCGCGAAAATTTCCTTATCTACTTATTGTCAAAAAAATATTTATTTTATTTATTTATTTATTCATTTTTAAGAAAAGGATACATAGAAATTGCTGTTCCAATTATAAGTCAATGAATAATTATTTCGATTTACATAACAGAGGATTGATTATCATTACTCCTTTAAGAAATCTTGTAAATTTTTTGTTGCAGAATGTCTGAAATAAAATGTATGATGTATTTCCCTTCGTTTATAATAAATAGGTATGGGTGTTTAACCCTTTATCTACTGCATTATGAAACAAACAAAAAATGTATTCAAAACTTGTTTTTCTAGTTACCTAAGGGTATTTTTTAAAGATATATGCAATAAAATTTATGAATATCACTTCATCATAGTAATTAATGAGGATTTAGTCAGGTGGTACTTTAGTGTATCACAGGTACATAGAGGTCGAAAAAAGATATCAGGACCTTAAAATAGTATTTTTAAAAAGATTCACTTTTTATGTTCCTCAAATTTTTCTAATATTGATGGAAGATTCTTGAGGTAATATAGGAATTAATAACACACGAGAAGATTCTGAAAAATTCCAAGCAAAAACAGCGAAAGCACCTTATAAAATCCTTTCTGGAATCAAAATGGCACGTGTAGTGCCTAGTGCCATGGAGTAAGATTAAAGTGAGACATATAAATTCTATTCTTATGCAAGCAGATTTGATAACGAAAATATCACCGACTTAATGAAAAATCGCACTTTTAAAACAGTGACATATTCTCCGTACATTATGATACGGAGGTGCATAACTTTTCAAACAGTCAGGCAAATTTTTATGCTCAAAGGATCAATTAACTCGAAATAAAACGCAATCTTCATAAAAGGGGTGCCTGACCGACTATTTTGGAGGTATCTTGGACATTTTCGTAAACAGCATTTCAAGATGAAAATGTACATTACTACATGGCGTCTGTGGTAAGTTTATTCACTTCAGATTGTCAAAGTTTCCTATCCATTCCCATGAGAACCTATAATTCTGTAAATAATCATACCTTTTTTCACTTTAAGTTAAATTCCACATAGGATATAGTAGAATTTCTTCTTTACCAGACATGGAAACAGTCCTAATCGCGATCCGCTCGAAAATGTTTCGTCTATAAAAAGGCGGGGAAGAGGGGAGAGGATTCGAAATTTGCAGCCTACAATTCTGCCAGAACTAGAAAAAATTATTTGTGATATTTGGCACATTGAAATATCTGAGATTTATATTAAAACACTGTATAATACGATGCTATGCATTAAAGAAGTAATTCCATATAAAGGTGGAATTAACCCAATACAGAATACATATTTTTAATAAAAAATTGCTTAGATCTAACAAATAAATAGTTTTATTTCATATATTAAAATATTAACTTGTTTATTTCATATAATAAATCATAATAGAATACAAAGTGTATTGGTTATTGCATTATGCTTAAAACGAAAGTTTTATGCAGATTCTTATAAAGTACTTCGTAGAGTGTAATAAAGCGAATTATTATATCGAAAATGTACATAGGTATCATTTCATCCCTTTGGTATTATGCAAACAAGACAGTTTTATTTGTTTCAACCCTTAATTTTAAAGTTATTAGTATAAAAAAGGTATAAGTCATTTTTTTCTGCAGTGCGGCTTTTTTTTTTTTTTTTTTTTTTTTTAATGTCGCTTACTGTATATGTATTTTCTTACGCATTATATACGTATTTACAGACATTCATATATAATGGTGTGTATCTTTCGTCTTGATTTTGAATATGAGCTTATTGCTATAAGTTACAATGTTACATTGGACATTAGAAATAAGTCATTTTCAAGATAATATCAGAAAAATAAGAAATAAATTTAAAAATTTAAAAATAAATTCTTTTTTTTTTTTTTCTAAATAAACAATCTTAAATTTTCTGAAAAGAATCATCCCTGAAGTCTGTATTAATATTAGGTATTGCTACAGATAATTTCACTCTTTTACTGATACAGTATGATGACAATTTTCTTTACTAAATTTGTTGTTTTCCCCCTAATCGTCGTTACCAAATCGTGCCTGAAACCTATGAGAACAATCCTGTTCTTTATATCTCAAAAGTATAAATATATTTTATCGAGTGAGTAATTTAATTTTTCTTTTCTTTTCTCTTTCTCTTTCTCTTTTTTAAGAAAAGAAATCTTGTAAATCTTGTTTAACCTTTGAGCAGGAATGACGGCATGAATTAATTATTTTGCAACAATTCTTCCAGTATTCTTATTTAAAGGAAAACACTTTACTTTCTAAATATTCCTCTTTTCTCTCTCCCTCTCTCTCTTTGTTTATATATCTAAAGGAAATTTTCAGATGGAACTAAACTTTTTTTCTTTTTCCCATTACATATTATTAAAGCAACTTACATATATAAATGAAATATCGAAATTCTCTGTCTTTCACAGTGTTCATTATCGATTTTCAAAATCGATTTTCTTATCTGATCATTCAAAAAGTTATTATTCCCAATCATTTCGGAGTAATTGAATAAGGATTCAATAACGAGTAAATTTGCGCACTTTGGAAAGTTCGCTAACATAGCCTTTGATCCATTGCTTATTTATAAGCGTCACTTTAAATAAAAACAAAGTAAACATGTAAGAGATAATAATTAACAACATTTGTAATTTTGGTTGCTTCAAAAGTAAATTCTGTTAAATAAATTAAATATTTGTTCTTATTGAATTTCTTATTTAAATATCTGTGACTTCTTATATGACTTCTTATTTGGAGGGGGAGGGGGGGAGGATTGACTCTGGAATAAATATTTTATTGGTTAATTATTTCTTTTTCTTTTTTCTTTCTCTTTTTTAACTTTTAAATAACCAAATTTAATGAATTTCTCCTATGTTTGTTTCCTGTATGACTATTAATCCTCAAAAATACTTACTTTTACTTCCTTTTATATTCGTAGAGGGAAACATGGAATTCCTAAAAAATTGTGACTTTTGGTTTGCGACGATTTATACATTTTAACATCTTCCGAACATGATTTGCCTATTTTTAGAAAATATATGCGTCTGACTGTCTGCTTGTGTGTAAACCAAAATTTTGTACAGCTGTATATCACGGACTAACGCACAGCAATTCATAGAAATTTATATTTTGTTGCTTTTTGACATAAATTGGTAACTGTCAACTTTTTGTGCGTTCGCCCAACAATTACCACAGCTATGCTGCGAACTCTCCCGTATAAGGGAAAATTACTCTCAACTTTTAAAGTTTGCAATGGCACAAACTTAACAGGTAAGAGGACCAAACTGATTTTTAAAAAAATTGAAAAAAAAAAAAAAAAAAAAAAAAAACTAACTTTGAATGTAGATTGGTCGACAGGTGGTACTGCTATTACTCCAGCTATTTCTCGTATGGCTAAATCTCAATATTCATAGGTCAAAATTGCCCCCAAATTGCACTTAACAGGTAGGTGGTGCTATTATAAAAAATGGTAAAACAGAAAGTTTTGTGGTTGCTATAGTATACTAGTTAATTGTTGAATTATTGTTCAACTAGCAAATCCGTGCGAAACATTCGCCCTTTATTTCTTTTCTTATTTACCTTCAAAATTTGAAACTCATAAATGTTAAACCAATTTCACCACCTAATTAAAATTTTAATTTACTAGAAGCCAAATTATTATTAAAACCAATTTAATATTGTACAACAGTGAAACCAAAATCATTCAAAGAAAGGTTTCTTAGTAAAATTCGTGGTTCACGAGCCAATTTTCATACTTCCACAGGCAGTACAGTTTTAATATAGGACTCCCACGACGCTTTTTAAATTTTTCTCGCCATGTTGGCGGTGACTTTTTATTAATTTTGATATATTCTTTTTGTTATATATATATATATATATATATAATAAATAAAATAATTCCAATTTTGATTATATTTTTTATGATTGTGTTTTTTAGTCAATTTATGACACAAAAGTTCATATTCGGTATATATCTTTAAAATACTGCTAGGTTTAAAATGACGCTTGCAAAGGTTCTGAAGAAACAACTGTTAAAAATACATTTTTTCGTAAAATAATCACACAAATGTCGTCATTTTTTCTTATTAGCCCATAGAGCTAAGTCCGCGTGCTTACAAATTCTCCATGTATAAACATTTCTTTTATCCTTGCATACCGTATCGTTTCGACAAAAAATAATTGAAACTTGTCCACGTTAGAGAAATATTATATAGATATATCTTTAAAATACTGCTAGGTTTAAAATGACGCTTTCAAAGGTTCTGAAGAAACAACTGTTAAAAATACATTTTTTCGTAAAATAATCTCATGAGACAAATGTCCTTTTTTCTTATTAGTCCATTGAGCTAAGTCCGCGTGCTTACAAATTCTCCATGTATAAACATTTCTTTTATCCTTGCATACCGTATCGTTTCGACAAAAAATAATTGAAACTTGTCCACGTTAGAGAAATATTATATAGATATATCTTTAAAATACTGCTAGGTTTAAAATGACGCTTTCAAAGGTTCTGAAGAAACAACTGTTAAAAATACATTTTTTCGTAAAATAATCTCATGAGACAAATGTCCTTTTTTCTTATTAGTCCATTGAGCTAAGTCCGCGTGCTTACAAATTCTCCATGTATAAACATTTCTTTTATCCTTGCATACCGTATCGTTTCGACAAAAAATAATTGAAACTTGTCCACGTTAGAGAAATATTATATAGATATATCTTTAAAATACTGCTAGGTTTAAAATGACGCTTTCAAAGGTTCTGAAGAAACAACTGTTAAAAATACATTTTTTCGTAAAATAATCTCATGAGACAAATGTCCTTTTTTCTTATTAGTCCATTGAGCTAAGTCCGCGTGCTTACAAATTCTCCATGTATAAACATTTCTTTTATCCTTGCATACCGTATCGTTTCGACAAAAAATAATTGAAACTTGTCCACGTTAGAGAAATATTATATAGATATATCTTTAAAATACTGCTAGGTTTAAAATGACGCTTTCAAAGGTTCTGAAGAAACAACTGTTAAAAATACATTTTTTCGTAAAATAATCTCATGAGACAAATGTCCTTTTTTCTTATTAGTCCATTGAGCTAAGTCCGCGTGCTTACAAATTCTCCATGTATAAACATTTCTTTTATCCTTGCATACCGTATCGTTTCGACAAAAAATAATTGAAACTTGTCCACGTTAGAGAAATATTATATAGATATATCTTTAAAATACTGCTAGGTTTAAAATGACGCTTTCAAAGGTTCTGAAGAAACAACTGTTAAAAATACATTTTTTCGTAAAATAATCTCATGAGACAAATGTCCTTTTTACTTCCTTATACAAAGTATAAGGAAGTATAGTAAAAATTCCTGTTTATGTATCCACTAATTGTATTACTTTTGTGACTTCTTTGGCCGTGGCTGTAGGTCCCCCCTGGGGAGCTCCTTTGTGGGCTCTCCAATTTCAGTATATGAGTATGAAGACTAGAAGAGACAACAGAAAAGAAACTAGCAGGTCTCCCCCTATCATCAGCATAGAAGACATAGAAGATAAAGGCACTAATCTCAACAAAAGAAAATCCTCAAGTGCCACCTCACTTAGAAGCTACGTTAGGAATAACAAAACAAAAATCACAGACTTCCTAACAAAGAAACAAAGGCCAGTAGACGAAGAAAACAGCACGGAGAACCAGATTGAAAACAAAGAAAAACACAAGCCATCGAAAGCAAGGAATGCAGTAAATGAAACTGAACGAACAACAAGTGAGGAAAGTAACACTGATGACCATGTAGAAAAAAAGAAAGAGGAAGCTAAAAGATCTCGGAAAAAGGTGAATGAGAACCCTGTCAAGAAGAAAAACAAGAAGAAAGAAAATGCAAAAGATATTCCTAGCACTTCTTGGGCATCAGCAGTGGAATCTGAGCTACAGGATGTAGACACTAGTGATTACGAAGAAAATAATGATCACATCCAAGGGAGAAGAAAATTGAGCAGCAGAGCCCAGACACTAGCGGAATCCAAGGAGCTCCTTCAAGATAAAGAAATCGTACAGATTAACTCCCAGATTGAAAGGTTGAAAGAAGAGCAATCGACGAAAGGATTCTCCACAGCAACTAGGAAGGCCCTGCTGGCAAAGCAATACGTTCAGAAGCTCACAGAGAAGAGCACTAAAATCCCAAAACCATTAACGTTAGCAATCTCCGAAGCACTCCAGAAGCTAGAAGAATCGCTCCTAGAGCTAGAAGGAAGGATACAACATTCAGAAGCAAAAGCACAAACGCTGGAAGCAATTATCAAAGGTAACGGTATGAACACTCAAGAATCTAGCAACCAAAGATCTACCACAACAAACAAGACTGCACCGATTAATTATGCAGCGGCAATCCAGGAAGCAACAGCCTCAATAATAGTCAAGGCTACAGATAATAGGAATGCGATGGAGGTTGCCAAACAAGTAGAACAAGTTAACATCACAGAAGAGAAGATCAAGGACGTCCAGAGGGTACGGAATGGGATAAAAATAGTATGCCATAGTGCAAGAGAGGCTGAAGAAATAAAATCCGATCTTAGAGCATCAACTGAAATTACAAGCAACGCCAGCATAGAAACAGCAGGGCTAAGAAAAAAGAAGCTCGTCATTAAGGATATACCGGAAAGGGTAGAACCAAGTACAGCAAAATATAAGATACTGCAGATGCTCAACCTAAAAACAGATGGAACAGACGACTTGGCAGTGCAGCTTATCGACCAATTACACAAGAAGGACCTGAAGCTCCAGAATCTAACAGTCCAGCTTCCAATTCCACTGGCAGAGGCTCTCCTGGAAAAAAAAACAATATGCTTAGGATTAAAGCAATGCCATATTAAATCGAAAGTAATAGTCACTAGGTGTTACAACTGCCAGGGCTATGATCACACGGCACGACTGTGCCGGTGGGATACCCGCTGTGCGCGGTGCGCCGGGAGGCATAGAACGGCAGATTGTTCATCTGACAGGACTGGCTGCTTCCCCTGCTCGCTTTATAACAATGAGAACGCGCACAGAAACAAACCAAAGCTAGCCACAGATCACACGGCATATTCTGGTCATTGCTACGTATACAGACAAATACTGGCAATCCGGAAAGCGGAAGTAGAAGATGGCAAGACGGAGCTAACACCTGCTTATGATGTCATCACAGGGAACACATCGATTTCTTACTCAACAGAAGGCGGAAGACCGCTGATTAACTACGACCAGCTAAAGAAGGAAGAAGACGGATATCAGCGGGTAACAAACAGACGAAATTTCACAAGAAGAAACCAGCCAGTAAGAATAAATCAAGACCGACCAAGGCGAAATTATGCAAGAAATTATGGACGGTGAAAATGTAATACACAAACACAACACACAGCCACAACAGAACAGTAACAACACAAAGGGGCCATGCGCAATCAATATAATTCAGATAAACCTTCATTCTAGCAAAGACGCTACAAGAGACTTATTTGGCTACCTCGCACAGCAAAAAATCAACATAGCTTTAATTCAGGACTTTCACGAAAATAAACACACTGGGAAAATCTCGGGCCTGGGATCGGGCTGGCAGGCATTCAGGACACCAAATAATAGGGCGGCTATCATAACTAAGCTAGGAACAAATCCACTTGAGATTGTCAATCTAGAACACACAGTAGCGATATTAATCGAGAACACAAAGGAAAAAATCACTATAATAAACACTTATGCCCCCCCGAGCTCAAAATTTCAATCGGTTCTCCAAGAAATAGATCACATTTTACAAAGAACTCAGGGAAATATCCTTCTGGCAGGGGATTTTAACGCTCACTCCACCCAGTGGGGGTACGATGAGGTGGACACTAGGGGCAGACAGTTGACAGACTTCCTGGCCCAACACTCTCTACTGGTTAGAAACGAACCAGGAGCCCCACCTACGTTCCAAACGATCAGGAGCAGGGGTTGGCCCGATCTAACGATCACAACGGCCAGCCTCCTGAACAACATTAAGGGCTGGGAAGTAAGTGACGATCACTCTGGAAGTGATCACAAATTCATTAAGTATACGCTTGACTACAGCAATCACAGCTATCACAGACATAGACTAGAGACAAAACATGGCAAACACTCGAAATTTGAGAAAAATGTTAGAAAACTCAGCAAACGCTTTGTCGGTCCAATAACATCAGCACAGGATAGGAATACACTAGACAAAATTACGGCAGAACTCCTCAGTGAACTTAAAACACTGGCCTTCGCATGTTACAAATTGCGAAAAACCCCGGATCAAAAAGAACCCACTTGGTGGACCGACAAAATCAAAATTGCTAGGAATAAAGTAAGAGCCTTCCGCCGTAGGTATCAATCCCAGCCAGACCCTGACTTGAAACAACAACAACATATACTGTACAAAAGAGAACGAGCCATATATAAGAAATTGATAAATAAGGAAAGATCTAAGGCATGGATAGCTTTCTGTGAAAGCGCCAAAGATACCTACGGCCCCCAATATAAGATTGCCTCAGGAAAAATGTCAACCCCTGCGAAGCTCTGTAATGTTCTGGATGATAACGACCTTGTAAATATAGACAGCACCTTAAATAGATTCCTGGACTCGCTTTATCTAACCGACGCTAGCATACCACACAAACTAAATCCGTCACCTCCCTGCTTTGCAGAAAATAGCCCTAAAAATGTAACTCCACAAGAACTAAACAGGATAATTAAAAATATCAAACAGAATAAAGCTCCTGGCCACGACTACATCGACTACAATCTAATAAAAAGAATAAACCATACTAGCCAAAACCTACTCCTGGCCCTATTTAATAAATGTCTTCAGCTAAAACACTTTCCGAAGCCATTCAAAATGGGTACAGTGGTTCTGTTCCACAAGGAAGGCAAGGATCCAAAAGACCCCAAAAACTATAGGCCAATCTGCCTCCTTCCAGCTATCAGCAAAATTTTGGAAAGAATAATACACGGCAGGATGAATCACTACTTCACAATCACTAAATATTGGAACCCTAACCAATTCGGATTCAAGCAAGGCACCTCAACAGAAAACGCGCTAAAAAAATTATTAGACAATATTCAGCAAGACAAACTAGACAAAAAACAGACACTTTTAATATCAATAGACATAAAAGGTGCCTTTGACAATATCAGGTGGCCAACACTCTTAGGTAACCTCCAACTATCCGGCTGTCCGACATATCTAGTCAACTGGATAGTTAGCTTTCTGGAGGACAGGTATGTCATGCTGGAGGAAAATGGAATAAGCAAGATCAAACAAATCTTTGGTGGCTGTCCCCAGGGGAGCTGCCTAGGACCACTCCTTTGGCTACTAATAGCGGAGACAGCACTTAATCGTAGCTGGGGGAACAACGTTAGGATCCAAGCCTTTGCAGACGATTTCATATTAACTATAAGCGCGAAAGACCCAAATACTTTAATTAACACGGCAAACACAGCATTAGTCGAATTCGGCAATTGGGCAAACAGGAACAACCTAACCATTAATTGGAGCAAAACAGAACTGCTGTACCTTAACAGACCTCACACAGGAAACCTCCCAACTGAAAATTCATATAAACTTGAAGGAATACGCTACAACGATATTGAATTAGAGACTAAAGAAACCATGAAGTATCTGGGAGTGGTCCTTCACAAAAATCTTAAATGGCAGTCCCATGTAGAACATCAGGTGAAAAAAATTTATAAATCCTTTAGCTTGTTCGGGCGCATGGTCTCAAGGGGATGGGGGATAAAACCTAACTTGATTAAAACATGGTACAAGACCGTGGTGGAAAAGACACTGACCTATGCAGCCCCAATCTGGGGCAATAAAATAACACAGCAAAGTAAAGACAAATTACTTAGCTGCCAGAGACACTTTGCACTGGCCATTGTGAGGGCTTATAGAACAGCCCCGACCTCGGCACTACTGGTACTCTCTGGCCTGATTCCAGTACACCTGCAACTAAAATATGAAGCTGCGTATGGTACAATTACAAGACTACACAGGAACTACCAGCTTCAGGAACACGTATTCAACCACACAGACTTTACAAAAAAGCAAAACATTTGGTGGAAACACCCTGCTGACACCCCAGAGCCATTTATAGGGTCTTCTGCTGACGACACACATATCTACACGGACGGGTCGAAGCTGGAATCAGGTGCTACAGGATCGGCCTTTGTAGCGTTCAACAACTCTCAAAAAATTCACGAATGGTCAGTGCCCCTAAGAAAGTGTAACAGTGTCTTCCAGGCCGAACTACTGTCAATCCTCAAGGCAGCAGAATGGGGCAATACAATGGGTATCACATACAGCATCCACTCGGACTGCATGTCGGCCATCCAAGCAATATCCAAACCATTTTCCACCGATAAATTGATCCATAAAATCCACAATGAAATAGCCCGATCTCATAACAGCTTCAAAATTGAATGGGTTAAGGCCCACGTAGGCATACTAGGAAATGAAGAGGCTGATAAATTAGCAAAACTGGCAGCCGATAATGCAAACAATAAAGAACAATACTACTTAGAAAAACCAATCTCATACTTAAAGAAAAATCTGAAAAAGCTTACTATGGACCAATGGCAGTTCGAGTGGGACTACGGGGACACGGGCAGGCTAACTCACAGATACTACCCAACAGTAAACACAAAGACTCTAGTTAGCTGCAAGCTTCTATCACAAATATACACGGGCCATGGGGCATTTCCGGCTTATCTTCATCGGTTTAAGAGAAAGAAGAGCCCGGATTGCGCCTGTGGCGAGCTAGGAACATCCTTACACTACTTACTAGCCTGTCCGCTAACGGAAAACCTCCATCTGGCCCAAATCACACAGGATAATGAACAACTCTGGTATAAACAACTAGCCAACAATAAACACGTACAGAACAAGGCAAAACACATGGTCAGTTGGATCACAAACAACATAGACGACATTTCACATTGATCAAAAGCCAACATTTTGAACAGCAGGGAACCAGCCACGTACTGTCAAAATCTGAAGAAGAGGACCTGGCGGATTTTTATTTACTAGATCAGGGGACTTTTTGTTTATTTTTGGTCATGATCGTGGTCCTTGAAGTTAAAGCGGCGGGTACCTATACAGTCTGAGCCCCGGTAAAAATAAAAAAATGTAAAATCAGAAAATCTAGAAATAAAAAGTAAAAAAAAAAAAAATGTTAAAAAAATAATAAAAAAAAATGAAAAAAAAAAAAAAAAAAATTAAAAAATGTAAACGGTTCTTGGCTTATAAGTCCGTAAGTCCGCGCCACGCCCATGACTGTGCATGAATGTTTATTTTATTTTATTTATTTATTTTTTTTATTACTTCTATTAGTGTATGAAATTACTTACTTACTTTAATTAATTTATTTATTTATTCTATATTATTATTATTTTTATTCTATATATTTTTTTTTTATTTAGTTTATTTTTATTATTTCTATTTTATTTATTTTAATCTCTTTTTTATTTATTTTAATCTCTTTTTTTTTATTTTTTATTTATTTATTTATTTATTTTTATTTTATTTATTTATTTATTTTTTTTTTACGAGGGTGTGGCGGTGTCTGGTCCTCGTTAATCTGTGCTGCACCGTCAAGTGCTCGATGGGGTCGTTTAGCAGTCGTCGGGCTACCAACGCGGGGAACCATCCCCCCGTGGTGGATCAAAATTGCGATGGTCCCTCTTTCGCTTCTCCATTCGGCCACCCTGCGCATAGTAATTTCCCTCCCAATTAGGATTATTTAGGCCATGCCACTTCAAAAACTTCAAAATTTTCGCTATGCGCCCAAAACTATCTTCCATCCCCCAGTGACTTCACGTAATTATTTTTATTTTATTTTATTTTATTTTTTTATTATTATAATAATCTCATTGTTCCTTCCTAGTTCAGCTTGTCTTTCTCAATTCTTAAGTGTTGTCTCCTTCCCCTGTTCAAATGGCCTCCTCTTTTGGCATTAATTATTGTGTGCACAACTAACTTTAGTGGCTTCCCCAGCGTTTTTTTTTTTTTTTTTTTTTTTTTTTCTTCCTCCCTACCTAAATTCAAAATTGTTTTCATTTTGCATAATTCCGGTTATTTCGACTCTCAGCTAGTAAGTGCACTTATTCCAAATTCCTTAACATCCTAGAGCGTGTCTATGTGTTTCCACCGTAGCTATCCTGGAGGGTGTGGTATACAAATCGAGCTGTGTCTCCAAGACAGAGGTCGATACCCTGCAATTCCTGAGCTTTGGCGATCTAGTCACATTGCTGCCCAGTAGCTTCCACGCGGAGATCTGGCGATTTATTCGCTCCGGCGGACGGCATCCAACCCGTTAAGCTTGGCCGAGCCCAGGCAGGCAGGGGCCGTCCAATGGTTTCAAAGGAAGTATAGTAATCCCGATTTGCGAAATGGATTTTGTATTTCACATTGCTCGAAAACGAATGATCGCTGGATGTTGCCAATTTATACGTGTGACTGTCATGATGTCTAGTTGCACACCTGCAAGTGTCGTCTTAACACGAGCTCTCGTTTTAGAGATATAAGGGTTTTTACACGATTTTTCGTGACGTCTGTATGTGTGTGTGTCTGTGTGTGTGTGGGTATGTCGCATAACTCAAAAACGGTTGGACGTAGAAAGTTGCGAATTGGTACATAGGTTTGTTATAACATCTAGTTGTGCACCTCCCTTTTTGGACTTTCTATGATTTTCGGTTTTGGAGATATTTAGGAAAATTAGGTTCATAATGACAAAAATACATAGGTTTTGGCCATAATGTATCAAAAAACGGTAATAACTCAGAAACGGTTTAGACAAATCATGCAATTTAACTGACTTCCCGACAAGCTAGACATTTGAAACTTTCAAAAAAGTCAGAACAAGTTGACAATGCATTTTTCAAATATTTTTAGCCAACTGTTTCCGATACCTGTTGCCTTCAGCAGCGTTTATGCGATTCAACAGAAAAATTATTTAACTAACTTCCCGACTAGCTAGACATTTGAAACTTTCAGACTAGATCAGAACACGGTGAAAATGCATTTTTTAATACTTTTAGCCAACTGTGTAGGGTTCCTGCTGCCTTCGGCAGCGTTACCAGTACAAATCTTGCAATCGATTTTTAACTAACTTCCCGACCAGCTAGACATTTAAAACTTCCCCAAGGCACAACTATGACATGAGTCCTCCCCCCAAGGCACAACTTTGATATGAGTCCCCCCCAAGGCACAACTTTGATATGAGTCCCCCCCAAGGCACAACTTTGATATGAGTCCCCCCCAGGCATAACTTTGACATTAGTCCCCCAAGGCACAGCTTTGACACGAGTCCCCCCCCAAGGTACAACTTTGACATGAGTCCCCAAAAGGCACAACTTTGACATGAGTCCCCCCCAAGGCACAACTTTGACATGAGTCCCCCCCAGGCACAACTTTGACATGAGTCCCCCCAAGGCACAACTTTGACATGAGTCCCTCCAAGGCACAACTTTGACATGAGTCCCTCCAAGGTACAACTTTGACATGAGTCCCCCAAGGCACAACTTTGACATAAGTCCCCCCCAAGGTACAACTTTGGCATTAGTCCCCCCAAGGTACAACTTTGACATGAGTCCCCCCAAGGCACAACTTTGACATGAGTCCCCCCAAGGCACAACTTTGACATGAGTCCCCCCCCAAGGCACAACTTTGACATGAGTCCCCTCAAGGCACAACTTTGACATGAGTCCCTCCAAGGTACAACTTTGACATGAGTCCCCCAAGGCACAACTTTGACATGAGTCCCCCCCAAGGTACAGCTTTGGCATTAGTCCCCCCAAGGTACAACTTTGACATGAGTCCCCCCAAGGCACAACTTTGACATGAGTCCCCCCCCCAAGGCACAACTTTGACATGAGTCCCCTCAAGGCACAATTTTATTTATTTATTTATTTATTTATTTATTTTTACGTATGCATGCATTTTTTTAAAATATTTTTAGCCAACTGTTTCGGGTCCAGTGACAATGTTTTTTAACATTATGTATATTTCTAAAAGTGTATAAGGAAGTCATGTGGTGCCCACATCAGATTTTTTCTTATTAGTCCATTGAGCTAAGTCCGCGTGCTTACAAATTCTCCATGTATAAACATTTCTTTTATCCTTGCATACCGTATCGTTTCGACAAAAAATAATTGAAACTTGTCCACGTTAGAGAAATATTATATAGATATATCTTTAAAATACTGCTAGGTTTAAAATGACGCTTTCAAAGGTTCTGAAGAAACAACTGTTAAAAATACATTTTTTCGTAAAATAATCTCATGAGACAAATGTCCTTTTTTCTTATTAGTCCATTGAGCTAAGTCCGCGTGCTTAAAAATTCTCCATGTATAAACATTTTTTTTATCCTTGCATACCGTATCGTTTCGACAAAAAATAATTGAAACTTGTCCACGTTAGAGAAATATTATATAGATGGCATATAAAAAATTATTCTGTTGTTTAAAAAGGGGATGTTTATGTTATATCTTCAATCTGAACTTTACCAAAAAAGTTTTTTGGAGTATATGTTAAATTTAAAAAAGAAGGGGGGGGGTAGATATAGCGTAATTAAAATAAGAATGAAAAATCTGAATTCTGCATTGATTATTAACGCTTTCCAACTGCACGTGCTTGTTGTATCGTATAACTATCAATGTTCTTTGCCTACGTTATCACAGAACAGACAGACAGAAAAGCTGAAAAACAAATAGATAGACGAATTGAATTCATAATCACTCTTAAACATATCGTTGGAAAGTGTTGAAAATGCTTAATGCAAAAGAAAATGCAGCCTTTAGATTCTAATTGTAGCCTTTAATGTATCTGAATATTTTAGTATAGCTCTGTAAATCTTAACGTTAACCATATGAAATTCTATAAAAAATATTATTCTAGCATACTAACAATAAATGTCATTTTTTTTTATGATTTTTTACAGTAGAAAGTTATTTAAATGTCTGTCCTAAAGCGCAATGCATTGGCATTTTTTAAGTGTCCCTGTACACAAACCATTTATACAAGATCTATTGATGCCAATTTAAATAGGAATCATTCCATAGTAGACTTGAATAGCATACACCATTTTCTAAAAATTCTGAAAATATTTACGGATGCTGGAGGCGGGCAGACGGAGAGATAGACAGACGGACAGTCGGATAGACATATATATAAATTCAAAACATAGTCACACTTAAAAATTGTAAAAAAAAAAAAAAAAAAAAAAAATGTTAAAAATGCTTAATGTAAACGAAAATGCAATTCCAGCAAATATCCCATAATATCCCTTAATATAGCTGAATGTTTTTGTGTGGCCTTGTAAATCTGAATGCTAATCATACTATATTCCACAAAAAACATTCTTTTGTGCATATCAATAACATATTTTAATTTCATTAAGACCTGTGCAAAGTAAAGTTATTAAAATGTGGTTTATACACTATCTACCAATAAGTTTTTGGATGCTTTCGAATTTAGACATTTTGTCAAATTCAATAACCGCCACTTAATATATTCACTGGTTAATAAAATTAACCGCTTAATCTGATCAGATTTCCAGGGCCAGAATCAAATTAATACAAACTACTTTTAAAACCGCCACATAATAAAATCAACATATCGCCGATTAATAACTCAAAAAAATCTCTTCAGCATCAAAAATATCATTTATGCAAGCTTTTTTTAGAGCACGGACAAACAGGCAAACCGAAGTCATTAACACTTTTCAACCTTGTTAGAAAGTGTTTAAAAAGAAAAGAAAAAAGAAAGAAAAGAAAAAAGAAAGTTGCACATTATATTTATTAATGATTATTTTTTGAAATAATAATATGCATATACATATTATATAAGATCGGAAAACTATGTATAACAAGGGCAAAATCAAACAAATCACACAGAAATGACATAACAAATAAAGATTAATCCAAAATAATTAAGGAAATACAAAATTAATTTGAAATACTTTATATATCTGACAACATCGTTCTCAATGGCAAATTATTGCAAGAGGGGGGAAATTCTAAATTGTTTATGATAATAGCAAAGGATTAAAAAATACAAAATATCGCTAATAATTTCCCAGACATCTCAAAAGAATCAACAATAAGAGCCAATAAAAGATAATTACCAATAGAAGAAAAAGAGGAAGAGAGAGATTTTATGTAAATAATATAATATATATATATTCTAATTTCTCTATTTCTTTGATATTAAAAATATTTTTTTCTTATGTTTCATATTGTTTGCTCAAGTATTCCTAAGGTAAAAATTAAGTTATTTTGTGGTTAGAAAAACAAGTATCTTTTACTTGTTTGAACACAATAAGTTTATTTTGTTATCCGTTTTCCACGCTCCAGTTTTCTTAGAAATGTAGCATAAAATCAAGCAGACAGTTCTTGTTTCATTCCTGTCGCAAAAGATGATTGTCCCTGTGAAACGTGATTTGTCTTATGTTATCACGTGAGGAAAGGTTATTATCCTGTTTCGATATTTCTCTGGGGATATTTAGTGAAACAAGAACTAAACCATGTCATTCCTTTCCTATAACTTAACTCAGAGGTATAACTATAATTTAGTAGAAATATCTGCCAGTAACTATTTCCATATTTTAAAGCAGCTCCTGAAGAAGAAGAAATTTACGGAGCAAATTCTACAGTCTGCAGATCTAACTAAAAAAATCTGGTGTAATTACAGACTACTTTCCGAACATTTAATGGATACCACGCATTTGGACAAATTTGAATCTTTGAACATTGCAATGAATAAACAAAAAATTGCTTTTAAATTGATAAAAATGTGTTTATTTCAGGCTCTTCTGCAATGATATTTTAAATTTTTCGTGCTGGCAATCTTCCAATTTTCAAATCATGTTAATATAAAATCATCAAGCTGACATTTTTCCAACTTTTAATTCATGTTATATTATAAATCGCGTGGCTTTTTGAACTAGATCATTAAAACGGTTTTTTTTTTTTTTTTTTTTTTCAGTTACGAAATTTAAACAGATTATGACAAAAATTAAAAATTAGCTATAATTTTTAATTCATAAATAATAATAATACAATAAAATAATAATAAAAATTATTAATAATTCATTAATAATTTTTAATAATAACATTCTGCCTTGAACGAGGTTAAAGCTATTGCTCCTGAATATATAATCTTGTTATGATATGTTATTAATTTTTTTGTAAATGTTGTGCTTGTATGTTTGACACTGAGGAGGGCTAGGGTTCTAGCCAAAACGTCTGTCGTGTATTTTAATGTTTTTAATTAAAATGTATTTTTAAAGTTTTAAAATTTTTGTATTCATTATCTCATTTTAAATGTTACATTGGTTTTAATATATTAATGAGACGTATAAATTATGTTTAATTTTATTAAATTAGCTATAAGTATTGATTATCAGTTCACAGTCCAAACGCTTCTAAATCCAGTTTAAAATTAGAGATTTTATAACTATTTTTTAAAATTGCTTAAAATACGATTTTTTTTTTTCTTTCAGGCCATTTTGCATAGATATTTTAAAATTTGCGAACTGTTAATTTTTCAACTTCCAACTCATGTTAAATAATACAAATCACGTTCTCTCTCCCTCTTTCTTTCTGAGATTTTAAAGAAAAATAATATTTAATTCGAGGCCAGCCCTTTTGACATTTTATAATTTGAAAGCTAGCTTTTTTCCAACTAAAAAGTACGGATTTTATAGAAAAATAACATTTAATTAAATTCAAGTTCGGGAATTTTTATAAAGCTAGTCTTTACACTTCATCAGATAAATGCCCTCTGCTGGTTAGTTACTATAAAAATCAGCCTTCCACTCCAGTTTAACTGATGAATTTTCAAGGTTGATGTATAAAGATTTCTAAATAGTTTTACACTCGTGTACAAACGAAGTAAGTTTTTAAAAAGAGACATTCAGAGAGTTTCTACTTTCATTGTTTATTTATTTAACCATTTTTGAGCATTGTATTTTATCATCTTTTATTTAAGTAATGAATTCTACGAAGCCCTAATCTTTTTCACTGTTCATATGCCGTATAGAAATTGTCTTTTGATGCATTTTTATTCTCCTATCTTACAAAGCGAAAGAACAAAGAATTTTTAGTTAATCTTATAACATTACAGGGTGCCTACAGTCCCAAGCACATTTACACACAAGAAAGTATCCGGGACCTAATCCAATACGCTCGATTACGGGGAATTCGAGTCATTCCAGAATTCGATACACCAGGACACACCCAAGCTTTAGGAAAAGCTTTTCCAGGTAAGTTATTTCAATTAATTATATTTTCCTTCCAGTGTAAATGACAGCATCTTTGGAATAACGGAACTACAAAAATTATCGAAATTTCGCAATTATTAACTATTATGGGATTTTAACTAATGAGCACTTGCAAAAGTGTTTCGTAATGATAAATATTTAGCTGAATATTTAACATCTTACTCAGAAAAATATGGAAAACATATATAAAATTGTGCAATTATATTTCATTCAAATAAAAAAAAGCCCTTTTTTCCCCCACATATATATTCTATATGCATTTTCCATTTATAATATGCTTTGTTAGATGCTTAGATGCTTTTTTAGGAATGTAAGTACATCAAGTCTTTAAATAAAATTATAACTAGTTGGCCTTCGTTCACTTACGGTCGTAATTTCCTAATGAACGTATTTACAATTCCTTGCCTCTGTTTAACTACAGTCGGCAGCAAAAGTATCCGAGCACTAGCAAATATTCCTATATAAAAAAGTACTCTTAATACTGCTTTGTTAAATTAATCCTTGTCGAATCAAGTTCTTCGTCAGTCCAAGAACATTATTTGACAAGGATTTATTTAACAAAACAATATTAAGAGTACTTTTTTAAATAGGAATTTTTGCTAGTGCTCGGATACTTTTACTGCATACTGTACTTTGTCAGTTTATATTATTCAACATCGGTTTACAACCGCCCATACTGTGTGGTGGTTTACGTTCCTGACACGGTACTACCCAGGTTCGAATCCCGAACAAGGCATGGGTGTTTCGCCCTGTGTTCTCTGTTAGGGGTACCGATAGCCGCCCATTGAGTGCCCTTTCACAAATGATCATCATTTTAAAGGCTCCCCGGCTAGTGCTCAAGTAGCCGGGTTGCGCCCTTAAGAAAAAAGAAAGGAAAAACATCGGTTTATATAATATTTAAAATTAATGACATCTTTTGCAGCATAGCATGGTTCATAAAGCTTTCAAATCTAAAAGATTCCAAAAAATTAAAAAAAAAAAAAACCCTAATTCTTATTGAATTACTATTCTTTAGACATGTTTTCACTGCAATGCTCTAAAATTTAATTAGAAGAATTTTGCGACTGTTGTAAATGTACTTAATATTTTTTACAGTGAAATCACAACCTTTCGTTTAGGCAGTGTAAGTAATTAGGTTTCAACTTTTATATCGCGTAGGCTAAATTTATTATTTGTCTGAACCTTATTTTTTCCAAAAAATACTCCATGAAAACTGAACACGCAAAGTTGATTCTTCAAAAAGTTAATTTTTCAAATAATACAGTAATTTGCAGAGATTGCAGCATAAAGAATATACAATGGTATCAAAATATAAAAGATCCTCTTTCCAGTTGTTTGGTAATAGATGTTGAACATACCAGTATTAAGATATAATAAGCATTATTTACCAATAAATATTAAAATTTGCCCCCCCCCCTTTTTTTTTTAAAAATAAGTCATAGAAAAGTATTAAATTATTTTTGCCAAAAGCAACTGGATATTATATATATTGATTTCTGAGACATGTTTTTAATACCGGAACCTGTGCATGACTTTTTCCTATATTTATTATTTTCATTTTTTTATGTTAAAAATTATAATTTCATTGTTTTCATTATAGGACTACTCACCCCATGCTATGGTGAAGGAGAAGATAAACCTTATACACCTAACTACCCAGAACATGCTTCGGCCGAAATCCTAAATCCCATGATTGATGACACATACGAAGTCTTCAAAATGCTTGTAGAAGAAGTAAAGCAAGTTTTCGTCGACGAATACATTCATTTGGGAATGGACGAAGTTTACTATGCTTGTTGGTACGTAAAGTGAATAATTAATAATACGAAATTTTAATTAAGATTGAAAATTTATTTTTAAGAGCATTATAATGATGTATTTTTAATTATGTCAAAAACTGAGTAGTATCTCTGCACTTTAAAAACCGATCTTGTTAAAGTTCCAGTAAAAATGTTTAATTCACATTCACAAATAATTTTCATAAGCATATTAATGTTCATTAATACACACGTAATTACATTCTAATGGTATATTTTCATGTATTTTTGTTGGATGAGATGGAAAAAAGGACGCAAAATTTGTATGTGTTCTTAAGTCTGACAATATGGTAGTACAATTTTGTATTTTAATTGTAGTGATCCTAATATACATAATTTCTCTCACTAAAGCATCAGTGCCTGAATGTTATTATTAAGGTTTCAATAAAAACAGTTCGAATTAAAACAATATCTGAATATGCTTCCGTAACTAGCTCTATAGTCGAAGTCTTTTTATGTATATTTTAAACAGTTACCTTTTTTTGAAATACATAAAGGAAAGGAAGTTTTTTCGACATATATTTAATGCGTGTTAATGTTGATTAACTTGCATTAAAATTACAAGTTTCAAAAGATTATTTTGATTGCGATAATTTGTCTTTAGTGGTTGTTGTTGTAAAGAGCTCGTTCTGATGGAACTGCTATTGTAAATTTTATTAGAATCCCAAGAAAATATATTTGTTGATCAGGATCTATTATTCGTAAAAGCAGGCCAGTGAACACAGAATTTTATCTGATGCTAAGGTATATGCTATTCTATCTATGATATAAAATAGTTATGATATGATACAGAATTTTTTTAAGAGACGTATAAAAAGCTTTTAATATATTGACATTAACTATCTTCATAAAATCGCTCGAACAAATGCAAAATCTAAATATGTTTCTAATATACACCACCACATAGTCTCTAACACTTAAGAACAATCATCCAACCGCACATAGTATTTTCTAGAAGGACACATCGAATGTTCAAAAATAATAAAATTTATGAAGAGATTATTTAATTATAAGGTTACTTTTGCAGACTTTTTTTTTTTTTTTTTGTGGTGGAGGAGGGGGATACAAATTATATGTTATTATAGGATAGCTATTTTTCAAATTGTCATAAAGCATTCTGTTAGGCTCGTTACTGTAGCAACGGCTAATATTTGTCGACGATTTCATATGATGGGTCAATGTTCGAAATGTCATTAAGTAATAAAAAATGCAGTTTTTTTTTTTTTTTTTTTTTTTTTTTTTCAATTTATAAAAAATAGAAGTTACTATTTTTTTTTAATGATTTGTTAAATATATATAATTTTCTTGAATTTCAGGAAGTCTAGCCCAGAAATTAAAAAATTTATGAAAGAACACAATTACACTGATTACAATCAAGTAGAACAGCATTATGTGAAAAGGACTCTTAAAAACGTTAAAGATACCGGATATAAATATATAATATGGCAAGATCCTATTGACAATGATGTTGAAGTAAGTTTCTTATGTTCTATTGCTATATATATACATATTTATTTAATCTTTTATTCTGTATTATAAATTGTAGCTATTTTTTTACACAATCAAAAATTTAAATCATTTTTTAACTCAATATTAAGATTATTATCTCATTACAACCAAAGAAGATATTAATAATATTTTAAGAAAATCAAAAATAAAATATTTTTACTTTCTTCTATATTCAATATAGAACGAAGTATTTGTTTCGCAAAAATTTCTTACTTCCGGTTCTTGATAGAGTTGCACGTTTTGAGAACGCCAGAACACGACTTGACCATTTTTATAAAATATCTATGTGTATATTTCCCAAAAAATTTTATAGCAACTCTATTTCAAGAACTAATGTTAAAAATTTCACACAAATTCATATGTATTTACGCACCTTGATATAAATTAGTGCCTATCGAAATCTGATGAAAATCTCCGAACAGGTGGCGTTGCCAACCCAATAATTTCTTTTTTTCTGGTTTTCACTTTCTTCTATATGCAATATAGGGGAAGTATTGGATTCGTGAAAAATTTCGTCCTCCGTTTTTTGATGGGTTTACACGTTTTGGGATGTCCTGAACACAAATTGATAGTTTTTAGAAAATGTCTGTCTGTTTGTGTGTATCATGATTTTTGTGGACGCTGTATCTTACGAATCAATGAATGAAATCTAACCAAACTTGGTATTTAGTTGCACCCTGACATAAACTTGTGCTGATTACATTTTGGGATCAATCGCTCAACAGGTGGCGCTGTAATAGCATTTTTTCTAAATTTTTAACATGGCAGTATAGGACAAAATTTCGTATAAATGTTCATAATGAGAGTTATTTTTCACTTGTGATTGTAAAATTAATATGAATCTTGTGGTGGCCACAACATACTAGTTTAATGTAGCAGTAAGGACAAAATATCGTATAAATATGCATAATAAAAATTATTTTTATCGTATCATCATCAAATTAAAAAGGATTATTTATAATAGTAATAATCAACTAGAATTTTTTTTTTTTTAATATATATGTAGAAACATCCCACTCCACCTTCGAGAAGTGTAAAATTTCAATATAAACATTTTTAAAAAGAATGAATATCTTTAAAAAGGAATGATTAAACGATAGATCTGTGATAACTTAAAACAAAGTTATGGACTTTTCATTTAAAAAGGGGAGGGGGGGGGGCTAGAAAAGAAACGTGTTTTCAAAGGTGTCGTCTATAGAGCATATAATTTATTTTTATTTTTTAATGTTATACTTCTCTGAGATGAAAATTGTCTGCATTCATTATGAAAAATTATTTTAATAAATAATTTATACTGCTTGAAATTGTACAGAAAAATATAGAAGAATGTTTTGTAATGGCCATAACATACTAATTTCCTTTATGATTCTATAGGGTAAATTAATATTATACATTTTCAATGCCATTTTATGCATTAGTTTACCTAGTTTAACTTTTACGTTTTTTTTTTTTTTTTTTTTTTTTAAATATGTATCAGAAAACCCATCTCACCTTGTCAATATCAATTGGATTTTTTCATGCATTTTAAATTCCGTCAAAGTATATTGATTCTCAGTGGACATATCGCTGAATACGTCCGAAAAAAAAATCCCAGATTTGGTCAGCATTATGTGATGCAAAGTAATTTTGTGTTTTTCTAAAGGTAAAATAATAATCGTCTTAAAATAAATTTATTCCTTTGAAATATTGTTGATGAATAAAATATTAAAATAAATTCGGATAAATAATCTGATAAAATTTTAAATTGTAGATCTTATGCTTATTTAGTTAAAACTTCTCTGTGAATATCGGATTATGATAAATGTGCTCTGATAATTGACATAATGCTACTGAAGAATTAACGAGATTTATTTTCAAACTGAGTATTTACACAAGTTTTTAATTGAATTTTTTTTTTTTCTCGTTTAAAATAGAATGAATAGCTTAAGTACATGGGCATACGTACATATATAATGATCAAATAAGTGTGAAATTATAATTAATTTTGATTAACAACTATTGTTGAATAGAATTTTTTCTACGTCTGCAGTTATGAGATAATTGCCTTTTTAAATCCATTTCTAAAAAAGCAGACATTTTCTTTTATTATTATTATTATTTCTTTTTTCTTTTTTTGCGATACAGCTGTGTTGGAAAATGAAAATGAAAAGGCAGAAGTTGAAAACTATAAGCTTCTTAAAAAAGCTGAATATACCTGACTGAATTCCCAGACAAGTGGGAAAAAAAAAAAAAATTGTCATTATTCGTCAAAATAGCTTTATATATATATATATATACATATATATATATATATTTGAAAAGGAAAAGATCGTATTTGGTATTATTTTCTTTTGAAATTTCGATTTCTTTCAAGCCTGAAGATATATTTCAGTTCTGCTATTATAAAAGATCTTCGAAAGCGATTGTTAAACGTTTTATAGTGCTTTTTATTCAGTGAAATGTTTCTCTGAAACGCTCTCCATCTATCAATTTCGATACCCCTGTTTCAATATTAGCATTATTTTGCAATATTTTTTGGTTCAGTATAGGAAACAAAAAGTGGTTTTTGGAATGTATTCAAAGGTAAATGTTATGATCTCTTTTTTAAGATCTTTCAGCTTTAGTATAATTTGGTCTTCCACAAATAAAGCTAATATATATATTAACTCGATTTTTACTTTCTTCTATATTCAATAGAAGAAAGTATTGGATTCGTAAAAAAATTTCTACCTCGGGTTTTTGATGGATTTACACGTTTTGAGAGCTGTAGAACACGATTAGAACATTTTTAGAAAATGTCTGTGTGTGTGTGTGTGTGCGTGACAAAATTTTGTGGCAACTGTATCTCAGGAACTACTGCACTTTCTATTTCACACAAAATGGTATGTAGTTGCACCTTGATATAAATTAGCGCCTATCAACTTTTGGTAAAAATTGTCTTACAGGTTGCGTTGCCATCCCGCTTTTTCTAAATGTTTAACATGGTGGTATGCGACAAAATTTTGTATGAATGTGCATAAAGGGAATTATTTTTTAATAATCATTAATAAATTTGCAAAAATTATTTATAATAGAGATAGTGAACTGGGAAAAAAATTTTGTATGTGTAGGAGCTTCGCCTCCCCCCTCGAGGGCAGTAAATTTTCATGATGGGTATCTTTCAAAAGAGCTCGCCAATACCTTTAAAACGAATGGTTGAACCATAGATCTGCGATAATTTAAAATAAAGTTATCGATTTTTTTTTTTTTTTTTTTTTTTTATGTAATATTGACAATAAAATTGATTTTTTTTTTTTTTTTTTTTTGTTATACTACTTCTCTAATACGGAAATCGTCTGCATTATCATGCAAGATAATTTTTTTAAATAATAATTTTAATAAATTATTTTTACTAGGTGAATTTGTATAGGAAAATATAGAAGAAAGTCATGTGGTGGCCACAACATACTAGTTACACATGTATTTCCGAATTTATTTCCTTTGCCAGTTCAAATTATTTAATTTGGTTTACATGATATTTAAAACAATTGGTTTCATCTTTTACATCACGGCATTTACATATTTTGAAATACAAACGTCTCCCAGAAATTACATATTATATCGTAATTGTTCAATTCAAATTTTATAATCATGTGTATATTTTATTTATTTATGTTATTAATTTCTCGTGGCATATTTGAATTTTACATATTTAATTTATTATCATTATTTTTTCCCTGGCGCATTAAAATTTATTACTTGAATCAACTTACGTCAAACAAAATAAGTAGTCATTAGTGCAATGTGAAAGAAACAACGCAATATAGCGCAGTTTTAAAATATCACTGGTACAGAACGATGTTTACCAAATAAACAACGAAAAGTGTAGTTAGAAGCTTGTTTTAAATATCTGTTTTTCGATTTATATATATAGTATATGTATGTATGTAGTGTGTATCCATATTTTGTAAATATCAAAATATATTATTATTTTTTTCTTTCTTTTATTATTATCTATATATATATATTTATTTGGCGACAAATTTATCGTCTATATTTGTGATTTTTGACGGCATTTGTTGTTGACTTCAAGACAATTGTACTATGTCACCATGCTGGCATGAACCCTACAGATATGCCAAGTTTCTTAATTTTTTCCGGAGCATTGTTATTACCTGCCCTTTTTTCCCACCACAATTTATTCAGAACAATATTCTGTAATGTAATGGTCAAAAGTTTAGTCGTCCGCAGAAAAAGGTTGATATTATTTGCACATTTTAATGTTTTTATTACAAGTTATACTGATTTTAACTTAAAAATACAATAGTTAATTGTATTTTAATGTAACAATATAATATACAACATACTAGATATGCAGTTTTGTATGTGGTAATAGCAATTTGTCACTGCAGTTAAATTTTTCATGTGAGTTTCTTATAACATAGAAGCAATAAAAAGTTGTTCTCGTTCTTTCCCTAAAGTTGTTTTAATACTATGAAACAACCTTTAAATATTTACGTTTATCTTATAAAAAATAAGCATTAGTATTGTCTCATATTAAACAGGTTTATTTCATTTTTATAAAATGGACTTTTTCTGATTATTAATTTAAATAGTTATAAGATTTAAAAAAAAAAAAAAAAACTTTTTATATCCCATATTTTTAAATTTTCTGATAAATCATTAATAAAATACGCGATTATAAAAAATAATATTTAAGCAATATTTAAGCACGTGGACTCAGTTCAGTGAACTAATAATAATAATAATAATAATGAAAAAAGTTGGTTTTAAAAATAAAATATTACTCCTTTTAGAATAACGTATATTATTACTTCATGAACTACATTAGCACTTATCAATGTGCATAAAATTTTTAAACTGATAATGACGTCAATTTTTGTGAGATGCGTTATTTAACTTTTTATAATTATTTAACGTTCACGTTTAATTAAGTGTATTTATTTTTATGTCGAAAGAAAATGAACTCGTATTTTTTTTTTTTTTTTTTTTTTTTTTTGGCAACAAATAAATTATAGCTAATATTTTAATGGCTATTTTTATTGCTATCCGCGATTGTAATGAAATGCTCGCCCTCTGGTGGGCTAAGGGGAAATTACAATTAACATGCTTTAATTCGAATTCCATCAAGCCGCCATTGCTAGCCGAAGTTTAGTTTCACATATATTTATTGAATAAAAATGAATAAATCCGGTAAAAAAGATAACACATACTGTTGTGTGTTCCAGTGTAACTCCAAAGGACCAAGAAATCTAGAATTAAGCTTTCATTTATTTCCAAATGACAAATTTAAAATTTCAGTTGCTTCGGCTAATGGAAGTAAAGAATTAATCAGATGATTTGAAACTAATATTTGTTCAGCTTCAGTTAAATATCTACTTCCGATCGAACTTTGAATAAACTGAAATATTTTTTTCCAAAAGCAATCAATTTTCCATGATGTAATGGCGGAGAAATTATAGTACGAATATTAAGTAGAATAACAAAAAGAACAAAAATAGATACACGTGGCTGCAATATTTACTAACAACAAGAGCTGAAAAAGCGCCATCTATCGATCATTACAAACGCGGATTAGAATCTTATTATTTTCATATTTTAATTAATTAAAAGAAAACTATTCGAAAATCTGAAGAATAGAAGTTAATAAAAATAGAATTATAAGATTAAAAAAAACTTTTTATATACCATGTTTTTAAATTTTCTGATGAATCATTAATAAAATACGCGAGGATAAAAAATAATATATAAGCAAGCACGCGAACTCAGTTCAGTGAACTAATAATAATAATAATAATGGGGGAAAAAAAACTTAAATTGTGAGATGCATCATTTATCTTTTTATAATTATTTAACGTTCACGTTTAATTAAATGTATTTATTTTTATATCGAAAGAAAATGAACTGGTAATTTTTACTTCCATTACCCTACTACCGTAGGTAATGGAAGTATTGTATTCGGTCTGAAAATTCGATATCGGGTTTTCACCTGATTTACACGTTTTAAGATCCCCTGAGTCCAAAAAAGTGGTTTTTGGCAATTGGTCAGTGTGTATGTATGTGTGTGTGTGTGTGTGTGTGTGTGTATGTATGTATGTATGTATGTATGTATGTGGAGAATCTTCTGGCTATTATAGCTCAGAAACTAATAAAGATAGAGTTACGAAACTTTAGAATTGAAATACGTCTGGTGTACAGATGACATTTCCAAATTTTGGTGAAAATTGAAAAACCGGAAGTGGGACATCGGAAACCGGAAGTGGGACCGTAAGTCCGTATCTCAAAAACGGCTCTAACGATTTTCTTCAAACTTGCTATATAAACACTCTATTAGATGTCCTTTCAAATGATATAGTTGGTTAGTTCAGGAAAATTGATAGGCGTCCTGTATAAATAGCTCAATTTTAGGCCTCGCAAAGGCGTTCCTTTAAAAACGGTTGTACGGATTTTTTCAAACTCGCCATTTTAACTCACTTTTAAATATGCTTTTGTATGTAATTATTGTTTTCCGGTCAGTAATTGATTTTTTGTAAAAGTTGGTATCTCACAAACGGCTCTAACGATTTACTCTTTAGGTCACTTTTATGTTTTCTGATCACATTATCTCTCAAAAATGCATATAATAAATGTAATAGCGGGTAAGGGAAGTCGTGTGGTTGTTTCACACCAGATTTTTTTTTTTTTTTTTTTTGCAACAATTTAATTATAACTAATATTTTAATGGCTATTTTATTGCTATTAGGAGCTTATTATTTTCATATTTTAATTAATTAAAAGAAAACTATTTAAAAAATCGAAAATCTGACTTCGAAGTATTGTGTTGTCACCGGGATTTGAGCTGCTGTGAAAGTTTCAACTGTCTAGCTAGTAGGGAAGTTAGATAAGAGTCATTTTTTTTAAAGTTGGACACTTTTGATAGTTGACATCTTCAATTTTTCCGAAACTTTCAGGATGTGTTAGTAGTACTGTGATAAGAAAAAGTGAAATTTAATTTTTTCTGAATTTGATTTTTTGACCTAGAGAGGGGGTCGAAGTTTGAGGCCGTAAATAAATGGTGCCATTTTAATATCATTTTACTCCTAAAGCCATGAGTGACCCATGTCATTTTTTTTTAAATACGGATACTACTTGATACTAAGTACATTTTAGCATAAACAGTTTGGTGGGTCATTCATGGCTTTAAAGGCCAGGGTCATTCAAAAGTGCAGTTTTCGTGGATTTTTCCCATGTTTTCAGTCTGAATATCTGCTAAGGCCATGAGTGCCCCATAGAAATAATTATGGGGTTAATTACACACCTTAGTACAGAACTTAAAAATATTTAAAATTGCATGGGTCACTCTTGGCTTTAGTAGATAAACGGTCTCAAAATTGAAATTTTTCAAAAAAAGGTCAAATTTGATGGTAAATTACTCTATAAGCCATGAGTCAATAACTATGAGAGAGAGTTTTAGTTATACCCTAGATGGTCTAGTTTTAGACCCAGGTTACAAACCTATGAGGCTTGCAAGATTTATTTAGATATAGTCTATTTTATATCGCCAATGTGTACCTGTTCTATGTAGTACAAAACGCTTGAGACTAGCTAGCTAGGGAAGTTAGTTTAATAGATTGCAAGATTTGTACCGGACAAACAAACACACAAGAATATAAGTTAATAAAAACATGGTAAAATATACGATACCCCGGCAAGAAAAGTGACATAACTCAAAAATGCAGTATTTGAGAAAAGTCAACTTAAATAATACGATAAAACATTGTCGAACGCAATAAAATGAGTACAGTTGTTTCTCATAAATTGCATGATAGACATGTGATTTTTTTTTTCCACGTTGGGGCATTTCATATACGTTTCTAGTTACATAAACGAAAAATTGCCATTTTTTGACTTGTGTCACTTTACATGACGAGGTGCGATATTTATGCTTCTTAATCAATAACATTAATAGTCCGTGACATTTTAAATTATGAATTTAGTGGTTCGTGGGATTTTAAATTGCCAAAATATTGCTCAATGAAGTGTTAGCAGCTGCTGCTCTGATATGTGACTACGATTAAATAAGAAGACAATTACCCTTTTAAAATACTGGTGTAAAAAATAATAAAGGCGTGTACTAACAGTGCTCCAAAATAAATTAAAAAAGTTGGCAACTCTGACCCTAGAAATAATGAAAGAAAAATCAAAAATATGATTTTACAAATGTATGTCAAATAAAAAACAAAATGAAGCACTGTGAAATGTAATCATAATTTTAAAAATAATAATACTAATAATATTTATTTGTTTTACATATTTATTAACTTGATCAACTATACTCATTTTAAAGTACTTTGATACTTAATTTATTTTTCAGGCCGAAAGTGATTCTATAGTCGAAGTTTGGAAAGATAACTACCTCGACCAGAGGCTTGATAACTGGCAAAATTACATAGTACCCATTGCCAAGAAAGGTTACCAGATTATTTTATCCGCTTGCTGGTATCTTAACTACATATCTTATGGTCAGGACTGGAAGAAATATTATGAATGTGATCCACGAAACTTCAATGGTACGTAAGTTTCATTTAAATTAATAATTTAAATTACGCTGAATGATTTAACTTTATAGAGTGAAATAACTACTAGAGACAAGGCTAAAAATAAAATTATTGTAAATTTCCTATAAATAAAAATATTTCTACAAACATAACCAATTATTGATTTTTCTGCTCTAAAAGGCAGTGAAATCTTGAATTCGCCAGAGTTAAAAAAAGAAGAAGAAGAAGAAGAACCACCAAACATTCTAAGTCTTTCATTGGTCTTTCATTGGAAAAAAAAAAAAGAAGAAGAACCACTAAACATTCTAAATCTTTCATTGGTCTTTCATTGGTTAAAAAAAAAAAAAAAAAAAAAAAAAAAAAATTCTAAGTCTTTCATTGGTAAATTGTGATTTATAAAAAAACTAATGTAACATTTAATATGAGATAAAAAATACAAAAATTTAAAAATATCTTTTAATTAAAAACATTAAAATACACGACAGACGTTTCGGCTAGAACACTAGTCCTCCTCAGTGTCAAACATACGAGTACAACATTTACAAAAATTCATAACACATCATAACAAGATTAAATATTCAGGAGAAATAGCTATAGCCTCGTTCAAGGCAGAAAGTTGCAATTTAGTAAAAGCGCCCCTAGAAAAATACGGGATACATATATATTTACATTAGAAGCTAAAATTTTAAAGTTTTCAAAATCAGGAATATGATCACTATTGAGAGAATGGATTACGAGTTTCGATTTTAAATCTCCTGTTTTATATGAGCGTTTATGTACCTTTAATCTAATTTCACTTGTTCTGCCAATTTCACCGGTGTATGTAGAATCACAATTTTTACAAGGGATACTATAGATTACACAGACCTAGACGTTTAAAAGGGAGGACAGCGGGTTTAAAGTTTGAGAGAAAGTTACTAATACGGAGTTGAGGTTTAAAGCTAGTAGAGATATTAACTGTTCTAAGCAATTTAGAGATATTTTCGGAAATACCTTTATAATAAGGATAGTAGTACGATAAGAGGAATTTTTAACTTTAGGATAAACTGATTTCTATGAAAAATAGAACTCTTCTTTATAAATTCTTTTAATAAAACGAGGGAGGTAACCATTATTTTTTAAATCAGAAAAAATTTTGGATAGTTCAATATTTAATATTTTGGAATTACTACAATAATGCTTTGCACGATGTAAAAGAGTACGAATGACTGCAAGTTTATGCGATAAAGGATTAGATGAATTGAAGTTAAGATATTGACCAGAGGAGGTGGGTTTTCTATAAACTGAAGTTTAAATACGTAAAAAATCATTGACTGTTTCATGCATTATAAGGATGTCTAGAAAGGATAGTTCATTATTAATTTCAGTTTCAAGGGTAAACTGTGGATAGCAGGACATAAATAGTTAGCAAAATCTAAAATATCGTTAACATAAAGTTGCTTAGTAATTATAAAAATATCATCCACATACCTTTTCCAGAAAATTTTTTTATCATGTAACTGGGAATTAATTTTGTTTTCTATGTGTTGCATTACAATTTCAGCTATAACGACAAATATAGGGGACCCATTGCAGTTCCGTTAATTTGACGATAGTATAAGAATCATTAAAAATAAAACAATTAGAAGATAAACAAAAAGTGGTAAGATCAAGTACAGTATTTAAAATTAAATTAGTGTCAACATTGAAATTAGGATAAATTCATGATTTATACATTATATGTCCTAGCACATTAAGGCATTTTCTGAATTCTAAATTGCACAGTAACATTGAAAACATTGGAAACAACTTTGAAAGAACAAGATATACCAAACTAATGCAATTCATATTCAGTATCTAACAATTAAGCTGTTTATCAACGTTAATCCCTTCTTTAAAAAAAAAAAAAAAAAAAAAAAAAGATCAATATCGATTTTTAAATCTGTCAAAAATAATCATTAACAACCTGACATTTTTAAATATATCTTAATGTTAAAAATAAACTTGAAACATATGATTACCGATTTATAGAGAAATTTATCACGTAAATGATTTAAATTGACTAACAATGAGTTTTGATGATCATCATTTTGACATGGAACGATTTGTACGAATAACACTGCAATGTCATTCCATGGTCATTCGGTGCAGTTTATCCCTTTATCATGAAGACTAAATAAAAGAGAAATATTACTTTTATCAAATTGCATATTCAGATATATTTTATTATATTGAATGAATGTTCGATAACAATCTCTAGAATTCAGTAATGGATAGGTCACAGGAACCCATTTTCAGCGAAAGTGTTTTCGCAAGTGTCAGCTACACTTGAAAAATGTCTTGATTCAGATGTTGCTTTTATTTCTGCATTGCAAAATTTCTCTTAAGCATATTTATTGTAATTACTTCCAATTCTCTGCCAATCCATAAGCACTTAAATTTAAATTATGGTTGAAAACAGCCACTGACTTCCCAACTTCCAATTTTAAGCTATCAAAAATAACTAACCCCATTCACACATATTTAACATTTTGTAAATATCTATTTTTTCTAACAATATATTTACTCAACAAAAACTTTGTAATAATACCATAAATGCAAAAACTGGCCACAATTGTTTCGAGTCTAAATAGTAAAGTACGACCCTTCACCAGATGAAATAACTAAGCACAAGTGCAGCAGTGTGTGTGGCTGTTTTCATAACGAACTCGTATCTTTTTTTTTATCTAGTGACGAATCGTGTTTAGTTATTTCAACTCGAATGGATTGTTGCGATTTTTTACAATTATGGTGTTAGTAGAAATTTTTTATTCTTTTTTTTTTTTTTTACGCCAGCATTTAGGTACAATTTTCCTCAATATGTATTAAGTTGCATTTTTTTACAATTTATATACAGAAACACGAAATACCACAGATTTATTAATTCATCATCAACTCCGAATTTAAACCGCTAAAGTTAGAAACATGACATTTGAACATTAGATTTCTCTAATCTTTAGAAAGGGCCTCTTATAAAATACCAAAGTAAACCGAGACAGCTGCTGTCACAGCCCTCGTCTAAAGGCTAATGATGTAGGGGCTCACTAAGAATGGATTGAACGAAATTCAACCCTTAAATGATTGAAAGGCAATATCGAATTTTTTCATCGTATCTCTGCAAGTTTCCAATAGGAGCTTGAAATTTAGCAAAATGTCTCCTCTTAGGCCTAATTAAGGTAAAAGATGAGAATTTTCTGAAATTGAACCCTAAAGGGGAATGAAAGCGTAAAGATGTGTCGAAAATTTTGAACCTTATCTCCTTATCCCTACAGTGGTTGCCATCAGAAGCTTGAAACTTAAAAGAAAATTTTCTGTTACCCTAAGTAAGGTAAAAGATTAAGATATTCCGAAGTTCAGTGCTTTAAAGATCACCCCATTCTAAGTGTTTTTTTTTTTTTTTTTTTTTTTTTTTTTTTCTGAGGACTATTAGTCTCAATCTGGGATTTTTGCGGTGTCATTTTTCGATAGTTGGACATTTATCGAAATCTAAAATTCATCGAAAATATAATTGAATAATTTGAAAGCGATGCTATAATTTGAAAAAAAAAAAAAAAAAAAAACTAATAGTCCTCCGTCCTAAACTAAATTCTTCTTTTGCCAGAATTTCATCAAAAACATTTTCTTCTTTTTTTTTTTTTTTTTTTTTGGAAAGCAAAAGAAAAGAAATAAAAAGTGCGCGTGCAAAATGAAATAAAACTAAGTAAAAAAAAAATGAATTTAATGATTTAATTTTTGTATAAACCATGATCGCGTGCTATCTTAAAAAGTAGATGTAAAATTTAAAGTTTATGTGGTGCGTGTGGCATCTATAAAAATTGTTTTAAGAAGTAGAATAGAATAAAGCAAGCAACGATATTGGTTGCATTTTGTTATATAGTGTGAAATTTTGAATTTTATAAATGTAATATCTACCGTAGGAATAATTTCTTATGTTAAAACTATAAGGAATTGTTATGCGAGCACAAGCGATGCTTTTTTTTTTTTTTTTTTTTTTCTAATGGGAAAACAAATGGGTAATAAGTTATTAACTTTTTTTTTTTTTTTTAATGCATGCATGCGTGCGTAATAGTAATTGTTGCTAAACAAATTTTATGCAATGAATAGCTGCATCCAGTTAATTTTATTTTTTTATTTTTTTACTTTTCTTTAGCAATATATTTGAACCAAACTTAATTTCCATCAGAACTCAGAATAAATCTGTACTGATAAGTATAAAGGATTTAAGTCCAAAAATGTCGATTTTGAGTTAAATACATAGTCAGACTCAGAAAAAAATTCTCTATCGATTGGTATAAAGGATTTAATTCTATGTCATTTAGTCTTTGAGAAAATCCATTGGTAAAAAAAAGGACCAATTTAGACATTTACCATTCATGTATGGTATAAAATATTTAATTCAATTTTTCCCGTTATTAAATGAAGGTTGACAACCACTGAATGGTATAAAGGGTAAAAATCAACGAAATACCTTTTCCCTAAATCCATTCTTCTGATTTGTTTTTAGCTAGTTAAACTTTATTTTTCGTCTCCTGAAAAATCAAGAATATGGACTTAAATCCTTTATACTTATCACTACAGAAATAATCTCTTGCTAACCTGTTAAACTAATTGGCTTTGCTTTTAATAATAATTTTAAAAAAAAAAAAAAAAAAAAAAAACGTACTAAGTCCTCATTTTCATGCTCTTAAAAATGTTTTGTTTCAATGTTTAGGAACTGAAGAAGATAAGGACAAGGTAATTGGTGGTGAAGTGTGCATGTGGGGAGAATACGTTGATGGCACGAACCTACTTCCGAGATTGTGGCCGAGGGCATCTGCTGTTGCTGAGAGACTCTGGAGTCCCCCTGAAATAACAACCGACACGGACAGCGCTGCATTCAGACTCGATGAACATAGATGCAGAATGCTAAAGTAAGACATATTTAGGAAATGTGTGTAGATATGAGATTACAAAAATTATCCTGAACCCTGAAATCTGTCTTATAATAGAGAAACACATTTCCGTGATTATAATACGGTGGGGTGGAATGGTGGCGGAGATGAGCAGTTTTTTATTCTTTGAACATAGACAAATTTTAGGGAGAGCTATTTTATTTTATATAAACATATAATTTTTAATACATTTATTTTCTTATTCATATTAAACTTTTTCTTGTAAATATCATAATTTCTTTAAATATATATATATATAAGCTTTTTTTTTAATAACAATTGTAATTCGAAGCCGATTCTTTATCTCTGGTTATCGATGAGAGTAGCGTCAGAGTTCCGCACTGTACGATTTCCGCACGCCGCTCTTATCTTCCTCTTCTTGAAAACGATATAACATCCATGCTTAAACTGCTATCGGACGAAAGAACATATGTTCTGAAGTATAACAATCTATTGCATCTCAAAGCTACCGAACGACTTTCTTGAGCTCAGTCAAGGGTTATTTTTAAGGATAAACGTTATCCACAAATGTAAACAACAAGCGCAACATTTGACGATAATTCCCCTCTCAGAGGTTTGAAAGGAATGAGGAAAAAGGATACTCTGGAATCGCGATTCTCTGATTGGAGGACTTCATGCTAAAAACTACTGTATGTGATTCTAACAGTCGAAAGTGCGTGATTGAAGAATATACATGAGGCAAAAGTATTAAACGGTAGTATTTCACTGGTTTCCCCGTGAAAAAGCCTGTTTATGAGATAGTAGGTACTAATGCCTTTCATATGGAACTTCGTCTGATAATATTTGTTTGATTCCTTCACCTAGGTAACGAATACAACTGTAGACCTATTATAACAGTGGATGGGACAATGGCAACCTCTGTGTGTGGCAAAGATCACTCATAAAAAAGTCGCCTAACTACAATGTCTACAGTAAATCAAATTTTGAAATTTTCGCGCCAAGCTTTAAACTCTGCTTTCTCTTACGGAGATGATATCTTAACTTTTTTTTTTTTTTTTTTTGAAGGTTCTTTTTAAAATTTATATTTCCCTTTAAAAGTTAGATAGTTTTGAATATAAAACATATTTTATCGCAAGCAAATGGTGCTTATATGTTCTTGTATGTTCTGCATTAGGCTGTAAATAATGTTTTGTTAAAAGAGGCAGCTAACATATTTCACTGGTAAGTTTTTTACATGTTATTATTCCATACCCTATAAGTAATTATGGTTGTAAAATGCTTATAACTGCTATATTTAGTTTTTTAAATTAAATTAGTTTGAATAAATTAAATAAAATATAAAAGGACGAAATTAAACTTTAAAAACATTTAAAATACCTTAAAATCCTTTAACTGAGCACGAGCAGCATTACAATGATATATTTCGAAGCGCTAGTCGCGGTCGTCTTCAGGTTGATAACTTGCTGCTCTATTGACCGTCTTGTCATCGGCTTCTTTATCCTCCTCTTCCGTGCTGACGTCATAATGAATCACAAATCCTCCCTCGAGGAGAGTAAATTTTTGATGAGTATCTTTCAAAAGAGCTCGCCAATACCTTTAAAACGAATGGTTGAACCATCGATCTGGCATAATTTAAAATAAAGGTATCGATTTTTTTTTTTTTTTTAATTTAATATTGAGAATAAAATTGACTTTTTTTTTTTTTTTTTTTTTTGGATATTTAGTGTTATACTACTTCTCTAATATGGAAATCGTCTGCATTATCATGGAAGATACTTTTTTTAAATAACAATTTTAATAAATTACTTTTAATGAGTGGATTTGTATAAGAAAATATAGAAGAAAGTCATGTGGTGGCCACAACATACTAGTTTTGTGCTATTTTTAAAAGGTTTACGAAAAAAATGCAATGCATTTGATGCCTCCCATTTCAGTATATTAATGTGGTATGTGAGGGAGAGAGGAATAGTTGAGAGTCTGTTGATTACGTTTGGGCGGAAGATCCGAATGCGGAAGTAAGTAAGATGATACCTCGGTTAGTAAGAGAGATCGTGATTACAAACAAAAAATAAATGTAGAAGTTCATTGTCCTTAAAAAATTACGAAATCACTGACACTGACTTTCACAGCCAGAAAAACTGCAAACAAGTTGATAGGCTAAGCTGCTTTTATAATGAATATTTGTTTTTAATGGTATATAACAGTGGTGAAAACCTGTACTTGTAGTTAGGCATGCAACGATTGCGAATGTTTAACACGCATTTTAATTAAAGTAACTAACGCAGTATTTGGATTATTTAAAATATTTTTAGTTCCCTATATTCACGGAAAGAAAAAAAAATCCATTTACATAAAAAAGAATTTTATGATAGCTGCATTCAGTTAAGTGTTTTATTTAAATTTGCCTGAATTATTTATATGTAATTGTGACATGTTAGGCAGGGTATGCAGTTCAATGAAAAAAAAATAATGGTCATATTATTGTCAATGACTTGAATAATTTTAATGGGAGATATATAAAACTGTCAACATTTGATTAGTTATGTCTTCCTATAAAATGATGAAACAGATGTAATAATGCGATCGCATATTAAAATTTTTAAAGCAACCACTGCATAATCTCCGTTGTTATTATACCTTTAGGATGTAATTGCAATTATTGTAACTTAAATTCCTTCTTGTTTCGAAATAAAAAGTTTTTCCTTTCTTATGACATATTTATAAACATTTTTTAATAAATACCTATTTTACAGCATCCCTGGGGTAAAATGGGTATTAAAAAGAGGTAAAAGCTTAGCTATTTAACTATTAAAAAATGTGAATGAAAATACTTTAAAGAAGATAACAATATGTCCATTGCATAAATGCACCAAAAAGAGTTTCTCATATTTAATATATATATATATATATATTATTTTAGTGAATTAGGGGGCTCTGCCCCTGCTCGCTCCGCTCACCAACCCCCGAGGGAGGCTTCGCCTCCCCCCGGCTCACTTTACTTTTTAATACATGCAGAGCTACGTCCGCCTATTCACTGCTTTCTTTCACTAAAAAGGAATATTAATAGTGCATATTATAAGACAAAAGCAGAAAACTATTATGGAAATCCTCATATTCAATGTTAAATTGAAATATATAATATTTATATATATTTTTTAATAGAAAGAAATTAATAATATCTAGACCATTTTGCATTACAGCTTTAGTATATGACCCTTTTTATTTCTTTTTTACAACCTTAGATCCGGACCTCGGTACCCCAGTCGGTCGAGTGCCGAGCTCGTAATTGGAAGATTGCGGGTCAGGTCTTGAGCCGGCCAAAGACCGTCGTGTACACTAATGGTGGCTGGTGCACGTAAAATATGTCGTGGTCGCAATATCATCCATGTTCCTATGAAAAGTATACTTCTGGGGCCACCGAAGCGGGGGAGCCATCCCCTTCATGTAGGACCAAAACTGTGGTGGCAAGTCTCTGGAACATGCGTAGGGGTGCGTCCCAGACCGTCGCCAATTACCCAGAGCGCAGTAATGGTGCGACGTCAAACACGACCTACCTAATTATCTACCTATCTACAACCATGGATCATATTTTAATTTTCCGTGTAAGAAAATTAATTTTCTAAAAGAAGAGAAAAAAAGTTGATATTTACTTTTTCTTTTTTACATCCATGGTTTCGGGCCGCGGTTTCCTAGTCGGTAAAGCGCCGAGCACGTAATTGGAAGATTGCCAATTCGATACTTGAGCTGGCCAAAAACCGTCGTGTACACTAATGGTCGCTGGTATACATAAAATCTGTCGTGGCCGCAAAGTCCTCCATGTTCCCATCCACACTATACCTCTGGGGATCACCAAAGTGGGCGAGGGGGGGGAATTGATCCCCTCCGTGAAGGATCAAAATTGTGATGGCATATCTCCGGAACATCTCTAGGGGTGCATCTCAGACCGTCGCCAATTACCCATAGCGCAGTACTGGTGCAACGTTAAATCCAACCTGCCTACCTACCTACAATCATGGATCATATTTTAATTTTTCCGTGTAAAATGACTTCCTGACAGAAGAACAACGTCACTGGGAGAAACTTTTTTCAAAATGGCAAATAGAGTACCTTCATATACTTGTCGTTTTTAGTTAATAACTTCTTTAATTGAAATGATAGAAATTTGCAGCGGAAATGTCTTCCTTGGAGTATTCGGAACACATTGATACCTCTCATGACGCGGAGGACCCTGCACTTCGCTAGAAGATGCTGTCGCAGACAAAAAAATTTGACGCCAGTGATAGTAACTTTTTTTTACTATATAGAGAAATGTATGATGAATTGCAAAACGGGATATTTCTGCCTATTTAACCCTACCAGATCCTACTTGTTTTCGAAAAATTGATTTTTTTTTTTTTTTTTTTTTTACATTTTGAACTCAAAAATGTGAATTTTCACTAAGTGCATTTTTACCTTCTCTTTCCCATAAAGTAGAGAAAGTATTGTTTTAGGGTCAAATTTTCTAAAGTGAGTTTTTGTTATATTTACATGTTCTGAGGTCCTGAATACGCTACATGTTCTGAATTGTTATGTTACATGTTAGGTTTACATGTTCTGAATACGAAAATCATGTTTTTAGCGAATGGTCTGTGTTTGTGTCTGTGTGTCTGTGTGTGTGTTATCAGCATATCTCAAGAACAAATAGCAGCAGAAATTCAAAACTCGGTATTCTAAATGTGCATCATATAGGGATGCTACACTAAGCTTTTCGTTGAGATGAAGCAGATGGTTCGTGTACCTGTACAGGGACACTCAAAAGTATTCAACTGCATTACGTCTATGGGGGAATTGCAGGTAAGTAGAATTTAACATCTATAGGCTGCACTAAACCAAATGAAACGAATATATATATTTTTATGTGCATAAAAACCTGTCTCATGGAGAACAGGGTAGAGAAATCATTGACTGTTCGTTTACAGGGCTACACAAAAGAACTAGATAAAAGTGCGACAATCGTTGCAAATTGATGGAAGTATGTTTCAGGCTGGACCATGTATGATTACTATAGCATTATATTTAGATGCACCATGTGGTCTGTATATAATCTTCGAAAGATATACAGGGCTGCAAATATTTAAGCGATAACATTCTTTTTTGTTGTTAGTGGATGTTCTTTACTAATAATATTTTGCCATTTCCTGGAGAGCTGTTCGGGAATTGAAATAAATTCCTCATAGAGATAAGGTAAATAATGTATGTTTTAAGCTAAATATGCATGGCTTGTTTTTTGTATATTTACACGTTTTGAGGCTTCCTGATCAAGTTTTTTAACGTTTGATCTTTGTGTCTCTTAGAGTGACTCAAAAACGAATAATTTTAGGAGATCCAAATGTTGTATTTTGAAGTTAATATACTTTTGTTGCTGGAAAAGTTTGATCAATATTGTTAAGTTTCAAGGAATATTGCGTGTGAAAATTGTCTGTATAATTTTAAGTAAACTTTTAATTTTAATAACAGAATTAAATTCTATATAAATGTAGGTGCATTAATGAAACGGGGGGGTTGAGGGAGAGGTACCCCCCTCATCACACAGAACTAATTATCATATAATACTCTTCTGAAGTCTAATTTGAATTGTTTAACATAGGTTTACATAACAGTACTCGTTATCTTACCTCTTAATCTCCAACATGTATTTACAGTATTAAATTTCAGGGTAAGAGAAAATCGTGTGAGTGACACACCAGATTATTTTAAATTTTTATCTGCAAAATAAAATACTAAAAATTTCAAAAATTAATTTTTGGAAAATGTATAATAATTTAATATGTGTAGACTTTTCAAATGGGAAAACGGAATTAAAAAAAAAAAAAAAAAAAAAAATGAATAAGGTAATGAGTAATTATGGAAAAAAAATTTCCCATAGTATAACATGAATTACAACTGTCAGTGAGGTTCGGTATTGTCCGCTCTTAATTTGAGTGTATATCAGTATTTGAGTGTATATCAGTCGATAGCTGATGCTGTTATTATTCGCCTTCTACGATTTTCCTTATGGCTACATCTCAACGTCTGTTGGTTAAAATTGCATCAAATTGCATATTATAACATTTTTATTGTGAGTAGCTAGGATTAAATATATGTTGAAGTTAATTGTTAGATGGCGGTGTTATACAGAATTATACAGAAGAAAGTTTTGGGATGACCATAATACACTAATTTATTATGTTCCAAATATCTATTATTTATGAATTTCAACTAATATTTTCATTCAGTGATTAAAGGTTAAGAATAATATTAAGATAAACATTCTAAGCGATAAAAATAAATAAATCTATGTAATGTTATACTAAACAAGATCGCTATAATAATAGATTTAGTATTATATAGTGCAAATAAATTTGCTTATTTTGCTTTATCTGAAGTTAATGAATTTATTTTATATCGCAACAACTGTATCATTGCCATAAAAATGAGAAAATGTATTTATTTCTTAAATTATTACATAATATAGAAATTGCTGAACACTAATTTACATCCCTCAGGCGTTCCACTATTGACATCCTAGAATACTTCGCCATGGAAATAAGTATTATGTAGCTGGAAGTTAAATAAATAGATTCTGCATGAACCCCTTAACGATTTGTAATTTTCAAGAAAGCGGTAAAAGAAGTTCCCCCCCCCCCCTTTTTTTTTTTTTTTTTTTTTTTTTTCATTCAAGAAAATTGTATAAAATAAAGTGTATGAACAAATATGTGTGTTAATTTTTAATTTTTGGAATTAATTTTAGCTTGAACTCAAAAAAATTTAATTTTTTAGAAAAAACAGCAATCAGGGTTATTATGATTGAATGTTAGTTTTCCAGTAAGTAGAAAAAATTAAACGATACATGTTTTAAATATTAAAGTATAATTTTATGAAAAGAATTTCACGTATAATACAACGCTATACGTATAATACACTGTTCTCAGATTCCTTATAAGAACTTTCGTAAATATCAATTATTTCTGAATCACTCTCAGATGCATTTATACTAAAATTAGAATCCCAAACACTTTGTGATTCTGATTACATAATGTACCTAACATTAAATATAAATATGTATTACTACAGAGCACAAAATCACGTGCATTCAAAAGCCTAAACTGAGCTAAGATTACAAAAAAATTATTACAAATATTTAAAATTGGATAGTGCTGACAGTTTAAAATGAACCTACTATCTCCAATTACATTTTAAATAGTGAGCTACTTCCATATAGAGTGTAAAATGAGAACTGACAAATTTTCTGGGTATCAGAAATTGTTTGTCTTTAAATCATTTTAGTGCGTTACTTTTGAACACTCTAACCTAAAACTCCTACATGGATCATAGCCACGAGAAATAGAGAACGAAAAATCACCCCGTCATTTTCAAGGGAGCGAGAAGAAAGGGATTAAACGATTAAATGTTAATCTTCAATAAAAGTATAACATAGCCAAAATATACTTGTTAGAAAATTCGATTAAAATAAAAATAAAGACTACATTAAAATAAAGAATAAACCAACCTTAAAAATTTACATAAACAGACTTGCCCAGATAACCAGTAAACTAACAGCCTCTTTGGCTTATGATTTTAAGGGCACGCAGCTCCAATTATCATGTACTTCCAAATCCCATCTTATTCTATGGCGAAGTTTGTAATAATAACTATGTATTACCTAATTTATTATCATTATTACTTTCTTCTATATGTATATACAGAGAAAGTATTGGATTCGGGAAATTTTTCGTACTCCAGTTTTCGATGGATTTCCACGTTTTGGGATGTCCTGAACACGATTTGACTGTTTTTAGAAAATGTATGTCTGTCTGTGTGCCTCTGTGTCTGTGTGTGGTTATCACAAATTTTGTGAACGCTGTAACTCACGAACCAATGAACGAAATTTAACCAAACTTGGTATTTAGTTGTACCCTGACATAAACTGGTGCTGATTACATTTGGGGAACAATTGCTCAACAGGTGGCGCTGTGATAGCATTTTTTCTACATTTTTAACATGGCAGTATAGGACAAAATTTCGTATAAATGTACACAATGAGAGTTATTTTAATGTTCCCTACTAACTAATATTGTCTTTCGATTGTACGTAATTACAGCTTAACAATATAGTCTCACTATATCTCGGTATTACTTTCTGAATTCATTGATGAGGTTTTTTTTTTTTTTTTTTATGTTTGAATGTTAAATTTTTACATGATATTTCAGCATTCAAACATAAAGATATTTTTAAAGTAAAATGAGTTAATTTGCCAAAATTTAGTTCAAACTTGAGTTTTTTGTCATTTAAAACAGACGTAAAAGTTATCAATACATTATAAAAAGTTTCTTTAAGAAAATAAAATTCTGCATGCACAAAACAGAATTTAATTTAGTATGACAAGACTTATTTTAATTTGTTCTTCCATATAAAGGCAAAAAAGTAACTGTCTTTCATTCCCTAACATAGGTTACTATATTCATTTCTTAAAATTTCCTTGGTATAGTTTTAATAATAACATTTGAGCTGTAAATAGAATTATTATTAATTTTTGTAACACTTTCTTTGGATGCAGTTGATACTTTTATTGATTTTTCTTTCAGTTAATATAATTTGAAATTTTTAAACTTAATTTCTTTTTTACTTCTTTCTATTATTAAAATATTTCTTGTTTGTTATTCTTTAGACGTGGCATTCCTGCTCAACCCATTCTGAATGGCTTCTGTGGAGATTACGAATGGGATATGAATGATGATTCGGAGCGTGTCTAGGTAAATATGTCTTTCTGGATAAATAAATATTGATTTTGCGATATTACTTCATTAATCATAACTATATACTATATATTAATCGAAACAAATAGTTTACCGAAAAATCTGTATTAGGTCAATAAATAATTCTCTTTAAAACCCAACTATAAAGAGAAAAACGAACACTAGTTATTAATCAACTCGATACATCAACTTATTTCAAAATAACAGCCGTTCGGAAGTTCCGAATTCATATAAAAGAAGTAATAATAAATCAATTTGCTTAAATCTCAGTACGTACATAGACCATGTCGAGATCTCATCGAAGTTCATTAATCAACTTATCCACCATTTGTTGCAAAATGGTGACAATTTGAAAATTTCTAACTTGTATAAGAAAGGTATTTATGAATCGATTTACATGAATGTCGGTATGTACAGTCGGGGGGGGGGGACGCAAACCCCGCTGTAATTTTATTATTAATTGACGCAAAAAAAATCTAATAGAAATCATTCAACAAGACATTAAGCGCACTTTTTGAAAATGATGTCAAATTTTGAATTAGGGGTCATCTACATATGAAAATGAGCGCCAACTTTGAAAGTTTTTAATAGCAATACCCAATTTTGACTTCATATTTGAATTTCTGAGAGTCTGGCAGTGCAGAAAAGTATACAGTTTGTATGCTTTATCTTTAGTATTATAGAAATATAACCAAAAATGTGTTAGGGGATTACCTGTAAATACATAAAAATAAAATTAAGGTCCTATAAAAACTAGACAAAATGTTATTGTTTTACACCGTAAATTTTTCAGGAAAAAAAGAATTATAAAAGTAAATGATAATAGCAGCATTATCATCTTCGCAACACCTTGGGTATCCCTGATTTCGGTTTTCAGAAATGTATATACTTTATTAGATATACATTTTAAATGTATTTAAATATATTACACTTAAGATTCGCCAGACAATGTTCTTAGCATGTGCGATATTTGTCAATTAAAAAGTGTCTATCACCAATAAAGATTAAATTTCTTTTACTTTATTTTGTAGGTGTGACATAATATACGAACTGAAATAATATAGCGACATATATCTATAACAACGTATAAAATAAAACTTTTCAGATAAATTATTCTGAGGTATCATAAAGTAAACATTATACAATATTGATTGTACTTACCAATTTTGAGACAGTTTAACTCTTTGAAACAGTATGATTTGTTTGAAATTTTTTATGAAAATATAGTTTCTTAATTAAAATACATTTATAAAAATAATTTCTAAAACTAAAGTATCCTTAAAATAATTATCAACCACTCCCCCCCCCACCCCCCACACCCACACACCCCCAAAAAAAAGAAAGACAGAAAGAAAAAGAAGCAATATGTGAACTAAATTATTAACCCTTTAACTATCACGGTAGTTAAGAAACGATTTAACAAGTCTGCCTTGCACTCCAAATCCATTCTTTTATTAATTGACCTAGTTTAAGCAGTATGCCCCACCTATTTAGTTGATTTTTCTGTTCTAGTGTTTGTTTAAAGAATTCAAAATTTATCACCATTAATCGATGAGATAAATGCCACTTGCGTATACTTTTGCCGACGGAAATTAAGGAGTTTAACACGAATATGCAGAGTCACTTTTTCTTTTATTTTTCTATATTGTTTTGTTTAAGAAGAACGATGACAAACGGGTTTTGTTTTCTATAGAAAACAGAAGTTTTTGTTTTTCTATCAGTAATGTCTAAAAATGATCTTATTTGTTTCATTTCTTTGCGTTTGACATTGTTGCTGTATATTTTGACCCGTAAATGTTTAAATAAAACCCCGTTTTTATATTTGACGGTTAGTATATAAAATTGTCCTTTTTCCTCAATTTCTAAAATTTTTGCATTTTTTAAAGCATACTGAAAAAATTCAGGAATTCTCGTCTCTTGAAAATTAATTTTCGTTACGCATAAAAATCTAATTTGTCAAGCGGATACATGTTCGAACATAACAAGAAACGCAAACTGTAAATCACAATATGAAATCCTTATATATTTAACATTATTTGTTTAAATTGTAATACAAAAACATAAAATGAAAAATTATTTTTGGCTGATGTATGTTTTCCAAACATATTTGCTTAATATTTAGTATTGCTTTTTGAAATAAATTGACTAATTTTTTTTTTTTTGTTCCAAATTAAAGATTTACTGAAACATTTAAAAATATTTTCCTTTTCTTGCTTAGGTTTCCAGAATTCTAGATTCTCAGAAGAGTTGGCTGTAGATTGATCAGTCCATAAACTTGAGATAATTACATAGTTCTAATCTGAATTAAAGAGACATTGTAATCACTTCTTTATTCAATAAAATCTTGGTTTTTCAATAAGTATTTCCTCTTCCTATTCAAGCATATACACATTAATTATAACAGTGGTCCCCAAATATGGATCGTTCTTCTTCTGCCGTGGGCAGGTCAATGGTCATATTTACGAAAAATGCGTTTCAATAATATTTGAAGAAATGCCATCTGAAACTGAATTTTTTTTTTAACCATTTCCAAACTAGAATGTTGTGGCCCATAAAACTTTCTTCTGTATTTTCTTATACAAATTCAAGCAGTTTAAATTACTTATTAAAACTATTATTTATTAAAATTATTTTTCATCATTTTTCATTTCAAAACTTACATCATCATCAGTGGGATATTTAGAATACACCTACAGATGCAAAAACTTTTACCTGGTTGATTATTTCTGTTATATACATATTCAATTTCCCATTAATTGACTAAAAATAATTCTCATTGTGTACATTTATACGAAATTTTGTCCTTTACTGTCATATTAAAATTATGAAAAAGGGAAGGCAATACCACCAGTTGGGCGATTTGCGCCAAAAATTACTAGGAATTAATTTATTTCGAGGTGCAAATATAAGGCTCGAAACGTTTAAATTTATGTTTTGTGTTTTTAATGTTTTAAATTGTATATTTTTACTGTATATTGTCTGTCTCAGTTTATAATGTGATTAAAATACATATAAATTTATATTAAATTATGTGCATCATTTCTTGAACTGGAGCTGCCGCAACATTTTTCTCACACGCTTACAAAAACAAACTGTCATTTTCTAAGAATGGTGAAGTCATGTTCTTGACTTCTCAAAGCGTGTAAATCCATCGGAAATAGGAAATCGAAAATATTTACGAATCCAGTACTTTCTTCTACTGAATATAAAAGGAAGTTTTAAAAGAAAATGTAACATTTATAATTTAAACAATATAAACAAATTTGTACCATAAAAATAAATGTAAGATAGATGGCAAAAATATATGTCTAAGTTAAAAATTTGTCAGTCTAAGTTAGTCTAATTAGTTAAATTAGTCAGTCTAATAACATTATTCGACAAGGATTTTTTTAACAAAACAATATTAAGAGTACTTTTTTTACATGGGAATTTTCGCTAGTGCTCGGATATTTTTGCTGCCGACTGTATACTAGTAAAGTACGGATTCCCTATACTGCCTCTGTGGAGAAAATTCCCGGAACATCACTGCGGTTTTTTGGCGATAATCGCTTTCTTGGCAACTAGTTCTTGTTATTTTGCATATTTTAAATGATTCGTTCCTTTTACCACCAACACTCAAAAGCAGGGCCCGACTTAGACTACCTGGAGCCCCGGGGCAAGCCTATTCTGGGGGCCCCCTTGCAGTGGCATAAGAGCTCTTTAGGTTGCAGAATTTCTGCATACGCCTGTAGGGGGGCCCTTCCAGAAGGGGGGCCCAGGGCATTTGCCCCGTATGCCCTGCCGTTAGTCAGGGCCTGCTCAAAAGAAAAAAGTCAAACAGAACAGCTTTCAATCAACAACAAGAATTAGATTGCTTGCTTTTCCTTTCAGCTAGTGTAGGTTGTGGTTTGTGTGTAATTTATCCCTAATCGAAATATAAAACAGTGATGGAGGACACTTGCTTTGGTGGAAGTGGAATGTCGGTTTGGTGAATGAAATGGTGGAATAGCTGGGATGTATCTTCGGAATCAGAAATGTTACTAGTCCGGGGTCTACTCTAATATGTCATCGATGGATCATCCATAGCATGCATAGCAAGATTCTCAAAGACTGTTACTAGACACTTAAGTAATTTTGTATTTTTACAGTAAAATCGACAGACCCTGTTGTATTCATATGTGATATTTTATTTATAAACGTTGTGTTGGCTCTTACTGTAACTTACACTCAACCTACCCAATCCATTTCATTACTTGAAGCCAAAAAATAACATCAGAAGGGTTATCTACTCTTTTTTAAAAACTGGAGTAAAACTGTTCTTTCAAAATAGAAGTACCAAAGGATGTTTTTTTACTCTGTTGATTTTAATAGTCATCATAATGTCTGAAATAGGCTGAAAACACGTTGTGGTGAAGAGATCTGAACAGCAGATCACAGAAATGTATTAGAATGTTATTAAAATAATTTTACAGTTTTATCTTTTCAAAGCGCTATTCTAATTTGAACTAAATCTAGAAATATATATATATATACATATATGAAATAAATCTCTATAATTAAAATTGCGAATATGAGTTTGTTTTAGAGGTCTGTAGGAACACGGGCCTGACTCGAAGCCCGTGCTCGGAAACCCGAGGACAAATTTTTAAGCGGGCTAGGCATGGCCGGGCCAGCAACCCAAGGTTAAATTTTTAAGCGGGCCGGGCCAGGCCGGGCTGTCAAAACAAAACCAAATTCTAAAAAGGTCCCAGTTGGCAAATAAAAAGTAATTTTTAAACGGGTCGAGTTGCGCAATGAAAACAAAGGTAAAATGTTCTAACAAAGTTGAATTTTTCTAACATTTCAAATAAAGAATTACAGGGGTGGATTAAATATATATATATGTGATGTCGTAGACTCCTGATTTCGTGTTTGCAGTCGTGAATCCATAAGAAAGTAATCAAGGCAAGTTAAATGGAAACTTTTTTATTTATAGTCCATTTCATGGCTGGGGATTCGAGTTCTATTAGGCAATGAAGTCTGCTGGGGTCTTGTAATCAGTCCCGCGATGTGACCAGAATTTTCCGGTGACCCGACCTCGCACGTAACGTTCAAATTCAGCGGCGCGTAGTTGCTAACTTTTTCTAGCAAGAGCTAATCAAGAAAGATTAAAAGAGATTACTAAATTTTGGCCTGTTCCATCTTTTAAACCCTTAATATTTGGTGTAAATTGGCGTATTTCTAAACCCAACCTATTTTATTTAATTGGTTATTTTATTCTAAACCAACGCCTCTTCCTGCCTTTTCATTGTTTTCTATTGGTTATAATTTCTTATTTCGCAGACATCGCGACGTTGGTCGGCGCTTTATTTTGCAAACTCGTCAAGTCATTAAAATAATTATTTATTGCTTTATATTTGACATCAAATAATCAAACCGTAATTTAGACTCATAAATCTTTTATTCTTTAATTGAATCTTTCCGGTGCCTATTGCTTATTAACTTTATTTCTAGGGTAATTTATAAGCTATTTCCAGATATCAAAATACTGAAATGATTCATTTGTTTATTTATTTCAAAGGATGATGATCGCTATTGTAATTTCCGTTCGTTATTTTTTATACTTTTAGAGTAATTTATAATCTAATATGAAATTTCTTTTAATGCTTTCTGCTATCTAAAAAGAATACCGTGGAACGTAAACACAATAATTTAAAATATAAAAATATTAATTTATTTCTTACCTCTTTTTATCCATTATCTTTTATATCTTTCATATCCCCCGGTCCAAAAAAGATCCCCCAGTCTTGCGTCCAAGACTGTGGGATCTTACCTGGTAGGCAAGTAAAATTTTCTAAGTACTAAAAGTTTGCTTATGAAAAAGTCGAGAGGAAAAAAAAAATTCACTAATTTTTGCAGAATGTTCTTCATTGCCCTGGACTCGTACAGAGGTTTACAGTCTTCACCATCATTTTGGTGATTCATATAAAAAAAAAATATGCGTAATAATAAGTGTAATAATATAGCAAATGCACATTTATATATTTTAAATTCTAGATTAAATGCTTACAATACAATATAGTTACTATAAATATAATATAATGAAATATAACACACAATAATATAAAAAATAGATTCAAACAATATACAAAGCGTTGACCGGTCGTTGTTAATTTTCTTAAAAATGTCTCTGAAACATGTTTCAATGTTTTTACTTCAGTTTATTATGAATGTTCACTGTATTTTTGTCTTTCATGACAGTTTTTAACAAGTTCATGTAAAGTTCAATCAATTGACACTGTCCATTTGGTTGACATTTTTGCATATTATAACACTTATAACATTTGAATAATAGATTAATTATAAAACATGATTTGTTTCACATTTTTTATATGGATACGATAAAATTGTATGATTTAAAGTATTATGCTATAGAAATATAAAATTGTTATATAATCCAATACAGACATATAAGAAAAACAACTATATTAATATTACAAATTATGACTAAAAAAATTTTCTATTTACACATGAAATTGAAATCAATAAGTCACTTTTTATTAGTACCCATCATTCCATATATTTTCTCATGATATAACTATAAACATACCAAAAAAAAATTCTTTTTTCAAGAATTTATATGCATGGGTGCCTTGACCCTTGAAACCCCGTGAGAGTTTGCCAATCAAACAAAATTCTAAAGCGCAAAAAAGGTGGATTTTTGGGAAAACTCATCAGGGGGTTAAGCACACATGTTTTTCCATGCTCCTCGGATTTCTCACTCAGGTGAGTTCAGAGAACCATGAGTAAACAGTTAGCTAAAAGAAAGGGGGATTTAAGGAATGGAGGACCCGTGTTTCGAGATTCACTTTAGTTTTTTATTTATTATTAAATATTTTTAAACTTGAAGGTTTACTCAAAAAAGAAGAAGGCACAATCATGCAACCGCATGGTTGTGCCACTGAGTCGAAGAAATGCAGCTATGTCTCCCGACATCTCGCCGATTTCCCCCAAACTCAGTGGGTCCTCATCCAACGTGTAGCAGGGAGATAGAACAGCAAAAATAAAAAATAAAGTATTTTGGCGCAGAACCGACCCAGTGTTATTCATGGCTTAATTTGAATTTTTGTGGATTATTATAATATCTTAACTTAGATGAATGAACAATTTCGGATTGTTTCTTGAAATGAGGATTTGGTCTATCTATTTCGAAATTGACCTCTGATAATTGCTTTAATATCGTATACGGTCCTGCGTATGAGGAGGTTAATTTACGCGTATTAGGATAATGGAATTCTTCATATAATACTTCATCACCAACTTTAAATTTAGCAGGGAGAAACCGAGCATCATATCTTACTTTATTTCTATTATGGTATTCAATTGTATGTTCTTTTGCTAACTTTCTAGCTTCATCCACCTTGGGATAATAAATGTTATTGGGAATTAAAGGATCATAAGAAAAATTTCCAAATAATAAATAACTAGGTGAGAATTTTGTAACTGAATGAGGGGATATCAATCTATGTCTTATTACTATATCTATGCATATACCCACATTACCACCTTGACCCTATGTTTTGCTTGAATATAGCCTCAAACCCAGTTACGTACTTATTATTATTATTATTATTATTATTGTTATTTATTTTTTTTTTTTTTTTTTGTACGTGTTGGTAAAAATAAATAAAGGCAAGCTTGCATAAAATTTTCCATTACAGAATTAGAAACAAAAAATCTATTAACATTTCCTATTACCTTTTTGATTTTTTCTCTTAAAATATTAGATTTGTGTTTTGCCAATCTATATATAAATAAAGCAAAGAGTTTGTCGGCGCAACACATCCGGATGAACCACTCCTTTTTTGATTGGTCTGGATTTAACTACTTTGGTGATGAATTAGGCCATATTTTAGGCCATAAGCATGTTCGATTCCCACCATCCAGTCATATTCGATTCCTAACATAATCGAACTCCGCACTCCATGACACTTTCGATTTAACTGTTTTCATCTCAACTTTACTTTTTTCTGTTCAACAGGAACGAACATCTAAACTCTACTCAAACAGAAACTGCAACCAACGAGATATATAAAGTAGAGTGATAAATGGTAACCCTTGAGAAGGTCCAAGATGAGTCATGTGACATGCTCTCCTTGCACCGCGTATTCGGTGGTTCCCTTGGTAACAGCTTATTTTCAGTAAATTTCTATGGCAACGGTTTGGAGATTGTTCTTCGCATAAGTCAAACCGCCAATGTTTTGTTTACTTACGTAGTTTAATATTCTTTTGTTCTAAATCATTTTGATTTTGATTTTACTTCGTTTTTATTTCGTGTAGTTGAACTTTAACCCACAAAATGCTTAAAAATAATTGAAAAGTTATTATTTGTTGTTAAATTAGATCTTTAAAATATTAAATTTTCTTTTATAAACACTTTTAAACTTTGTTGGGAAATGCTGAAAAAAAAGGTATTTTATTATTTATTAAAATGTGAAATATGTGTAAAATTATTTTAAAAACAATTTATTTCGGTCTTAGGCCTGCCATGTTACCGAATAATAATAATAATTTGTCTAACTGATATTTTAAATGCCAAAATAGCGATAAAGGGCCAAACACAGCAACCTATTGGAGCATGTCACGTAATTCATCTTGAACCACGGTAAGCTAATCCTTCATCCATTAAATCAGCACTCTAATTTATATATCTCGTTGACTGCAACGAACAGTTTAAGAAATGTTCTTTTTTCATCCGCACGGTAGCTTGCATGCTATCTTTCGCATTATTCGCAATTATTACTTCACATTATTATTTTCGCATTATTACTTGCTTTATATTCTTTATGTTAATTATTCAGTCGCAATGTTTTATTACAACTTTTGTTTTCAACGCATATTCAAATCTGTGTATGTTTAATATAGTTTTGGTTTGTGAATGAAAGAACGAGTATTTATTTTTATCTTCACATCACGTTACATAACATTTTTTTGGAGGCACCGGCGTGATATTCTGTGTGAATTTTGGCTAGCTTACAAATTTGGATATCCAAGAGCAGCTATTAAGGAATAAAACAGATAAGTACTTGTTTTCCTATTTTACAAGTTTGACTTTGGTTTTTCGCATTACTCCATTACGTAGTAATGGCAAACAAAAAGAACAATGACGATGACAGTAATGAAACTAGAAGATGCTGAAAAAATAGCAAAACATTATCGAGGCATGGCATCTGTTAAGCATCTGCGCTTACTAGAATTATGAATTTCATAAATAATGACAATCAAATTTTCCAAAAACATGATCTCTTAAATAAACTTGAAAAGATTGAAATTATTTATTCTAATTTTGATAAAGCCGATTCTGAATTACCTGATGAAGTATCAGAAATAGAAAAAAATTGAGTTAAAATATTATGAAAACAAAGCCAAGCTTCAACAAAAACTTGAAAATTTATCTGTAAACATGAAATCTAATGTTTTAAATTTTCAAAATCCCCCCATTAACACAAATGCTATATCTAGTAATTTTCGATTGCCAAAATTAAATATTTGCCCGTTTAGCGGCAATTATAAAGATTGGATGTCTTTTAAGGATTTGTATATATCATTAGTTCACGAGAATGTTAATTTGTGTAATGTACAAAAATTCCAGTACCTAAAGGGTTTATTATATTAAAAGATGAACCGGCTTATATTATCAAACACATTCCAATATCTGAGAATAGTTATCTAGAAGCCTGGGAAAAATTACTTACTAGGTATGATAAGAAAAAACAAATTATTTCTGCACTTATTAAAACTTTTATAGATCAACCAGCTGTAATTCATACTAATGCATATAACTTACGTAACATAGCAGATACTTCAGATGAAGTAATTAGGGGATTAAAGACTATTGACACTAAAGCTACTGAAAGAGATGTATAGTTAATTTATATTTTATTACAAAAACTTGACCATAAATCACGTGAAGAATGGGCACAATATTCTGCAAAAATTGATTTTCCTACTTAAGAGGTGTTTTTACAATTTATTAATGATAAATGTGCATCTATGGAATTATGTAATGAAAATAAGAGTAAAGAGAATGAGTGTAAACAAAATAAAGATAAACAATTTAAGTTATCTAAGTTTCATTCTAACGTTAATTACAAATGTATTTTATGCAAAAACAATAATCATTTCTTGCTCAAATGCTTTAAATTTAAAGAGCTCACTTTTAAGGATAGAAAACAATTTGTTAGAAAGAACTCATTATGCAGCAACTGTTTATCTAATAAACACTCTCTCGCTCAATGTAATTCCACTTATACCTGTCATTTTTGTAATGCAAAACATCATTCTAGTATACGCGATAATAATTTGAAAACTTACACCGTGACCAATAAGTTCTCATACAACTTTTGAAGCACGTTAAAAAGTTATACATATGTCTTGCTGTAGTCCCAAATATTTTGCAGGCAATTTAGTGTAAGTTATAAAGCTATTCCAAGTGTATATGACGTAGTAATTATAATTTTTCTTTAATTAGGTAGAATGAAGAAATTGAGAGAAATTGTGATAAATAAATTCGTCAAAGAAGAGCAGCCGGTGAAATTTTCAGAGACTTCAAAGCCCTGGGGGTGAAGAGAGATTTCATTTACAGAACTATCAGAAGGTATAATAAGACGTTCTATGTCGATGACAGAAAAAGATCTGGCAGGCCGAGGTCCGTTCGGACAAAAGAGGCTGCGAAAAGGGTCAGGGAAAGGATACGACGAAACGGATAAAGATCTGCTAGAAGATTAGCACGAGAGCTCAAAATATCGAATGAGTCAATGCTAAACATTCTGAAAAAGGACCTTGGGTGCAAGGTTTATAGAAAACTTAAAATTCACGGAGTTTTAGAGTCTGCTAAGATGAAATGGAAGCAAAAGGTGGAAAAAATTCTTGCTTGGCACGCTGGGGATGAATTTGTCTTTTCAGACGAGAAACTATTCAGTTTACAGCAAAGTCTCAACCCCGAAAATGACAGAGTATGATCAGTTTCTATTGATAACATCCCTGAGAACCAACATTACGTTCCGCGTTATCAAAATGCTTCGTCTGTGATGGTTTGGACCGCTATTTCCAAAAGAGGAAAACTCCCGTTAGTCTTCGTTGATAAGGGGTTAAAAATCAATGCCTAATATTATAAAACTGAGGTTTTGGAAAACGTTTTACTCCCAAATGTCCAGAGAATGTATGGGGCGGAATATTTCTGCTTCAAACAAGATGGTACCCCTTCTCATACCGCACGTGTGGTTCAGGAGTGGTGCAGTCAAAATTTAGCTGACTTTTTGCCAAAGAATGAATGGCTCCCCAACTCCCCCGATATCAACCCCCTTCATTATTTTGCGTGGTCATATTTGCTCTCCTAACTGAATAACTATAAAATCACTGATTTGAGCAAATTTAAAAATGTAATTCAAAAGATATAGTAGGAAATGTCAATGGAAGCCGTGCGTGCCGCATGGGATCGATTTCAAAAAAGACTTAAGCTCGTTAAGAAACTAAAAGTCGGAATTATTCCAAAGGATTTATTGTAAAGATACTCAATGATTGTTACTTTAATTTGATACAAAAAGTTTTTGTATGATTTATTTTGTGTTCTTGTAATAAAAATTTGAAAGTGTATGAGAACTTATTGGTCACGGTGTATATCGCTTCGGCTTCATCCGTTGGTAATAATTTTGAAAATTCTGAGAACCGTACAGAGCCATCTGGCATATCTCAATCTCAATTGCAAACAAGTACTCATAACCATTCTATACAAACATCTTTCGCTTTACTTCCTACAGCTAGCGCTTATATTTATGATTCAATGGGTCAGAGACATGTGATAAAAATTTTATGCGATTCAGGCTCTGAAAGTTCTTTTATCACTGAATCATGCATGAGTATTTTAGGTTATGAGAGAAAAAATGCAAGATTTCCCGTCATAGGGTAGGCAAATTCAAAACTTGCAATAACAAAAAGGAATAGTTGAATTTCAGGTACTGCGAGTGGATTCCTTTCAAATCTTTAGAGCCATTTTTGAGACACCGAGTTTTACCAAACTTTGCGTATTCAGTTGTTGACCGGAAAACAACAATTACATACAAAAGGATATTTAAAAGAGTGTTAATATTATAAGTTTGAAAAAAATCCATACAGCCGTTTTGAAAGGAATCCACTCGGAGTACCTGAAATTCAACTATTTATACAGGACGCCTATCAATTTTCCTGAACTAACCAATTATATCATTCGAAAGGACATCTATATAGCAGCTTTGAAGAAAATCGTGAGAGGCTTTTTTTTACTTACGTCTCCACTTCCGGTTTCGAGTGTCTCATTTATGGTTTTCCAATTTCCCCCAAAATTTTGAAAATTCATCTGTACACCAGTTCTGTCTTAATTCTGAAGTTTCGTAACTGCATCTTTATTAGTTTCGGAGGTATGATAGTCAACAGATCCCCCCCCCACACACACACACACATACACTGACCAATTGCATAAACCACTTTTTCGGACCCAGGAGACCTTAAAACATGAAATCTCGATATCGAATTTCGGACCAAATAAAATATTTCCATTACCTACGGTAGTCGGGTAATAGAAGTAAAAATGGCAGAGTTACTTTTTGAAACACCAACTTCCGAGGTCTCAAACTGACCAACCTAAACAGGATTACTGCTAATTTTAATGTAATAACCACGTAAAATAAACGAGAAAGGATATCTAAAATGGATTTATGTAACAATTTTCAATAAAATCGTTAGAGCCGTTTTTGAGATACGGAATTACGGCATCACTTCCCGTTTCCGATGTCCCACTTCCGGTTTTCCAATTTTTACCAAAATTTGAAAAATCCATCTGTACATCAGTTCTGTCTTAATTCTGAGGTTTTGTAGCTGTATCTTTGTTAGTTTCGGAGATATGATAGTCAGAAGATTCCCCGCACACATACACACACACACACACACACTGACCAAATGCCTAAAAATACTTTTTTGGACTCAGGAGACTTTAAAGCATGTAAATTAGGTGAAATCTCCATATCGAATTTTTGCACCGAATACAATACTTCCTTTACCTATGGTAGTCGGGTAATAGAAGTAAAAAAAGTAAAAATGAAGGTAAATTTAATTAATTAAGAGAGTAGTTATATAACCAAAATGTAAAAAGCGTATTTTTCTTTCTTTTAGATTTGAGTTTAATTAACAATGTTAAAGGTATCGATAATTATGTCAGGTAACATTTTATAAATATTTAAAAATCTGATGTAAAACAACAACACGACTTTCATTACCCACACGTATTGTATGTTTTTTTTTTTTTTTTTTAGATAATATGATCAGAAAACATTAAATTAACCAAACGAATTATTGAAAACTAAAATTTTTCCTGTATGAGAAGAGTGAAGACACATAAAACAAAATTTACATGGCAAGTTAGAAAATAACAGAAAAAAATGAATGAGCTATTTTTTGAAACACCAATTTCCGAGATCTAAAATTAGCCTACCTAAGCAAAATGACAGCTATTTTTCCTGTAATATCCATGTAATATATGAGAAAGGATATCTAAAATTGATTTATGTAACAATTTTCAAGAAAATCATTAGAGCACTTTTTGGATACAGGCTTTCATCAAAACTTAACAAAATAAATTTTTGATCGGAAAACAATTGCATATGAAAGAATATCTAAAAAAGAGTTATTATGCCGAGTTCGAAAAAAATCCGTACAGCCGTTTTTAACGGAACGCACTTGTGAGACCTGAAATTGAGCTATTTATACAGAACGCCTAACAATTTTCCTGAATGAACCAACTGTATCATTCGAAAGAGCATCTAATTGAGTGTTTATATAGCAACTTTGAAGAAAATCGTTAGAGCCGTTTTTGAGATATGGACTTACGGTCTCACTTCCGGTTTCCGATGGCCTACTTCCTGTTTTCCAAATTTCACCAAAATTTGGAAACTCCATCTGTACACCAAAAGTGTGTCAATTCTGAAGTTTTGTAGTTCTGTCTTTAATAGTTTCGGAGATATAATAGCCAGAAGATTCCCCATACACATACACTATACGCATACATACACACACATACACTATACGCATACATACACACACATACACACACACTGACCAATTGCCGAAAACCACTTTTTTGAACTCAGGGGATCTTAAAACGTGTAAATCAGGTGAAAACTCGATATCGAATTTTTGGACGGAATACAATACTTCCATTATCTACGGTAGTATTCAAAAAATAAATTAAATTAATTTCAACCACTGTATTTGAATTACATTTAAATCTTTTATATATTTCATTCAGCATACTTATTTGGTTTAAAGTATATTACAACAAATCTATCTTTAATAATTACCATTACTATATAACATTTATGGATAAATGATATATTGAAATATAAAATGGATGTAATAAAAATAATTGATAAATAACAAAAGTTTTAATTAACATCACAGAAATTGTATATTTTAAAAAGTAAGGTTGTATATGAAGATGATTAAGATAATGGATTATTATGTCAATTTGAAATCAAGTAATTAGTATCTTTAAATAACATGAAACATTACCTACATAATTACTGTTATCTTCAACATTACTCACTAATCTCATTTGAAACAAATAAAAAAACCTGTGTTTTCTACATTTTGATCATATAATTATTTTGTTAATTAATAAAATTTATCTTCATTTTAATTTTTTCTTCTGTGTAATCACAGAGATTTGCAGACATTTGGTAAAATTGGGCTTCCGCCAAACTGGCATAATACGCTCTAACAGTCTTATGCCGTGGTAGCCTCTGCTCCTTCTTCAAGTTGCTATTTTATTTTATTTTATTTTTTATTTTTTGTCGTATTTGTTACATACGATCGTATATATCAGTATCTCAGTAGAAATTTATAGTAACTTTTTCAATATTTTTTGCTTTCTATAAGGCTTCATTTCGTATTAATTAATTGCCTACTGTGAGCACTAGTGGGACGTTAAACGCAACCAACCATACGTAATTGTTTATCAATTAATTCAAAGCCCCTTTCATGATGTCTGATCATTGTTAAGATTAATTATTATCATTATAGATGATCTACAAAAAAGGCACTTAAAATGTACAAAAAAGCCAAGCTCAAAGAAAGAGAATTGATTAAAGTTGTGTCTAAAAAGGGTGTGATATCAAATTCCCAAGCTTACATTCAAATACTTATTTAATATTCCCTTTTAACTAAATTTTCACATGTGAATAAAGTGCCTTATGATATGTTGATAGAAATCCTTCTTTCCTGTACTAAATACATCATAGCGTGTTTTTGAAAAATATTATTATTTTTATTTATGTATGATGGGCTTGGCGGCCATCTTTCAAAGTTTTACGTTAGTTTGAATCACGGAGTAAAAAGAAGGTAACGCTGAAATTTTGTGATGCTGTTTTCTAATGTTTACAGATGGCGCCAGCGTGCAATCCTTCCTTCTCTCCAGCTTCCGCAATGTTATTCAATGGGGAAATGTCTCGTTTTAATTATTTTTTTTTAAATAATATCAAGCTGAAAAAATTTCAATCGAAAACAAATTTCATTAAATAGAGTATTCTAACCAACATGTTTTTTTTAAGAGCCATTTTATACTAATTTTACTTTGAAAGAAAGCTTTTAAAAAATGACGATTCTTATGAACCGAAGCTAGCTAAAACAGACAATTGGGAGGAAGGAGAATGGATGAAATTTTGTAAAGAAAAAAAATAAACTTACTTTAGGTGCAAAAAACACGAACTCTGACTTTATTTTTCTCCTAGGGCTTTTTTTTTTTTGTGTTTCTTATCACTATCATAGCCTGTTTTACAACTAGGAACGAAACATTTATTTGAAACATCTGAATTATGCAGTTTCAAGAACTTACAAAGAAATTAAATTGCTTAAAATAAAAAATTTTAAATGTACTCCAGCAAAATTCTATTGAAAACAACAGTATATCCGCGCCGAGGTAGGGAGGAATGACAAGTGCGCCCTCAATATTTACCAAAAATTTAGATCACAGTTTCGTAGCTTTCTCCCATTGGACCTTCAACTCCTATTAATATTACTCCGTGGTTTGAATTTTATAAATCTCATCAATTATAGGATGAGTTGGTTGATTGGTTGGTTTATTAAGTTTTATATCGCACTAGTGCTGCGCAATGGGAAATAATTATAGGATGGGAGGATGGGAGTGCGCCAAACTTAACACTGTTAAAACTTAAATTGATTCAACTTGTGTGCTTAACGGGGCTTTTTAATGCATTTTTTTTTTCTTTTTTAATCTGAATATTTCAACCCCTGTTGAATGGAATAACCATATTATTTTTACGAGATATTTATTCCAAGAAACTAAATTCAAATTGGGTAAATATAACGGGGGGTGGAAGCTTCTATGCTTCCCCCCCCCCCCTCTCCTTCATGTTTTTATGTTAATTTAAATTTTTATATTCTTTTATTCCCGGCATTTATAGGATGGAAGTGCACTTAATACTAAATACTTATAAGAAATCATGTTATCGAAATATTTCCGTCTCTGCTGAATGGAATAGCAAAATAAATTTTATATGAGATATATTTTAAGAAACTTCTTTCAAACTGTGTGAATGTTTATTCATTACTTAAAAGATGGCCGCCAAGCCCATCATACATAAATAATAATAATAATATTTTTCAGAAACACGCTATGATGTATTTAGTACAGGAAAGAAGGATTTCTATCAACATATCATAAGGCACTTGATTCACATGTAAAAATTTAGTTAAAAGGGAATATTAAATAAGTATTTGAATGTAAGCTTGGGAATTTGATATCACACCCTTTTTAGACACAACTTTAATCAATTCTCTTTCTTTGAGCTTGGCTTTTTTGTACATTTTAAGTGTCTTTTTTGTAGATATCATTTATTTTTTTTAAATAGTTTTTATATTTACTGGAATTAACCTGATACTTTACATCAGATATGTCCTGGATTTCAACTCAGCTTTCGTGCGATGTTGTTCTTTGCGTTAAACTGTATTACAAAGTTTTCTTTGCGTTAAACTTTCCATAATTCTGGTTGCTAGACATTATCCATGGATTTTCTATGCAGGCTAGTATGTCGTGTCCATCACAGAACTCTCTTCTACATTTTCCTATACATATTAACGCAGCACAAATTATTTATTATTTTTTTCATTATGAATGCTGAATATTATCAACTCAGAGAGGTATTGATGCACAAAATGTCCAACGGAAGTAAATTTTCACCATGCAAATGGCATCCTTTCAGTTCTGAAAAAAATTGTAGTATATGAGCTCCACTTATCGGCCGATAGACATCGAGATTGAATCAGCATAATGTCTCATAATGGCTTTTTCACATATCAAGTTTTGTTTCCTTATATGCAACAGAACCTTTCCTTAAATTGCGAAAATCGCTGTATAGCAGCGCCACATGTTGAGATATTGGTACAAAAGTTGATAAGCACTATAATTTGTAACAATGTAAATTTATTTGTAAATTTATGCAATTCCATGTATTAGTTACTCAGCCTTCTCTGAAATTGCGGCAATCACTGTATAGCAGCACCATGTTGAGCAATTGACACCAAATATTGATAAACGCTATTATACATCAAGGTTCAATTGCATATAAATTTATATGTAATTCTGAGCAGTAGCTCCTGATATCTAGTTGGAACAAAACTTTCGCCACACACATAGAACACACACACGCAAATAGAAATTTTCTAAAAATAGTCAAATTGTTTAAAAACCATTAAAAACCGAAAGTCGAAATTCATTTCAATAAAATGACAAGTGAAGCGGGCAAAGCCTGCTAGTATACTATATAGAAGGAAGTAGAAATCTTTATGCATCGTAATTATCATTGCCAAATTGAATTGAAGAATATTAAAATTGGATACTATATCTTGTACTGACTTTCTTATTCTAAGGTATGAAAAATATTAAAAAATCAGCAATTCAAGCTACAGATTTCAAACAAATGTTATTCAAAAATGTATTCATTTCTGTTTTCAGGGATATAAAATTTAAAATTGTACAAAATAATAAAAGCAAAGATTCTTTGGTTAAAAAAATAACTTATAAAAAGAAAAAGCAGCTCAATTTGAAATTAATATTTTTCGGGTAAACTGAGATGGAGCAATTTCATATTTGGCGATTTATGTCTCTTTGGCGATATTTAACAGTTTTTCAGCAATTAAGATAGAAAATTTTGTTTTTTAAAAGCTAAATTTTATAAAAGTTCCTAGATTAAGTAAATGTCTATCTGAAAAACCAGTTTTCAAAGAATTCTGCACATTTATGAATTCTCTAGCTTGTTTTAAAAAAAAATTCTTGAAGAAAATTTTTTTTCAAAAAGTTGTCAAAACATCTAATTTTACGCTAAATTGAAAATCTACAAAAAAGACACTTAAAATGTACAAAAAAGTCAAGCTCAAAGAAAGAGAATTGATTAAAGTTGTGTCTAAAAAGGGTGTGATATCAAATTCCCAAGCTTACATTCAAATACTTATTTAATATTCCCTTTTAACTAAATTTTCACATGTGAATCAAGTGCCTTATGATATGTTGATAGAAATCCTTCTTTCCTGTACTAAATACATCATAGCGTGTTTCTGAAAAATATTATTATTTTTATTTATGTATGATGGGCTTGGCGGCCATCTTTCAAAGTTTTACGTTAGTTTGAATTCTATAAATCTCATCAATTATAGGATGAGTTGGTTGATTGGTTGGTTAATTGAGTTTTATATCCCACTAGTGCTGCGCAATGAGAAATAATTATAGGATGGGAGGATGGGAGTGCGCCAAACTTAACACTGTTAAAACTTAAATTGATTCAACTTGTGTGCTTAACGGGGCTTTTGCGATGTTTTTAATGCTTTTTATTTCTTTTTTAATCTGAATATTTCAACCCCTGTTGAATGGAATAACCATATTATTTTTACGAGATATTTATTCCAAGAAGCTAAATTCAAATTGGGTAAATATAACGGGGGGTGGAGGCTTCTATGCTTCTCCCCCACTCTCCTTCATGTTTTTACGTTAATTTAAATTTTTATATTCTTTATTCCCGGCATTTATAGGATGGAAGTGCACTTAATACTAAATAATTATACGAAATCATGTTATCAAAATATTTCCGTCTCTGCTGAATGGAATAGCAAAATTAATTTTATATGAGATATATTTTAAGAAACTTCTTTCAAATTGTGTGAATGTTTATTCATTACTTGAAAGATGGCCGCCAAGCCCATCATACATAAATAAAAATAATAATATTTTTCAGAAACACGCTATGATGTATTTAGTACAGGAAAGAAGGATTTCTATCAACATATCATAAGGCACTTGATTCACATATGAAAATTTAGTTAAAAGGGAATATTAAATAAGTATTTGAATGTAAGCTTGGGAATTTGATATCACACCCTTTTTAGACACAACTTTAATCAATTCTCTTTCTTTGAGCTTGGCTTTTTTGTACATTTTAAGTGTCTTTTGTAGATATCATTTATTTTTTTTAAATAGTTTTTATATTTACTGGAATTAACCTGATACTTTACATCAGATATGTCCTGGATTTCAACTCAGCTTTCGTGCGATGTTGTTCTTTGCGTTAAACTGTATTACAAAGTTTACTTTGCGTTAAACTTTCCATAATTCTGGTTGCTAGACATTATCCATGGGTTTTCTATGCAGACTAGTATGTCGTGTCCATCACAAAACTTTCTTCTACATTTTCCTATACATATTAACGCAGCACAAATTATTTATTACTTTTTTCATTATGAATGCTGAATATTATCAACTCAGAGAGGTATTGTTGCACAAAATGTCCAACGGAAGTAAATTTTTACCATGCAGATGGCATCCTTTCAGTTCTAAAAAAAAAATTGTAGTATATGAGCTCCACTTATCGGCCGATAGGCATCGAGATTGAATCAGCATAATGTCTCATAATGGCCTTTTCGCATATTAAGTTTTGTTTCATTAGATGCAACAGAACCTTTCCTTAAATTGCGAAAATCGCTGTATAGCAGCGCCACATGTTGAGATATTGGTACAAAAGTTGATAAGCACTATAATTTGTAACAATGTAAATTTATTTGTAAACTTATGCAATTCCATGTATTAGTTACTCAGATATAGCCTTCTCTGAAATTGCGGCAATCACTGTATAGCAGCACCATGTTGAGCAATTGACACCAAATATTGATAAACGCTATTATACATCAAGGTTCAATTGCATATAAATTTATATGCAATTCTGAGCAATAGCTCCTGATATCTAGTTGGAACAAAACTTTCGCCACACACATAGAACACACACACGCAAATAGAAATTTTCTAAAAATAGTCAAATTGTTTTCAGGAGCTCTTACAACGTGTAAATCCATTAAAAACCGAAAGTCGAAATTCATTTCAATAAAATGACAAGCGAAACGGGCAAAGCCTGCTAGTCTATATTAATAAAATCAGACTTTTGTCTGTAAATTTGTCGGAATCAAAAAATTTTGCGATATCTTCACGTTTTACACCCCATGAAAGCCGAAAATGACTTCAGAAAATTTTGCCTGTGTGTGTGTGTGTGTGTGTGTCATCGTGTCCGAATGTCGCTTTTTTTTTGTCCGGGCATCACTTGAGAACGCCTGGACGGAATTCAACAGCGCTTGGCAGGAATTTAGGTCTTCACCCAACTTAAAATTATATCTATCAACTTTTCAGAAATTCCCCCCCGTTCCCCCCCTAGGGGGTAAAAGACTAAAACACGTTTGTCCGGGCATCACTCGAGAACGGCTGGACGGAATTCAACGGCGCTTGGCAGAAACTTAGGTCTTCACCCAACTTGAAATTATATCTATAGAAATTTTCAAAATTATGATTAGTGTTTAAATTGTGGGAAAAAAACGCCTGCGCATGCGCCATAAATATTTTTTCAAATGCTTTGAATGGAAAAATAAAATATAAAAATAATTTTTTAAGTTAAAGTATTCGCGTGATTCGCATTACAAATTATAAAAAGATTGAAATGAAGTGTTGCCATCTAAGTTTCATACTTTAGTTAATTTTAAAAAATCTAATTGTCGTATCGAAAAACTGTTTGCACCCGAGGATTCAGAAAAATCACCTCTTTCATTTGGTACTGAATTTGTAATGATAGGTCTAATATTTCTAATTTATTTTTCCCTTTATCCGTTTTTCCGTTGCCACTTAAATTTCATACTTTAGTTATTTTTTAAAAATCTAATTGTCGCATCGAAAAACTGTTTGAACCCCTGGATTCAGCAAAATCGCCCCTTTCATTCGGTATTAAATTTATAAATATAGGTCTGATATTTCTAATTTATTTTACCCTTTTTCCGTTTTCAACCCAGATTCGATATGGGACAGCTTTAGTATTGGATCCATTTGGCAAAATTTGAAATTCGGCACCGAAGTAGCTCGGACGTTTCTCGCCAAGATCTTTAATTGCACAATTGAGATAGCCAATTGAGTTCATCGCAAAAATGGCTTAAAATATTTAAAGTCACCAAAGGGTTCCGATACTTAAGTTGTGCTTTTTGTATTTATTTATTTATAATACTGTCTATTAAAGACTTCTGTGGTCACGAAATTTGGTGTGTAAATTGTTTGTATGCATCCGGCACTTATTGTAACTGCATTTCACGAAATTCGAAATCCCGCCCCCCCCTTCTCGGAGTCGGATGGCTATAAACATGTGTAAAAACATGTTTTACCGTTTGAATTCGCTTTGAATTATCTTAGAATGACGAATTTTGGTGTGTGGATATTGATTAAGTGTACGCATTATGTACATTAGTGGGATTTTGCAAAACTTCGAACTCACTCGCTGAGGGTGGGGAAGGAAGAAGTGGGTAAGTTGTGCCGAAGACAGTGGGGACCCAGACTCTTCACATTGGGAGCGAGAAAACCTCTACCAATCACAGCGAGAACTTAGGTTATTAATAAAGATATGGCATTTTGACAACTCATTTAAGTTTAATGTCCAGCGAAGCGGGCAAAGCCTGCTAGTACGGAAATACGACTGTTTGATGTATGGTTTTTATCAACTCAAAAATCAGTACAGTAACCGCCGCTTAATAAACTCACTGGTTAATAAAATCAGCCGCTTAATCTGATCGAATTGCCAGGACCGGAATCAAATGAATGCAAACTTATTTTAAAACCGCTGCTTAATAAAATCAGCATCGCCGGTTAATAAACTCAAAAAAAAAAAAAAAAAAAAATCTCTTCAGCAGCAAAAATGTCATCTCTGCACACTAAACAAATTTTTATTTATGCTGTGATTTTTTATTTTTGAAATAAAATAGAAAATAAAATACAGCAATCCCTCCGTTATCTCTCTTTGTTGAAAATTTTATATTTACAATAATAAATTTTACATTTACAGCAATTAAAGACGTTTCATTACTTGTCTTAGTAATAATTTCAAGGCGCTATTTATTCTTCAAAACGCGGTAATAGGTTAAAAATTTAATTTGATTCGCAAGTGATTTTTTTTTTTTTTTTTTTTTTTAATATAGATAATGTTTAGTTAAAAGACAATTTTTAGTTCTCATTCTGAAATAATTAAGAGGCAAGAAGCTTTAAAGGAAAGATTTTAAATTTAAAAGAAAATCGTGAACTTTCGGCAAAGTATTGATGATTTTCCTCAAGCGAGAGCGCATCGGAACTTGGGATGTGTTTTATTAATTTATTTTGAAGGAACAATCAAATAATTATATATTAAAAATTAATTAATATTGTTTATTAGTTCCATTATTTGGTACCTTTTGAAATATCTTTCCAAATTCAGGTAAATAATACCTTTTTTTTTTCAGTGCAGGAACGTTCGCTGGATATAAAAATCAGCCGCTTAATAAAATCACTTTTGCTCAGGCCGAATGTGATTTGAATAAGCGGCAGGTACTGTATATAATGTTTTTAGTGGGCCACCGTTAACTTGCAAATTTTAATCATAATGGAAAATCAGAAATGTCATTCAGATATCTTCGTAACTGAATAAACTTGCCAGAAAATTGCATTCATATAGAGAAATAATTGATTTTAAGAATGTGTTAAGAATGAACGCATTGCTTTGATACCAAACAAACAATTAAAAATCTTTACGAAAGGTGGATTCGGAAAGGCCTTCGAAAGAAACTAATTCAGACTACAGTTAAATTTGTCACCGAGTCATGGTGCCTCATTTTCAATAGCGCTTTGTAAATTGGTGCATTAATGTTTGCTTCTGGAGTTAAAAATGTTAAAAAGTGTACAGTTATTTATTTGCATGGTTTTCGGACGAGGAGCGGCTATCTCGTCACATCTCCAAGAAAAATATTTTCTCTCATATGACAAAAAAAAATATCGCTATGATGTCCGCCGGATTTTGAACACATGTAGTAAAAATTGCTAGGTATACAGAAGTTAATCAAAAACTTTTTGATTGAGAGAATTTTTACTTTTCTCAAATGTAGAATTTTTTCGTTTTTCCTGAAGACATTTTGAATTGTTCTCTCTGTTATCTTTCAGTCACCCTGTATATAATAATATAGTTGACTTTGTTAAGGAATTTTATCTTTAATTTATGCTATATTAAAGCTATGAAAATGAATACGTAATTTTACATTGCTTTAATGTACATTGTACTAACCGTTTGTCAGTAACATAGGTGTACATTTACTTACAAAAGGAACTTCTAGTATACTATATAGAAGGAAGTAGAAATCTTTATGCATCATAATTATCATTGCCAGATTGAATTGAAGGATATTAAAATTGGATACTATATCGTGTACTGACTTTCTTATTCTAAGGTATGAAAAATATTAAAAATTCAGCAATTCAATGAAACAAATGTTATTCAAAAATGTATTCATTTCTGTTTTCAGGGATATAAAATTTTAAATTGTACAAAATAATAAAAGCAAAGATTCTTTGGTTAAAAAAATAACTTATAAAAAGAAAAAGAAGCTCAATTTGAAATTAATATTTTTCGTGTAACCTGAGATGAAGCAATTTCATATTTGGCGATTTATGTCTCTTTGGCGATATTTAACAGTTTTTCAGCAATTAAGATAGGAAATTTTGATTTTTAAAAGCTAAATTTTATAAAAGTTCCTAGATTAAGTAATTGTCTATCTGAAAAACCAGTTTTCAAAGAATTCTGCACATTTATGAATTCTCTAGCTTGTTTTAAAAAAAAATTCTTGAAGAAGAAATTTTTTCAAAAAGTTGTCAAAACATCTAATTTTACGCTAAATTGAAAATGCTCCCATTTTTTTACTTATTAACTTAGAAAGTTCGTTTTTATCTCAAATTAAAGATCTCGTTGATACGAATATTTTACTTTTTGTTTCATTTTACTGCGATATTTGGTTCGTCCAATATTTAAAACTTTACGGGAAAAAAATTTGCCGATTTAACATGGGAAAGTTGGTTTCTGTATAGTAAGCATTTAACGATCTTGGGTTATTTCTGTCGATTTTATTATTGGCGCGTTCTGCTTTGTGTTAGTGGTAGTTTGTTTGTTTTGCTTTTCTCTGAGCTTGGCTTGGCAAAACGACCGTTTCTGCTTGATGCTCCCATTTTTTTACTTATTAACTTAGAAAGTTCGTTTTTATCTCAAATTAAAGATCTCGTTGATACGAATATTTTACTTTTTGTTTCATTTTACTGCGATATTTGGTTCGTCTAATATTTAAAACTTTACGGAAAAAATTTTTGCCTATTTAACATGGGAAAGTTGGTTTCTGTATAATTAGCATTTAACGATCTTGGGTTATTTCTGTCGATTTTATTATTGGCGCGTTCTGCTTTGTGTTAGTGGTAGTTTGTTTGTTTTGCTTTTCTCTGAGCTTGGCTTGGCAAAACGACCGTTTCTGCTTGATATTATAATTAATGATTTTGCTATTGCGCTACTAAATTGAAAATTTTAAATATTTATAAATCTGTACGAAATATTTTCATTATGTAAATATCGTCTTATTTAATGAAATATATTCTAATATATTCTTAACATTTATGTCTATTTATTAGCGAGATAACTAAAGTATGTGCTAAAAAAAAAAAAAAAAATGTATATATATCTATGCATATCTATATCTATCTATCTCTCTATATATATTACTGTTTACTTTTGATAAATTATTTTAACTAAATGAATTTATACGTGAACGTCATAAAATATTGATTAAAAAATTTCATTTTTAACACGCTTATATTAGCTTCACCTGTATGTATGTATGTATGTTTGTTTGTAACTTCTCTGGGAGCAAAACGTGATTCCACAAAATCCTTCATATCTCAAACAAAAAAACAGATATCCGTAAAATTTTTTGCTTTAAAATATAGCTAATACAAATGTCTAAAAATCGGTTTCTGGAATTTTTGAAATTCGGTCCCCTAGGGGGGCGGGGGGAGGGGGGGCAAAACGTGATTTCACATGCGTAAAACGTGATTTCGCATAATCCTATATATCCCAAACAAAAAAAAAATAGATATACGTTAAATTTTTGCTCTAAAATATAGCTAAGGCAATTATCTAAAAACCAATTTCTGGAATTTTTGAAATTCAGCCCCCAGGTGGGGCAGCAAGGGGGGGGGGGCTATGGAGCAAAAACAAATAGAAATACAGTTAGGCCGTTGAAAATTGGTACAGATAGGTTTTAAAGTCTGCAAGTCGAATGGGGATATTTTCGATTGTGTAAAGTTATAAGAAGGGGCAAGAAGGGGGGGGGGAGGGAGGGGGGGCAAAAAAATAAAAATAGTGTCAGATCGTTCAAAATTGGTACATAGAGGTTTTCGATACTTACAAATCGATTGCGGATATTTTTGAATTTGTAAAATTATTAGGAGGGGCAGATAGGGGGGTGAGGGGGTAAGGGGGGCTATGGGGCAAAAACAAATAGAAATACAGTTAGGACGTTCAAAATTGGTACAGATAGATTTAAGAGGCCTGCAAGTCGAATGGCGATATTTTCGATTGTGTGTAAATATTTTAACCAAAAACTTACATACTTTAGCTATTTATGTGATAAATAATAAAATAATAAATATAGTTTTAAAAGCATGCTTTCATGGCACATCGAACTAAAAAGTGAAAAATAAATATAGTTTAAAAAAACTAAAAAACACGCTTTTAAAGCACATCAAACTAAAAAGTGAAAAATAATTCTTAATATAAGCTGAAAACAATAATGAACGAAAAATACTAGTATAATTGTGAAAAAAGCGTGAGGTGCTTTGTGCCATATTTTTCGTATATCGAGCAACCCACGCTTTTTTCACAATTATACTAGTATTTTTCGTTCATTATTGTTTTCAGCTTATATTAAGAATTATTTTTCACTTTTTAGTTTGATGTGCTTTAAAAGCGTGTTTTTTAGTTTTTTTAAACTATATTTATTTTTCACTTTTTAAGGCACGCAATATAAAGAAATATATGTAAGAAAAGGATTTATTTCAACAAAACAATATTGCTAGTAAAATACAAAGCTTCCAGTCAATCCGCGTTTGTAATGATCGATAGATGGCGCTCTCTGAACTGCAGTTGTTAGTAAATATAATAGCCACGTGTATGAATAATTGTTCTTTCTCCGCCATTACATCATGGAAAATCGATTGCGTAATATGATGAAATGCAGTGGTGTGATAATTTCACCTTAGCCCACCAGAGGGCGAGCATTTCATTATAATCGCGGATAGCATAAAATTCAAATCAGAAGTGACTCCATACGACCGTTGGTACATTTAAAAATTACCAGACTTTATAAAAGAAATAATAATAAATAAATAAAAAATAAATCCCGAACATTTCAGTGGTCAAACAACTGTAAAATTTATAATAGTATTTTTAATATTTATTCCCATGTTTATAGCTTTTGCTATTACATCTGAATTGTTTTGTGTGTCATTGCTAAAGATCTGTAATTGGAAACCTGTAATTTCCAGTAAAAACTATACTGTAAAAAGTTAATAAAACCTATATCGGTTTTATTCTTTTTTAAATAACTTAATGCACTTTAGGAAATTAGCCATAGGGTATACTACATGTTAATATTTGTTTCCCTGAAAAAAAAAAAAAAAAAAAAAATCCTACAAATAATATGCATCTAATTTCTTTATGGTAATCATACTTTAGCGAATCAAAGATTCAAAGTAACCTATATCAGCCTTGTTCTATTTAAACAATTTAACATCATTAAACCTTATTTCAAATTATTTGAGTCTATATATCGTAATATATAAAAATTGTACTGCGTATCCCTAAGCAAACTTTGTCCCGCAATCATAAAAATCTATATATTTATGTCCATGGTGACCTGTAACAAGCCTACTCAATTTTACCACAATCGGATGATTAGGTTAGATGCTAGTATACAAATATTTTGAGCCATTAGGCCATAATGAATAAGAATTATTTTTTTATGTTTTTATAACAGAATTACAAGTTCTACGAGCATGCATATTTTAAAATATATCATTACACAATCTGCAATTCATTCGACAGTAACACTATCTCAAAATTTTAGCTCAAAGGAATAAAGAAAGCGTTTAGAGGTTATGATGTACAATCACACACACACATATATATATACATACATACACATGCTCGTATATTACCGTGAAATTTTCAAGAATGAATTCAGGAAACCTCAAAACTTAGATATACATTAAAATCTCACAGTCAAAATTTTTAATGTGTATAATCTTTTTCTTTCATAAAAACATTGATAATGTAATAAACATGGTGCTTTGAAATCCAATTTTAATTTTAGATCAGTCGACATTTTTTTTTTTTTTTTTTCTTTTTTTTTTTTTAATTAAATTACTTAAGTTCAGGTTTTCTTTACTTTTGATTCATTGACATAAAATTTTTGTAATAGATAAAACAATAATCAAGATTTTCAATCTTTTTAAGAAGAGGAAGAAAGAAAAGGAAATTTATAACACAAATACTTTGCTTTTAATAATTAAGTAATAGTTTTAAATTTTTATATAAATTTATTTTTTAACAGCTCCGTTCACTTTAATCTGTAATTCAATAATAAGTTTTTTAAGACTTTTTGAAGCAATTTTTGAAGGGAAATGCTACACATATAAAGTAAAAAAAAAAAAAAAAAAAAACAGAAGTTACATCAAATAATTAAATAAGGAAGTTGATTATCTTTTAGTTCTAAAAACAAATGAACGCTGTTGCTGAGCGGTTTATAGCCGCCATCTGGTCATGCAGTTGATGATTCACCTAAATAATCGCAGATACATTTTGCTGGGGCCGTGCCCTTAGCGACCGTGCCCTTAGCGGAAATCTATAAACCCGTGTCCTTAGCGGAAATGTTATCCCCCCTCAGTGGCGTGCTTTTAGTATACGTGCCTTTAGCGGAAATGTACAATAAATTAAAAAAAAAATTAATAAATTAAAAAAAAAAAATAACTCTCAATTTTCCTCCACACTTTATCCACATTTAGCACTGGCTATATTTTGCTTCAGAAGTAACCTGTCGCAAAAATAGGTATGCATGCTGTAGATTAATCCATTATTTGAGAGAACGGTGATCTGTAACCATATAAAGTTTAATGAATCTCAGTACTCCATATGAAAACGTACATTGTTGCCATTTTATGATTTTATTTAAGTTTTTGGAAATATAATTAAGCATTACACATTTTAAAATGGAAACGAAAAATCAGGAGGTACACATTGATTATCAACACTTTCCAACTGTACGTACTCGTTGTATCGTATAACATTCTATGTTCTTTGTCTATATTATCACACAATGAACAGACAAAAAGACAGACATATAGACTAATTGAATTCATAATCACTCTGAAACATTGTTGGAAAGTGTTAAAAAGGCTTAACACAAACAGAAATGCTGCTCTTAATTTCCTATTTGCACCCCTTGATATTTCGAAACTCTTTGCTTAGCCCTGTAAATCTGGAGGTTAAGCATATTATAGTTTATACAAAACATTTTCTTAGCATATAAACAATAAATGCGAATTTCTTTATTATTTTTTGATGAAGTTATCTAAATGTGATTTATAAAAATGTCTTCCCTAAAGCGCAATGCATTGACATTTTTTGGATGTCCATCATGTTCACAAACCAGTGGCATAGGTTCTATTAGAGCCATTTTAAGTATGGAAATTCAATAAAGAATTTGAATAACACATATCATTAATAAAATAAAGTAAGAACTAGTATGTTGTGGCCACCACAAGACTTTAATTTCCTATACAAATTCACTAAGTGCAAATAATTAACTTTCATCTTAGAGAAAACTAACACTAAATATCCAAAGAAAGACAGTTTTATTAGCTATAAATGACATCTTAAAAAATGCATTTTTATAGTAGTTATCTCACTTATCAAGTTTCGTACAGTTATATGCTATAGAAGTTGAGATATAGCTTTCCCATTATCGAGGAAATTTGCAGTATTGCAGCGCCACCTATTGGCCAATAAGCATCCAAATTGAATCAGCATAATGTCTCATAATGGCCTTCACATATAATCCCATTTTGTTTGATTATACGCAATAGAACCTGAGACATAGCCTCCTCTTAAATTGCAGAAATTACTGTATAGCAGCGCCATCTGTGGAGCAGTTGACACCAAAAGTTGACAGACACTCATTTAGGTTAAGGTGCGTCAACATATAAATTTATATTCAATTCTGTGCAGTAGTTCCTGAGCTATAGCTTTCCCTTAAATTGCAGAAATCAAGGTATAGCAGCGCCACCTGTCGGTCCATAAGCATTCAAATTGAATCAGCATAATGTCTCACAATGGCCTTCTCTTATATCAAGTTTTGATTGATTATACGCAATAGAACCTGAGATATAGCTTTCATTTAAATTGTGGAAAGCGCTATTTAGCAGCGCCACCTGTTGAGCAGTTGGCACCAAAATTGGTAGGCACTAATTTAGCTCAAGGTACATCTACATGTAAATTTATATGCAATTCTGAACAGTAGTTCCGGAGATACAGTTGCCACAAAATTTTTGTTATTCACACTCACAGACAGACGGACAGACAGACATTTTCGAAAAATAGTTAAATCGTGTTCTGGATCTCTCAAAACGTGTAAATCCGTCGAAAACAGGAAGTCGAAAATTTTTACGAATCCAATACTTTCTTCTATTGAATATAGAAGAAAGTAAAAAAAAAAAAAATCATAAAATATTTACGGACGCTGGAGGCGGGCAAACGGACAGTAGAGTAGACAAATATTCTAATTCAAATCATATTCACGTTTTAAAAAATGGTAGAATAAACGCTTACTGTAAACGAAAATGCAATTCAGCAAATTTCCAATAATAACCCTCATTGTCAACTGAATATTTTTTTTTGACTGTGTGAATCTAATGCTAATCATACTACATTCTATAGAAAGCATTCTTTTGTGCATTTGAGTAACATATTTCAATCTGCCACACGCACACCTTCTTATTTCCGCTAAGGGCACGGCTTCTTCTATTTCTCTTTCTTTCCTTTCACCCCATTCCGCTAAGGGCACGTTCCGCTAAGGGCACGGTCGCTAAGGGCACGACACCCATTTTGCTTACTTAGACAGATTTTTTTTTTTTTTTTCTTTTTTTTTTATGATGATGATATAAGATGTTTTCAGTTGCATGGAAAATTACAGCGAGCAAATATCAAACTGAAATTAGAAATTTATTTTATGTATACATTTTAGTGTCTAATATTTATTTTATTATTTATTAGCTGTAGTATTTTAGTGATTACACTTTTCGAAAATAGAAAAATGCATTTCTTATTCTTTATTAAGGAAAAGAACCATTTGAAAAAAATAAAAATACAGAGTAAGGATTGAATATATAGGTTACTTATTTTTAAATGAATACTATTGTAAATTTACAGAGACTCTGGATAAGCATTTTAGAGGTTAACGGAATTATTTCACAGTGTGTTTTACTCTTATGAAAATTATGTTACCATAATAATATTAGTAATAATCCTTTGTGACACTGACACAACTTTCTCTTACTCTGCAGATTTTCTTTTTCTTTCTTTCTTTTTACTAGCTGTTTTTGTCCGCTTAAAATAAATAAAGAAATAAATCACTGTTTTTCATGTCATTTTAAAGAAACAAAAAATAAAGAATAAATAAATAAATAAAAAATCATGACCTCGCTGAAAGTATCTACTGCCTACGGTGGTGTCTTTCCCATTTGTGCGTGTTGGGTTCAGGTTATCACGGACTGCAGCAACTTAATTTTAGGGCACTTCAGTTTTGGTATTTATCAGATAAATTGTGGAGCTGCTATTACCCAAGAACTACAATTTAAAAAAAAGACTGTAGCTCAGTATCAATTAAACATTTGAGTTTTGACACCATGTATTTTAAGACCTCGATCTCTCTGCTGCATTACCATTTGATTTCAATTAGCACAATTTTTTTTTTTTTTCTTTCTTTTTCAAAAAAAAAAAAAAAAAAAAAAAAAAGTAAATAAAAGTAAATACATTTTAATGAAATTTAAAATTCAATACGTTTAAACTTTCCTATATATTACCATTTCTTTCTGATAAATACAATAAATAAAGTATCATTCTCAAAGGAATTTAGGTATATATATGTATATATAAATATATAATGTAAAACAAATAATATAACAGCCGTGCTGCTAAGAAATGCGGACGATTAAAACTGAAAAAAAAATTTAAGAAAATGAAAAACAGAAAAAAAAAGAGGGGGAGGAATTAAAATTAGCAATTTAAAAATATCTTAGTGAAGTGTGCAGTCGTCTAATCTATCAATTTACCAAAGTGTGCAGCTCTGCAATTAGAGCACGCACAAACAAAACATTTCGCTTTATTCATAAGTTTACATTTGATGCATGTGTCTGTTAAATAAAAGTATCTGAAGCAGATGTATATTTAATACTTTTATATATTTTTATGCAGCTACATTTGGTGTCGTGCCCTTAGCGACCGTGCCCTTAGCGGAACGTGCCCTTAGCGGAATGGGGTGAAAGGGAAGAAAGAGGAATAGAAGAAGCCGTGCCCTTAGCGGAAATAAGCTGTGCATGTGGCAGATTAAAATATGTTATTCAAATGCACAAAAGAGTGCTTTCTATAGAATGTAGTATGATTAGCTTTAAATTTACAGAGTCACGCAAAAATATTCAGTTACACTGAGGGTTATTATTGGAAATTTGCTGAATTGCATTTACATTAAGCGTTTATTCTATCATTTTTTAAAATGTGAATAGGATTTCAATTAGTATTTGTAATTGTCTATTCTATTGTCCGTTTGCCCTCCTCCAGCGCCCGTAAGTATTTTAAGAATTTTTTATTTTTATTTTCTTCTATTATATTCAATAGAAGAAAGTATTGGATTCGTAAAAATGTTCGACCTCGGGTTTTTGATGGATTTACACGTATTGAGAGGTCTATAACACGATTTGACTATTTTTAGAAAATGTCTGTCTGTCCGCCTCTCTCCCTCTCTCTCTCTGTGTGTGTGTGTGACAAAAATTTTGTGGCAACAGTATCTCCGGAACTACTGCTCAGGCCATTATGAGACATTATGCTTATTCAATTTGGATGCTTATCGGCCAATAGGTGGCGCTGCTATAGTGCAAATTTCCTCGATAACGAGAAAGCTATATATCAACTTCTATGGCATATAACTGTATGAAACTTGATATGTGAGATAACTATTATATAATGCATTTTTTAAGGTGTCATTTATAGACAATAAAACTGTCTTTCTTTGGATATTTAGTGTTAGTTTTCTCTAAGATGAAAATTAATTATTTGCACTTAGTGAATTTGTATAGGAAAATATAGAAGAGAGTCTTGTGGTGGCCACAACATACTAGTTTTTATTTTATTTATTTATTTATTTTTTTAATGATATGTGTTATTCAAATTCATTATTGAATATTCCCTACTTAAAATGGCTCTAATAGAACCTCTGCCACTGGTTTGTGTACAAATATCCAAAAAATGCCAATGCGTTGCACTTTAGGGGAGACATTTTTATAAATCACATTTAAATAACTTCATCAAAAAATCATAAAGAAATTCGCATTTATTGTTCACATGCTAAGAAAATGTTTTGTATAAACTATAATATGCTTAATCTCCAGGTTTACAGGGCTACGCAAAAACGTTTCGATACATTAAGGGGTACAAATAGGAAATTAAGAGCAGCATTTCTGTTTGTGTTAAGCATTTTTAACACTTTCCGACAATGTTTCAGAGTGATTATGAATTCAATTTTTCTATATGTCTGTCTTTCTGTCTGTCCAATGTGTGATAATATAGACAAAGAACATAGAATGTTATACGACACAACGAGTTCGTACAGTTGGAAAGTGCTGATAATCACTCATGATTTTTCGTTTCTGTTTGAGCTTTAAAAGGTGCAATGCTTAATTATATTTTCAAAAACTTAAATAAAATCATAAAATAGCAATAATGTACGTTTTTGTATCGCGTTCGCGTACTTTGATTCATTAAGCTTTATATGGTTGTAGATCACCGTTCTCTCAAATAACGGATATTCTACAGTACACATACCTATTTTTGCGACAGATTACTTCTGAAGCAAAATATAGTCAGTGCTAAATGTGGATAAAGTGTGGAGGAAAATTGAAGAGTTCATTTTCTTATTTATTAATTTATTTTTAAATTTATTATACATTTCCGCTAAAGGCACGTATGTTAAAAGCACGCCACCGAGGGGGTGTAACATTTCCGCTAAGGACACGGGTTTATAGATTTCCGCTAAGGACACGGTCGCTAAGGGCATGGCCCCCTACATTTATACTGAAGGAATTTCTAATTGCTATGATTTAAAAAAAAAAAAAAAAAAAAAAAAAAAAAAAAGCTCACAATTCGACGATTTGACTAATCAAAGATTAACCAGACCATAATCCGATTTCCAAGGAAAATAATAATAACTATAGTATCGCCCAGTGGTCGGAACTCGACCATTTTTTTTGCAAGGCGAGGCAAAGCAAAGTTATTGCCTTGTCCTATACGGAATGCAATTGCAACACAGCTGCGGCAATTGTTTGCCAATATTCACTCTAACTGAATCAGCAGAGTTTTACTTAATATAACTATTTCTCTCTGTAGATGTTAGCCTTTCCTGAAATGAGAGAAAATCGCAACGTGAAAACGCCCCTTGTTGTGTGATACAGCCCAGAAGCTAATAGGTACCATGTCAGACCAAGGTCCAATCAAGTATCAAATTCTGTTAAATTAATTCGATTGGTTCATAAAGTACAGTGTTTGAACAAAAAAAAAAAAAAAAAAAAAAGATTTTTTTCAAAAATGGTCGAATTGAGTTCGGGAAATTTCAAAACGTGTAACTTTATCGAAAACCGAAAATCTAAAACATTTCTGAATCTTATATTTTCTACTTATATATGCAGAGGAAAGACTAATAAATCCACTTTTTAAAAAATAAAAATAAGTAGTCAATTTCACTAATTTCACTTAATTAAAATGCAAGGAAATCTCAAAACGTATAAATTCATCGAAAACCGGAAATCAAAAGTTTTTATGTATCTTCTACTTGCTTCTTCTACCCGCAAAAGCTAGCAATAAAGACACTTTTTTAAAAAATAAGTAGCCAATTTCAGTTAATTGAAACGTAAAGAAAGCTCAAAACATGTAAATTCAGCAAAAAACGGAAATCGGAATTTTTTCCGTATCGTCTACTTATACATGCAGCAGTTAGTAACAAATCCATTTTCCTTTTATTTAGTATATAAGTTCAATATTTATTGTTTAAATATCACCCTTTGAAATGAAATGTTTATGTTTACATTCGAAACTGGAAGTTTGCCATTTTTTTTTCTGGAGTTTTGTGATTTTAAATTAAAATTTTATCAATTTTACAGAAAAAATAACTGAATCAAACACATGTAGACAGTAACTTATATATAACTATACCCAAATATCGGAATTAAAATCGGCAGATAATTTCCGTTATTTTTTAATAATTTTTTACAAAAAACTCAATGGACAATTAACATAGAAAATCTTTTACATGGCTCCAGGGACAGACAGTGACGTCATCACTTCGCTTGCGTATAGTGATGCTACATTATACAAATTACTGTGTCTATGGTTTTATTTGAGCTTTATGAAATTGCCAGATTTAACAACTTTCTACTTTTAGGTATTTTTTAAAGTGAAGGAATCTATACTAATATATAAATGCGAAAGTTTGGATGGATGGATGTTTGTTACTCAATCACGCCACAACGGCTAAACGGTTCTGGATGAAATTTGGTACAGAGATGTAGAATAGTCTGGAATAGAACATAGGCTACTATTTATACCGAAAATTTGATTAGATTTAAAAAAAAAAAAAAAAAAAAACGGTAATTTTGAAAATAATAAACCGGTAATTGACTTAATAAAAGCCATTTAAATTTTTAATTGTTGCCAAAAAAGTTTACGAGGTATTTTTATTTATTTATTTTTCAACATAAAATGAAACATGCTTTCACGCGAAAAATAAAAAATTACTAAATGTTAAATTGGTCGATGAGAAAATGACACTTTATAATTTTAAAATAAAATAGTAATATTACAAATCTAAGATATTTCTTCTGAATTTTATTTCATAGCATTTTTTTATATACCTCAACTTCAGATTTTTTTTTTTTTTTTTTTTTTTTTTTTTTTTTGAGTACGGCGGATGAACACGCTTGGCATAAAAGCTAATTCATCATTATATTAAAGGTATTTTGTTATTGATAATTCTGGACAATTTTTTTAATTTTGATGCTGAAGTAGATCGGACATTTTTCGCCAAGGAAAAGATAGAAAGAAATACGCAAGCGAAGTGATGACGTCACGTGGATGCAAGAAAAATATTTCCTATGTTAAACGCCCATTGGATTTTTTGTAAAAAATTATTAAAAATCGAGGAAAATTATTTCTCGATTTTAATCCCCATATTTAGGTATAGATATGTATTAGTTATCATGGCTATGCGTTAGATTAAGTTATTTTTGTTGTAAAATTGACAAAATTTGAATTTTTAATTTCAAAACTCTAGAAAAAAAAATGGCAAACTTCCATATTCGATTGAAAACACAAACATTTCATTTCAAAGGATGATATTTGCACAATAAATATCCAACTAATATACTAATTAAAAGGAAAGTGATAAATATTCTATCATAATTTGATGTCAAATTTGTTTTCAAATGTCTAAATAAAGTGTCTGATAAAGATACTAATATGTTGCAGCGGAATAGATTTGATATCGGTCATCCTTTGCAGAAAGAAAAAAAAATATCGCCAAATTATCTGGCAAACATATTTTAATTCCTTTCAAAAATCATAGTTATTTTAACAACTTATATTAAGATAGTAATGAATAATATGAAACAATATTTCGTACTATGCATATTACGAAAATATGCATCTGGCGTGTATATTTTCGTATTACGTGTTTGATCACCAAATACAATAAGCGCCAAGAACGACAGAGTTTTGAAATTTAAAATTAAAATGTTGTCAATTTGACAGCAAAATAACTCAATCTAACACATGCACATGATAACTAATTGCATATAAATATATATATATATATACCCAAATATGGGGATTAAAATCGGGAAATAATTTTCCTCGATTTTTAATAATTTTTTACAAAAAATCCAATGGGCGATTAACATAGGAAATCAAATTTCTTGCATCCACGGACGGTCAGTGACGTCACACTTCTCTTGCGTATAGGAACAATAATCGCATAAATTCTATTTTGGTCTAAAACGGCAACAAAAATTCAAAAGTCGCCAAGGGCATTAAGGCTGTACCATGATCAAGTTTACACATTAATTAATTTATTTATTTTTCTATATACCAACTACTATTAACTAAGCATGAAGTATATAAAATACTCTTACCAGACAAATGTCGTCAGTTTTTCTTATTAAATTATTGAGCTTATTCCACGTGTGTAAATATTGTCCATTTATAAATATTATTTTTTATCCCCATGTATATCGTAATAGAGCATTTCCTCGTGACGTCTGGTGGTTGGCAAAAAAGCGCGCTCGACTTTCCCGCGCAATTTACTATATTAGTGATCCTCCATCGCTATGCTTTTCCCAAGCCTTTTTGCCAACCACTCATAAAAGTTGAGATGTTTGTTTACAAACAAGGAACTGCCCTATTGGACCACGTTAAAGAAATATTATATAGATAAGTAGAAAGCATCACACGTTCAATATTTTTGGTTAATTACTATTCTCATTTTTAACTTTTTATTTCCCTTTGTCATTTAACGTGCGTTTTCTTACTTTTTTGAATTATAATTTACTTTTTATTTGTTAGTAGTTTTAATTCTTTTGATTTGTTATTATTTCATAGTAGTACTTTGTTTTTAGTTCCCTTTTAAGGGTTTTATTATTATTATTATTATTTGATAGTTTTTCGAAATGCCCGGGAAACGCAAATCTAATCTTTCCAACAGAAATAATAAAGCTCGGGCTATGAAAGTAGCTAGAAGTCAAGAGACGAGTTGTATCACAGAGCTGGGTATTAATATTATAAAATGTACCATTATTACAGGAACTGCTAAAGGAGACAGCGTTTTGATTCCCCGCATACCTATTATTCCCAACAACTTGCCATTTCATTTCAAGAGATTGCAATTTCCATTGAAATTGGCTTTTACAATGACGATCAACAAATCCCAGGGGCAAACCTTAAAAGTGGCAGGCATTCATTTAGGAACTCCATGCTTCTCACACGGTCAATTATATGTTGGTTGTTCACGTGTTTCAAGTGCCCAGAACTTGCATGTGTTGACGGAAAATAATAAGTCATTTAATGTTGTATACAGATCGGTATTAAAATAAAAATAAATTGTATATTTTTCCCGTAGATCTTTCAATGAGTTACAAATTTTTTTGAGTATACTTTATCAGACTCTATTTTGCACAGCACCACAATGATAAGGTTTCATTACATTACATATTATGATCAAACCGTCAGTTCCCACCACGGAGTAATATTAATAGGAGTTGAAGGTCCAATGGGAGAAAGCTACGAAACTGTGATCTAAATTTTTGGTAAATATTGAGGGCGCCACTTGTCATTCCTCCCTACCTCGGCGCGGATATACTGTTGTTTTCAATAGAATTTTGCTGGAATACATTTAAAATTTTTTATTTTAAGCAATTTAATTTCTTTGTAAGTTCTTAAAACTGCATAATTCAGATGTTTCAAATAAATACTTCGTTCCTAGTTGTAAAACAGGCTATGATAGTGATAAGAAAAGAAAAAAAAAGGCCGTAGGAGAAAAATAAAGTCCGAGTTCGTGTTTTCTGCACCTAAAGTAAGTTTATTTTTTTTCTTTACAAAATTTCATCCATTCTCCTTCCTCCCAATTTTCTGTTTTAGCTAGCTTCGGTTCATAAGAATCGTCATTTTTTAAAAGCTTTCTTTCAAATTAAAATGAGTATAAAATGGCTCTTAAAAAAAACATGTTGGTTAGAATACTCTATTTAATGAAATTTGCTTTCAATCGAAATTTTTTCAGCTTGATATTATTTTTAAAAAAATAATTAAAACGAGACATTTCCCCATTGAATAACATTGCGGAAGCTGGAGAGAAGGAAGGATTGCACGCTGGCGCGATCTGTAAACATTAGAAAACAACATCACAAAATTTCAGCGTTACCTTCTTCTCCTGTCTTTTTACTCCGTGGTTCCCACACATACACATCAAAATTTCTACGTGAACGAAGTCGCGGGTAACAGCTAGTACGTGTATAAAAGGGAAAAATGGGGAAAATGCATAAAAAATAAATGTATTTTTAAATACCTTCTTGACATCGTAAGAAAATAATATTTGTATTCGCACCTTCCGGCTAACCATACCTTTCGAATGATACCATTTTCGACCCTCTACTCCCATAATTAATATGTTAAAAAGGGACAACAAATTTTATGCTTGCCTATTAATATATAGATAAATTCGACTCACAAAAAAGAAATTTAACAAACCCAACCTGAATTAAAAAGAAAAAAAATTGCCAATTCAAATTCTTACAGAATGTAGACAGAAATATACATTTTATTATTAAAATTCGTTTAAAGAAATAATTTAACAGACAAATGTTTTCTCAGAGCTGTTTATTTATGATATATTCTCTGTATTGCATGCTTAAATCAAAATATTTGTATTATAAATATTTCAATTACATTCACGTAAAAAATAAAATTATATCTGTTTATCTATATTAATAAAATCAGAGTTTTGTCTGTAAATTTGTCGGAATCGAAAAATGTTGCGATATCTTCACGTTTTACACCCCATGAAAGCCGAAAATGACTTCAGAAAATTTTGCCTGTGTGTGTGTGTGTGTGTGTCTGTGTGTGTGTCATCGTGTCCGAATGTCGCTTTTTTTGTCCGGGCATCACTTGAGAACGGCTGGACGGAATTCAACGATGCTTGGCAGGAATTTAGACCCAACTTAAAATTATATCTATCAACTTTTCAGAAATTCCCCCCCGTTCTCCCCCTAGGGGGTAAAAGACTAAAACACGTTTGTCCGGGCATCACTCGAGAACGGCTGAACGGAATTCAACGGCGCTTGGTAGGGATTTAGGTATTCACCCAACTTAAAATTATATCCATCAACTTTTCAGAAATTCTTCCCCGTTCCCCCCTGGGGGGTAAAAGACTAAAACACGTTTGTCCGGGCATCACTCGAGAACGTCTGGACGGAATTCAACGGCGCTTGGCAGAAACTTAGGTCTTCACCCAACTTAAAATTATATCTATAGAAATTTTCAAAATTCTGATTAGTGTTTAAATTGTGGGTAAAAAACGCCTGCGCATGCGCCATAAATATTTTTTCACTAAAACACTTTGAATGGAAAAATAAAATGCAAAAATAAATTTTTAAGATAAAGACTTTTTTCATTCGCGTGAATCGCACTACAAATTATGAAAAGATTTAAATGAAGTTTTGCCATCTGAGTTTCATACTTTAGTTAATTTTAAAACATCTAATTGTCGTATCGAAAAACTGTTTACACCCCAGGATTCAAAAAAATCATCTCTTTAATTTGGTACTGAATTTGTAACGATAGGTCTGATACTTCTAATTTATTTTCCCCTTTTTCCGTTTTTCCGTTGCCACTTAAATTTCATACTTTAGTTATTTTTTTAATATCTAATTGTCGCATCGAAAAACTGTTTGCACCCCTGGATTCAGAAAAATCGCCTCTTTCATTTGGTACCAAATTTATAAATATAGGTCTGATATTTCTAATTTATTTTACCCTTTTTCCGTTTTCAACCTAGATTCGATATGGAACAGCTTTAGTATTGGATCCCTTTGGCAAAATTTGAAATTCGGAACCGAAGTAGCTCGGACGTTTCTCGCCAAGATCTTTGATTGCACAATTGAGATAGCCAATTCAGTTCATCGCAAAAATGGCTTAAAATATTTAAAGTCACCAAAGGGTTCCCATACTAAAGCTGTGCATTTTGTACTTATTTATTTATATTTTCTATTAAAGACTTCTGTGGTCACAAAATTTGGTGCGTAAATTGTTTGTTTGCATCCGGCACTTATTGTAACTGGATTTCACGAAATTCGAAATCTCCCCCCCCCCTTCTCGGAGTCGGAGGGCAATAAACGGTATAACTTCTGTATAACCCCACAGCTGAATTTTGCGATTTTTCTTTGGCGTTGTTTTGAAGGATAACGATGTCGTTCTGGACTGTTTGCGATATAATATGGCAGCCTAATATTTTGTTTATTTTGGATTTATGATTTAGATTATGATTTTATCATTTATCATATATGATTTATGATTTTTAGATTTATGATTTAGCCATAATCGCCAACAAAAAAAATCGCCAAATATCGTTGTGGGTTTATACTGAAGTCGTTCCCAATAAACATGTGTAAAAGCATGCTTTTCCGTTTGAATTCGCTTTGAATTATCTTAGAATGGCGAATTTTGGTGTGCGGATATTGATTAAGTGTACGCATTATGTACGTTAGTGGGATTTTGCAAAACTTCGAACTCACCCACTGAGGAAGGGGAAGTAAGAAGTGGGTAAGTTGTGCCGAAGACAGTGGAGACCTAGACTCCTCACTTTGCGAGCGAGAAAACCTCTACCAATCACAGCGAGAACTTGGGTTATTAATAAAGATATGGGATTTTGACAACTCATTTAAGTTTAATGTCCAGCGAAGCGGGCAAAGCCTGCTAGTCTTAAATAAAGTTAAAAAACATTATTGCAATTTTAACGCTTGTAAAGAAAAACATACCTATTCCTTTTCTTTTAAAAGTATATAATGCATATGCAAAAACATTTGTTTGAAAAAAAAATTGAATTATTATTATTTATTTATTTATTTATTTATTTATTTATTTTCTTTATGAAAATACATTAACTTGATACTACATTGTTTTAGAAATCCCAAATTTCTAATCACAGTCTTAGAATAAAGAACTTTAAAAAATAATATTTAAACATCAATAGAAAATCAAATTAAATATTGAATTACTTACTATTATATGTGTTACTATGATATTGTTCCTATTATATGTATCCATCTATGCGAAATAACGTCCTTTCTGAGCAATAAACATTATGAAATGTGTGAAATGCGAGGGAATTCAAATCAACGGAAGTTTAACCGCAGCGCCCTCTTTTATATGCAGGTGTTTTGCCAGAGTCGGTTCGCCAGACCATTCTCTGGATTGAGGCCACAGTCAGACAACCATGCTTTTGGCCATGTGCACTTAGCTTGCATAAGGCCAGCTGTGTTGTGCCACTTCTGGGCCACCGCTATTTTCACTGACGGCAACCATCGTTGCTGGTAGCCACAAACAGCCCGCTGCTTAATCTACCCAAGGCAACCTGCAACTGATGGCAACTGCAGGATGCCAGCTATAGGCCATAACGTCCCCATCAGTAAAAGTTTTGCTGGGGTTATACAGACATTAATTTAATTTCCATTCACGATTCCGATGTCAAGTTATCCATGCGAGTTTTTATATTAGATAAATTAATAGCTCCATTGCTATCAGAGAAAATAAACAAAGAAATTTTTCGCATTAAAAAAATATGCAACTGGCTGATCCCAAATTGGAAATTCCAAGTAAAATTGACATGATTTTGTGATCTGATTTTTTTTTTTTTTTTTCTATTTTACTTCCTGGTCAAACAATTTGCTCAAAATTCAATTTTTGGTTTTCTCGTATCCGGAAAATTACCTGAATCTCAGACAAAATCTAATTCGATTTCAAATTTACATATTTACGAAACTAATATTGATAGTGAGTTAAAACGTTTTTGGGAATTAGAAGAAGTTTTTAATCCAAGTGAGAAGTTACTTTCACCCGAGGAACAGTTTGTGGAGTCACATTTTTAGGAAAATTATTCAATTAATCCAGAAGGCCGTTTTGTGGTAAAATTACAATTTTATAAATGCAAATCCGAATTATGTAATACAAGGCCCGCTGCGCTTTCCCGATTATATGCAATGGAGAGGAAAATATCTGAAAATCCGGAATTCTTACAACAATATAAGGATTTTGTATATGAATACGAACAATTAGGACACATGGAGGTAATTACTCTGAATTCGCTAAATATTTCTCAAAGGGAACAATATTTCCTACCTCATCACGCAGTTATTAAACCTTCTAGCACAACCACTAAATTAAGAGTCTTTTTGACGGTTCCTGGAAAACTTCTGATGGTAAATCATTAAATTCAGTTTTGGGTATTGGTCCTAAATTACAACGAGATATTTTTGAGATTTTACTTAATTTTCGATTACCGGAGATAGTTTTTTTTGCAGACGTGAAGAAAATGTACCGCCAGGTTTTAATTTCTGAGGACGATCAAAATTATCAAAAAATCCTTTGGAGATACAACCCCAATGAGGAAATTCAGGAATATAAATATAATCAAAATGCACTCGTCTCTCGTACTTTGTTAAAAGATATATATATGGATGACTTGATATCTGGTTCAAACTCGGTTAATAGCGCAATATTAATTGCTAAGGAAACTGCTAATGTTTTGCAGGAACATGGGTTTCATTTGAGAAAGTGGAATTCCAATTCGAATGAATTCCTTTCGGAATTTCGAGAAAATTGCACCACAAATACAGACTTTAAAATAATACCAAACAACAATGGAAGTTCTAAAGTTCTAGTGCTTTACTGGAACTCTTTAGCAGATACATTTATTTTCAAAACCGCACTTACACTCCAACCATCACTAACAAAAAGACGCATTTTGTCTGAATCCGCACGCATTTTTTATCCTTTAGGGTTAATTTCACCTTGTACAGTAGTGTTAAAATTTTTTTATCAAAAGCTATGGTTAACAAAAGGAGACTGGGATTCTCCTTTTCCGCAATAATTTGAAGAGGAGCTCATTAAGTATGAGAATTCATTCAATAAAATTAGTCAATTTTCTGTTCCTAGATGCGTCACGCTTTCATCCGATAGTACATTTGAATTACATGTTTTCAGCGATGCGTCAACGCATGCTTACGCCGCCGCAATTTATTGTCGACAGACTCATGATAACAAATCAAAAGTCTCACTCTTAGTTGCCAAAACTAAAGTAGCTCCTATCAAGCAAATTTCCGTTCCCAAATTGGAACTTTGTGGTGCTTATTTATTATCTAAGTTATTTTGTTCAGTCATAAAAATATTAGAAAATTATAATTTTGACATTTACGTATGGACAGATTCAACAGTTGTTCTTTCTTGGTTATCCGCACATCCACGTAAGTGGAAAACTTTTGTTGCAAATAGAACTTCACAAATATTAGATGCTCTTCCCACAAAACATTGGAGACACGTTCCATCTAAAGAAAACCCCGCTGATATCGCTTCTCGGGGCATCGATCCTAAAAGTTTACCTGAATGCAACTTGTAGTGGAATGGCCCAAGTTGGCTACTTTTGGATCCTACACATTGGCCAAATGACGTACCTAAGTCTAAGGAAATCAAGGATCAAATTTCGGCTGAAAAGAAAGCTGATCCCATTTTGTGTTACCATATTGATACATCTAATGATTTTTATGATCATCTATTCAATAAGTTTTCTTCATTTTTTAAAATCAAACGCATTTTGGCATATTGCATAAGATTCCTTAATAACTGCAAATCAGCAAGTAAAGTTCATGTCTCAACAAATGATTCTTGTTCCTCTCTTACATGTAGGGAAACTAAACACACAGAAGCGAACATCATTCGATGGGTACAAAATAAATACTTTCACGAAGACTTAAAACACATCAAGAATCAAAACATTTTGTCTAGAAAAAATCAGCTACACTCTCTACATCCATTCATTGACCAGAACGGTCTGTTACGGGTGGAAGGTCACTTACAAAATGCTCAATTATCATTTAACGAAAAGCATCCGGTAATATTGCTGGCTAAACACAAATTGTGCGAACTTATTATACAAGAGAAACGTATTGCACACTTGCATGCAGGACCATCATTGTTATCCCACATTATAAAACAAGCATATTGGATAATTGGTGGAAAAATATTAATCAATGGGCTTGTCAATGCGTGAAATGCTTCCGTTTCAAAGCTACTTCTACACCCCAGCTCATGGAAAACTTACCACCACATCGAGTAAATCTCGAGAGATCTTTCTTTGCATGTGGTGTGGACTATGCTGGTCCAATGTATATAAAATTTAACAAGGGTCGTGGCTCTAAAACATCAAAAGGATACATCGCTTTGTTCATTTGCCTTGCTACAAAAGCAGTACACATCGAAGCTGTCATCGATTTGACGACTGACGCATTTATAGTTGCTTTACGACGCTTCAGTGCTAGATGCTAGACGTGGTTCACCTAGTCATATTTACAGCGATAACGCAACCAATTTTGTTGGCGCTAAAAGGAAACTCGATGAAATAAAACAAATGTTGTCTTTACCAAGAAACGAATGCGTAGCACATTATTTAACACAAGCCGCAATAGAGTGGCATTTTATTCCTCCCGCATCACCTCATTTCGGAGGAATTTGGGAAGCTGCAAATTGTAAATTTCACATTAAACGAGTAATCGGTGATACACGGTTGACATTTGAGGAATTGAGCACTTTATTAACACAAATTGAATCCTTATTAAATTCACGTCCCCTCTTTAAAAGTACTGATTCTGATACAGACTCAATTAATGTTCTCACCCCGTCACATTTTCTTACTGGTGATGTCATGCTTTCACCTGCAGATGAACCACTATCCTGTAGCAGGAATCTCAAAAACCGATGGCAACTGGTGCAAAAAATGAGACGAGATATTTCTAGAGCTTGGAAAAAGGAGTATCTCAGTTCCTTGCAATTAAGAAATAAATGGCAACATCCTACAACAAATATCAAGGAAGGAGAATTGGTAGTTATCATAGACAACTGCTGCTCACATTTATCCTGGCCAATTGGTCGAGTTACAAAGGTTCACACCGGTAGCGACGGACTGGCCAGAGTAGTCTCTATAAAAACTAAAGACTCCGTTTTTAAAAAAACTGTTAACAAAATTGCTGTTCTCCCATTATATCAGGACTAGTGACCTGATAGGGGGGGAGTCATGTTCGATTCCCACCATCCAGTCATATTCGATTCCTAACATAATCGAACTCCGCACTCCATGACACTTTCGACTTAACTGTTTTCATCTCAACTTTTACTTTTTTCTCTTCAACAGGAACGAACATCTAAACTCTACTCAAACAGAAACTGCAACGAACAGTTTAAGAATGTTTTTCAACCGCACGGTAGCTTGCATGCTACCTTTCGCATTCTTCGCAATTATTACTTCACATTATTATTTTCGCATTATTACTTGCATTATATTGTTTATGTTAATTATTCAGTCGCAATGTTTAATTACAACTTTTGTTTTCAACGCATATTCAAATCTGTGTATGTTTAATATAGTTTTGGTTTGTGAATGAAAGAACGAGTATTTATTGTTATCTTCACATCACGTTACATAACAATCTATACATATAATAAAATAAGATGTTTGTGTGTCTCTCTGTGTGTGTGTCATTGTGTATGTATATCCAGAGCCTTTTAGGAAAACGGCAGATCGCAGCGCTACACAAATTTACATGGTGGTTCGTAATGAACTCCCCTAATGCACCTCGAAGCCGGATTTTCGAATTTCTTATTAGTTTTCTTTTAATTAATTAAAATGTGAAAAAAATAACCTTCTAATTTCTGATAAATTAGCCATTTAAATTTTATCCATAATTTAACTGTTGCCAATTTTTTTTTCGACAGAATAAAAAAAGAAAAGAAAAAGTACATTTATTTAAAACGAGGAAAGTAAATTAAATAAATTAGAAAATAAATTAGAAATATCAGTCGTATCGTTACAAATAAGATACCAAATGAAAGAAGCAATTTTTGTGAATCCAGCGGATTAAACAGCTTATCGATCGGACAATTAGGTTTTTTAAAATTAACTAAAGTATGAATTTTAGGTGACAACAGCAGAAGATTGTATGGAAACCTTTTTCTGTTTTAAATAGATTATTTAAACTCTATGAACCATATTTTTATTTTATCAGTTTCATTGATAGAGCCTTCTGGACGATTTTTTAAATTTTGGTGTTGAAGTACACAGAATGTTTTTCGACAAGAAGTTTAATATAGCAACAGCCATTTTAATCTAAGTAAGTAGCGCAACAAAAAATATAAATAATTGAGAACTTTTTATAAACCATGTTTTTTAATTTTCTGTAGAATCATAGCTATCCGCGATTGTAATGAAATGCTCGCCCTCTGGTGGGCTAAGGGGAAATTACAATAAACATGCTTTAATTCGAATTCCATGAAGCCGCTATTGCTAGCCGATGTTTAGTTTCACATATATTTATTGAATAAAAATGAATAAATCCGGTAAAAAAGATAACACATACTGTTGTGTGCTCCAGTGTAACTCCAAAGGACCAAGAAATCCAGAATTAAGCTTCCATTTATTTCCAAATGACAAATTTAAAATTTCAGTTGCTTCGGCTAATGGAAGTAAAGAATTAATCAGATGATTTGAAACTAATATTTGTTCAGCTTCAGTTAAATATCTACTTTCGATCGAATTTTGAATAAACTGAAATATTTTTTTCCAAAAGCAATCAATTTTCCATGATGTAATGGCGGAGAAATTATAGCACGAATATTAAGTAGAATAACAAAAAGAATAAAAATAGATACACGTGGCTGTAATATTTACTAACAACAAGAGCTGAAAAAGCGCCATCTATCGATCATTACAAACGCGGATAGAACTAACTGCATTAGCACTTTATCAATGCGCATTGTTACGAAATTGTAAATAATTGTATTTATTTTTGTATAAATTCTTTCAAAGAGGCTTAGTAAGTTGATAAAAATGTCAATTTTCTGCATTTCTAGCTCCTTTTCGCGTTAAAATAACTTAATCTTCCCTTTAAAACGCATTAAAAAGCTCCAATAGGCAGGTAATGAATTTGGCGCCAAATTTGGCGACTATAGAAAGGAGTTTATAGAAAAAATGCAGTTTTAAAGATAGCAAATTTATTTAGCAAGCACTATTTTAAACCTAAAAACCATTTAAAAAAATAAACAGAATAGAAAGGATTCTTATATATAAACAAAAAAGTGTCTGATAAAATTATTAGCAATATAGTCTTCCCCTTTTCATAAAAAAAAAAAAAAAAAAAAAAATCCATCGCTAATATATCGACAAAAAGTCAAAAACCGCCAATAGAGCAACATAATAAAGTTGTGTAGCACGATAATGTTTACCTATTTATTTATTTTTTTATGTACTAATCACTATACTAATTCATCATACAAATAAATGAGCCTCTGTATGTGACTGCACTTGCATGCCGTCGAACAGAAATATATGATTAATTCAAATTAATATTTAAATAAATAAATAAAAATATGTTTAATGGGAAATATATATAACCATAAAAAGATTAGTTGTCTAAAATACGGCAGAAATAGCGCTCATAGCATATTGTTACAAGGGATTAAGTCTAAAATGGTGACAAAAATTCAAAATTCGCCAAAGAGAACTATATTAAGGCTGTACTATGATCAGGTTTACAAACCATGAATTATACATAACCACAAAAATTGTCTCATGCGACAGACGTAGCCGGTCATAGCATATTGTAATACTTGGTGTGAAATTGTCATTTTATGGTTGATCAGATAAACAAAATAAACATAGGAAATAACGTAAAAGCAAATATTATGTGCACTACGTATAGTGTTTTTCATATGTAACTGGGATTCAAATATAAAAGGGATACTTCATTTTTTTCGATACTATCTATTTTGAAACTGTTATCTAATAAGCACCTAAATGGAAGACTATTGGTAAACCAATGTCGCAGGTAATAGGGACAGGCGCCTGAGTTTTAACGGGTGACCAAATCGCTGCCGAAGTCAGCAGGGACCTGAAGCGAGCTTTTGAGCAATTTTAGTATTTTGTTTTATTTATTTTTTTTTATATAAACTATATAGAAAAGAGTGTCCTTTAAATTTAGTGACCAGCGAAGCGGGCTAAGCTTGCTAGTATATAAATAAAGCAAAGTGTTTGTCGGCGCAACACATCCGGATGAACCACTCCTTTTTTGATTGGTCTGGATTTAACTACTTTGGTGATGAATTAGACCATATTTTTAGTAAAAACTGATGAATTTTTTTAATAGATACTGCATAGATGTTATACTTCTTTAAGAACTCTAAAAACTGTTCTTTTTCTTTTCTTTTTTTTTTTCTTTTTTTAAAGAACACTGTACACATCAAGTTATTAGATTTAAAGATATTACGTTACAAAGTTTTCTTTTGTTTGTTTGTTTGTTTATTTATAACATATACATCAGGTTTGTATGCTTGACAAGTTTTCTTTTAATTTATTAAGATATGAAAATAAGTATTAGCTATAATTTAATTGTTGCCAAAAAAAAAAAAAAAAAAAAAAAACTACGAGTTCATTTTCTTTCGACATTAAAATAAATACATTTAATTAAACGTGCACATTAAAAAATTGTAAAAAATTAAATTATGCATCTCACAAAAAATTGACGTCATTATCACTTTAAAAATTTTCTACACATTGATGAAGTGCTAATGTAGTTCTATACGCAAGCGAAGCGATGACGTCACTGGCCGTCCGTGAAGCCCGGTTAAAGATTCCCTACGTTAATTGTCCGTTGGATTTTTTTTATAAAACATTATTAAAAATTAAGGGAAATTATCCCCCTATTTTAATCCCTATATTCGGTCATAGTTATATATATATATATATATATAAGTTACTGTCCACTTGCATTAGATTGAGTTATTTTTGCTTTAAAAATAAAATTTAAATATCAAAAAATAATTAATATTATAAATAAATGTATTGGAATTTGTGCAATTTCTGCTGTACCTCGTTATCGTAGTCATAAGTGAGATCACGACCTAGATAGGTAAAGTGTGATACTTGTTCTATGTTCTTGTTCTATAAAGTTCTATGACTTCATGCACAATTTTCGACAAGATTCGGAATGAAGACATCAGGAAGGAGTTAAAGATCTTCAACTTATGTGATAGAATACAAGAATATCGTACTAAATGGAAAGACCATGTACAGCGTATGCCGGAAACACGGTTCCCCAGAGCTGCCCTCGACTACTCCCCAAAGGGCAGGAGAGATCGAGGACGACCGAGAAAGCGGTGGACTGAACAATGAAGCCGGAACAGGCACTATGCCTAATCCCTGAAGTTGATGATGATGATGATGAAAATAAAATTTGAATTTTAAATTTCAAAACTCTAGAAAAAAAATGGCAAACTTCCATGTTCGATTTAAAACATAAGCATTTCATTTCAAAGGGTGATATTTACACAATAAATATCCAACTAGTAAAATACTAATTAAAAGGAAAATGGTAAATATTTTATCATAATTTGAAGTCAAATTTGTTTTCAAATGTCAAATGAGTATCTGATATAAGACTGTCAAGGTCATGATGCTTTTTACAATTCATTTATTTACTTTTGAGTGGCAACAAGATTAAAGCCACGGTTTTCTTACAATTTGTTGATATTTAGTGGCAACAGTGGTTCTTTGTTTTGGTTTATGTTCGAACTCCGTGGTTCGAATGTCGAAAATTGTTCCATGCTTCAGATGTTTTTTGATGATGTTGATTGTTTTCATGATGTTTTTTGTTTTGAATAAACTTCTTTTCTGAACAAAATGTTGACCTTGCAGAACTGGAATCAGAATTGAGTGTTTTTAAATCGAAAGTTGATCGCCTGGAAGTAACGCATGCAAGTATTCTTGAAGTTCCCTCTGAAAAAGAATTTGACACAGAATTCGAAACAGGTAAGATTCTTTTTAATATTTTATTCTTTCGTTCTTTTTAAGTAGTTATTTTTATAAAATGCTTATAATTGCTATACTTATTTCTCTAAATTGAATTAGTTTAACTATATTATATCTTATATTATTTCAAAATTGTCCATAATTATTTATGAGAGGGAACAACTATAGTATTTCCCCTCAACTAGATTTGGCGATTTTTCGTTGGCGATTATGGCTAAATCATAAATCTAAAAATCATAAACCATATAGCATAAATGATAAAATCGTAAGCTAAATTATAAATCATAAATCATAAAATCATAAATCCAAAATAAATAGCCTGCAGGCTGCCATATTATATCGCAAACAATCCAGAACGACATCGTTATCGTTCAGATCGGCGCCAAAGAAAAATCGCCAAATTTAGCTGAGGGGAAATACTATATAGTTGTACCAAAATAAATTTCAGCAGCTGTAATATTTTACACTAGTTTTGCTTGTTGTATCTTTTAATAATAATAGTAATATATATACTTATCTCTATATATTAAAAAAAAAGTAGCTGTCGCTGGCGTCAATTTTTTTTGTCTGCGACAGCAACTTCTCGCGGAGGGTAGGGTTCCCCGCGTCATGAGATATATCAGTGTATTCCGACTGCTTTAAGGAAGGCATTTCAGCTGCTTAGAAATTTCTATCATTTTAATTAAGTAAGTTATTAAGTAAAAACGCGGGTTTATAAAGGTACTCTATTTGCCACCGGAGGGAAAAGTTTCTCTTATGACATTTTTTTCTGTGTCTCTGACGTCACTTTCCTCAGGAAAATTAAAATGTGATCAATGGTGTAAATAAGAAAAAATGAATAATTGGCATCTTTGAGATGCTCGAGAGAAGAAAAAAATATTTAGAATACGAAACATTTGAAAATAACCATTATTTTTAAAATATTACGTAAAAATTTAATAAAGATGAAACGAAAATTAGTTTATATTTTTATTTTAGTTTATAGACATAACTTCAGTATATCCCCACAGCTGAATTTGGTGATTTTTCTTTGGCGTCATTTTGAACGATAACAATGTCATTCTGGACTGTTTGCGATATAATATGGCAGCTTACATGTTGTTTATTTTAGATTTATGTTTTATGATTTAGATTATGATTTTATCATTTATGATTTTATGATTTAGATTATGATTTTTAGATTTATGATTTAGCCATAATCGTCAACAAAAAATCGCCAAATATCGTTGTGGGGATATACTGAAGTTGTTCCTTTATTTTAACGTTAGGCGAAAAAGATTTAGTAATAAATACCATGATTATGTTAAACAATTATTGGTATAGTGTTAGAGGTCAAGCGCAGACATTTTTAAAATTGAATTTATGAGATAAAGATTTATATTAGTTTATATAAAGATTTAGTTTTTTAACTCAAAACATATTTAAAAGGATAGATCTTTACTATGACCAATTTAGCGATTTTTAAAATTTAGAAATGAAGCTCATACGTTTTTCGCCAAGGAATTCATTTACGCAACCACAATAGCCATTTTAACTCTAGCCATGCCTTCCTATAGAGATAAATTATAAAATGGTGCAATAATAATGATAATAATAATGAAATCCGCAACCTATTTTTGTTTTTTAAGCATTGATATAAAACTTTGCAGAAAACAGAATTCAATACAACAGGAATTTTTTTTTTTATATATAAAGGAATGTAGTAACTGCATTGCTAAAATATTGTAGTTACAGCTAATACAGGACCTCATTGGCTGATTTTAAATTTTTCATTTATTTTGACGATGACTTAAATTATCTATCGCAATTATGCATGTCAAGATTTTCGCGAGAACCGTCTACGCTACTTCGGTGCCAAATTTAAAATTTCGCCAAGAGGTTAAATTGAACCATTGCTTTAGAACGATTATTTTCAATTTTATTTTAAATATTTTTCAACTTAATTCACGAGGGAAAAAAAGAACAAATTTTTTTATTTGGTTAAAATGTACAAAATATCTCCAGGTAAAATATCCGTTTTTCGTTCTGTTCATTATTAGAAAGAAAAAGGCTGAAGTAGTTTTTCCTGTACCATTGATGTCTTTATAAATTAAATTAAATTATCCAATGTCATTAAATTTCATTCTCCACGCTCATTTTTTATTTTCTAAATTTAATATTACATAATATATATGTAAAAATAATCAAGCTGTAATAAGTACATATCCAGAAGATGTAGCCAACAAATATTCAGACCAAAATCAACACAAGTTCAGGAGACATCGCCAACAACTATTAAGATGTCATGATCAATATATATCCAGTAGATATCGCCAACAATAATAATTATTCAGCAGATATCGCCAACAACTATTCAGGAGCCATCATCAACACTTATTCCGAAAATATTGTTAACAAATATTCAAAAGCCATCCAATTTATGAATGGTGATGGTCTATCTCGAATACTTCGAACCGGCAATTCATTTTTACAATACAATCAAGGATGAATTTTTCACTTATCAGTAGATTTCGAAAAATGAGATTTTTTTTTTTTTCCCGATTTAACTTAGTATTGATATAACTTTAGTATATCCCTACAGCTGAATTTGGCGATTTTTCTTTGGCGTCGTTTTGAACGATAACGATCTCGTTCTGGACTGTTTGCGATATAATATGGCAGCCTATATGTTGTTTATTTTGGATTTATGATTTTATGTTTTATAACTTATAATCTATGATTTAGATTATAATTTTATCATTTATCATTTATGATTTAGCCATAATCGCCGACAAAAAATCGCCAAATATCGTTGTGGGGATATACTAAAGTTGTTCCTTAGTATTTAATACAGTTTAAGAAATTAAATGGTAAAATCAGATATTGACAGGCATCTTGGCAAATTCATGGTGTAGTACAATAAGTGTCGACAATGCAAAATCGCTATCTGAAAGAAATTGTCCTGTCGTACTACTAATAATAATGAAATTTTTAAAATAATTGCAATAATCGCATAAAATATTTATCTTCAACCTGACTAAATCATATTCTAGAAAAAATGCACTTTAAAAAGTTGCATCTTTAGTGTTAGAAGGACTATTTTAAACCTTGCTGTACGCTGGAAATAAATACAGAGTATTACATATTGTCCTAAATTAACTAAAAAAATTCAATAGTAAAAAAAATATAGGCATTAGAAAAATTAAGTTCATAATTTCTTTAATCAAGCAATAACACTCAAAAAATTCATCGTCAAACAGTGACAAAAATTTAACAAGTCGATCATATACTAAAGTTGTAACGCTAAATGATTTAGATGTCAGGAATTTCTCTCTGTTCTAAATAATTAGTGCTATGGTTGTTTATTTTATGTTCTCTCTAAAAATAATGGCAAATTGTTATTAAATTGTCGAACGTTATAACAGATTTTTGACATATTATAAACGATATAATATTAAATATTGTGTATTTCAATGCGATACCAAATATGGTAGATTTCTATAATATTGTTCAACTCTCTTGTTTTATGTATTATTAATATTCCAATTCAATGAAAGGCAAAGTTGTGAATAGTCGGGTAGAATCCCGCAGGGATAAATGAGCGAAGCGAGTCGGAGGGAGGCGAAGCCTTCCTCGGGGGGTTGGTGAGCGGAGCGAGCAGGGGGCAGAGCCCCCTAGTATTCAAAACAAATAAAATCTTTTTGTAAAAAAATAGAACCGACTCCAAAAAGGAACTACTATTCAAACAACTAAAAATGAAAGAAAATTGGCAGAAAATGGAACTGTAAATTGTGCCTAAAAGTATAAAATAACTTCCTTCGCCAAACAACCTATAACACTACAATTAATCATAACTTTTGAAGTCGGCGCAAAATTAAATAAAATTTAATTAGTTTTTAAAGGTTTGTCTTTAGATCGGTAGCAACAAATGCTGTTGTCTCGAAAGATCCCTTTTCATGTTTCCTTTATTATTTTATCACTGTATACAATTGGTCCATTAGTAGCATCCACATAAAACAGTGAACATTCTTCACAATGCGGTATTTATGTTTCTACGAAGTTAGAGTTTCCTTTGCAAATTTGGTATAACTTTGATAACTATCATCCTTGGTAGCTTTTGGATTTGGCGATCAAAACGTAATGCAAAAATATACATGCAAGATGTATATTTTCATAATATATATTGTACGAAGTATTGTTTCATATTCTTGATTACTCCCTTGATATACCTTATCAAAATAATCATGATATCCCAAAGAAATATGTTTGCCAGATAATTTTGCGATTTTTCTTTCACCAAGGATGTTAGATACCAGCATCTTCGTCAGTTTTTGCTGCTTACGAAATCTTATTTGTTTTCTTGAATCAAAGTAGTTTTCGGCTGCGTTTTGCAGGTAACAATGTGAGATGTATATTTTGAATAGGATTTGATTTTTGTATTGAATAAAGGTATCAACTTTTATTTAATTTTGCGCCGACTTCAAAAGTTATGATTAATTGTAGTGTTATAGGTTGTTTGGAGAAAGAAATTATTTTATACTTTTAGGCGCAATTTACAGTTCCATTTTCTGCTAATTTTCTTTCATTTTTAGTTGTTTGAATAGTAGTTCCTTTTTGGAGTCGGTTCTATTTTTTTACAAAAAGATTTTATTTTTCTCTTTTCAGTGAAAACTTATTTATATAGCAGAGCATCAGAAGACGTTCGACGGAAGTTTCACAAATAACAACTTCCAAGAAAAGTGACGTTACTCAAAAAATGGTTTACGTCACTGAAAATACATGAAATGCACCCAATGTGAACAAAAAAGTTACATCTCCATCTAGAAAGTTATCCACTCGAGAGACAGTTGTGCCAGTTTTATTCTAGTCAAGTTATTTTTAAGTTGATTTTTCTCAAATGCTGCATTTTTAAGTTGTGTCACTTTTCTTGCCTTTATCGGATATGAGCAAAAAAACTATCTATTGAACGCACATACGTTAAATTAAAAAGTCTTTAGAAATGTAAAGAACGGATACGCTGTATTCGTAACCGAAAATTCTGTTAGGCTTATATATTGAACTTTACAGTGACTACGTGCCACCCGCTGCTTGGAAATTGCGCAGCTTAAAGTTCAAACAAAGAGCAAAATATACATTGCAGCTGACGGACAGAAGTTTCAACATCGATACTTACTTACTGCTTTTACCAGTGTAGCTGCATGCGTTCAGCAGTTAGAGTGAGAACAGACTTTTGTCAGTATCCTGTAATTTGTTTATATCTTAAGGAAATCATAATGAAACCTATTTCAGGCCAAGATCATTACGACAACAAAAAAGTATTAAAATTAAATTATCTCTTACGAAGTTATAAGCTAACAAATTTCCACAACAACAACGAGACACATGGTTTGTATTGAGAACCTCTTCCTTTATGAAGTCGGTTTAAAACGTTTATGCGTTAATCGATGTGACCGCTTACAATAACCATACTTTGAATTTTACATAGCATAAATGTCACCCGCTACGCTACAACATATGCAATGTCGTTCAAGTGTGCACAAAATTAATGTCTAAACTAACTTTGCGTACTACATCTGTGATGTTGAAAAACATCACATATCCCTTTTTAAAATAAAATAATAATATAAATTACATTTTATTTATTTATAATACAAGCAAACATTATATTTCTTATCCTAAAAGAATTTAATACAATTTTGTTTATTTCGCTTATGCTATTTTATTTTTATTTCTATTTCATTAATCTGTAATTTCATATAATTTATTGTTCTTTTTCCTGCTCTAAATCTCATCAAGTAATAATTAAATAAAATATCAAAGAAAGAGAAACCCATTTATTTTATGCTTTAAAATCGCAGACGATATTTTTTTTGTTGCATCCTGTCTCCAGGCAGTCGTTGAAAGATTCCGTTGAATCATAATAGCTGAAAACCATTTTTAATATTTTTATCAATTGATTTCGCACTTTTTGCCTATTTCTGGACACCTGACAAAATTTAATCACATCGTATGACGTAATTTAATTTGTAGCCAATCTTTTATCTCTTCTGTAGGTTTACCATACATAAAATTTAAAAATGTGTTCAGCCAACTTGATTTTTGATGCCAAGGAGATTTGGCGAAATAAATTAATTAGCACTTGTTCTTCATGCTTTCAACATGTGGTTTTTAAAAAAAGATTCCTAAAATTGTTAATCGAAATGGCTTCTTATCTGTTTGGGATCTTTAAGTCGATTAAGAAAATAAACTTTTCAACTCTTCATAAAGCTGTCTATTTTATTGAATTCGCAATAAGTATTTTAGAAGACAATGCACTTCATTCTTAATGTGGTTATTTGAAATAAAAAATAATGGATTTTCTTAAGAAAGATCTTTTCCTATTCTTAACAGAGCTGATTGAACCTGGTTTGCTATAACGTTCATGGCCGCTTCTTTATATATCTGCATCCCAGCTCATCATTATAAACAATGTGGTGCCATACTCAGGCCGGATAATATATCCGGATATCCAAAATTTTTTTTTTCGTCTTGAAAAATTTGTGCATCGAAAATAGAACTATTATTAACGAATATAAGCTCGAATTTCTGTTTAACGGATCTCTGCTTAGTCACCTAATATCGACGTGATATCGACTACGTTAATCATTCTACACATCCTGATTAATTCATGAATGCGAAGTTTTACGTTGTTGAAGCTGATATAATGAAATACTCAGTGAATGAGTAAATGAAATATCTTTGTTCTAGAGTAATATCATCACCGATTTCTTTGGAAAGTGCGAATATAGAATTTTTGTGGTCTTCGATTCTGCACTACCCGATTCTTATCGCCGATCATCCTGCAAAGTTCGCATTTTGAGATCGCCTTATTCGTATATTATTATTTCAATATAAATTGATCGTTGATTCATCACTGCAAGGAAAAATGCCCAACATATGTCTTTCCAGCAGGTGTGCAGTTAAATTACTACTTTAATTTTTTTTTTTTTTTTTTTTTTTTTTTTTTTGTTGCGCGCACTCATACAGGAGAAAGGCAGTGTGTTATTAAATAAAAATATAATAATAATAATAATAAGTAAATGAATAAAAAATATATAGATAAATAAATAAATATTTCTTTTTAGCAAAAAGGGAATACGGGAAAACGGTAAGTTTCTTTCATACTATTTATGTGAAACAGTAAACAAAAAGACATTTTGAAAGTTTTTTTTAATATTGACAGTTAACTGAACTCAGTTTATTTTCGTATTCAAATTTTTTTTTGGAAAAATTGTTTTATTATTGATATGTTTATTCTGTTCTAGTTTTTTTTTTTTTTTTTTTTTTTTTTTTTCTTTTCATTTTTTTTTTTTTTTTTTAAGAATAATTAAAGCTATATCCTATTATTGCACATAATATATATATTTTTTTTTTTTTGGAATCTGTTATTTACTGATAATTAGTGAAAACTTTTATTTGCAAGAGAAAATAAAAGTCAGATATCATTTATTTTCCCCCATATTCACAATATATATATATATATATATTTTCATATTTTGATCTTTTGGTTTACAATATAATATATGTTGACATTATAATTTTCATATATTCATTCTTTTTTGGTTATTATTCATTATTATTTTTTTTAAATATATCTATAATATATATCAAGACTTATATATGCCAATTTCATGGTTGCAAAATATAATGATATATACATATAAAAATATTAGAAATAATTTCTATATTTTCGTTAATTTTGAAACTTTATCATGCTTAATTAAAACAAATATATTTAACAATTTTTTTTTTTCATTTTTAAGTGTCTTGGTAATTTTATTTATTATATGATATTTAATTGAATTCTTATGCATATTATTTTTATTTAACTTAGATAACATTTTTATTTTGGAAAAAGATGGCACAGAATCGAAACGCGTTTTGCTCCGTTCCTAATTTCGATGGGGACGCGAGATTTGTCAAATTTTTCTTTGATCAATTAAGATCCTTTGCCATGTTAAATAAACTAACAAATGACGCGACATTACATGTAATGAAGGAAAAACTTCGTGATGCCACGTTGGCATACTTTATTGAAAATGAAACATTATATAACTCGACAGATCTTGCAGTCATCGAGGAAAATTTCTGTAAGTTTTTCAAGGAATCCTCATACAATACTGGAATATCGGAATTTCATAATTTTGCCGGGGGAGTCTATTAAAAATTTTGCCCATCGTGTAAATGTTGCTGTACCTAAGGCTTTCCCTGATCTTAAAGACAAACAATCCCTTGATAACATTAAACTTCCGAAATTTTTAGAGTGTGTACCATCAAATATTAAAATTAAGTTAATGGAGGAAAACATAAGAGACTATAATAAGGCAGTTGAACGTGCTCAAACATTATCTGAAATATATGATTCTTTCAACAACACTACTAATACTAAGACTGTTCTTTCTTGTGATAATAAAAATGACTCTGTAATATTAAACACATTGAAAGATTTATCTGAGAAAATTAATAGCATTTCACTTACAAACAACAATCCACCCTCCCATAATGAATCCTTGCACGCAGTTCAGTCAAGCAGACCCAAATTTGATCAAAGAAATTATAGAAATAATTACAAAACTAGACAGACCAATTTTCATTCTTCCCCTAGAAGAAACTTTTCTAGAAATAATCTGATTTGTCAACTTTGTTCCAAACATGGCCACGTTGCTTTAAACTGTTACAAATGGAGAAATAGAGATAATTTAACTTATAAAACACGTAACTGTGAAAACCGTAATTTAAACTAGAAAAGAGGTATGGAGATGCTGATGCTGCCATATCTCGAAAACTAAGGGTCTCATCAGCAAATGAATATAAATTCCCGAATGTGTCATCTTCAAATTTTCTTCCAAAAATTTCACATACTAGACTTGTAAATTCAGTTGGATCTCAAACTGTTGCTAATATTACTGTAGCAGATAATAAAGCTACCCAAACATTTCAAAAGTGTAATCTTAATATTGATAATACAGGGTATATTCCAAGTCACAACAATGAGAATTGCGCAAATAATATTGAAGATCATATTTTATTTAGTGTAAACAAAAATTCTCATACACTTCCTATAGTAAAAGCTAAATTAGCCAATAATGATTTAAAGTTTCTTATCGATACTGGAAGTAGTTGTTCACTTTTAGCTCAGTCAACATTCGATAATTTAAAAGCCAATTTGAAATATAAAAGACTAGGTTCGTCTATTACTCTTAAAACGGTCAATTCTTATGTTGAATTTTCTTCATGTATTCGTGCAACTTTCAAAATTGAAAAAAAGTTTTTCCAACACAATTTCTATATTATTGACATACCACATAACTAAAATTTTCATGGAATACTTGGTATGGATTTCATTAAAGAAAATCATGTCACTATTGACTTTTCGAAAAATTCCATGAGAATTGGAAAACTAGACTTTACTTGTTCCTTATTTGATTCGGGAAATGAAAAATTAGATGTATATAATGTTAACTCTGACGATAATAATATGAATGTTTACCTACTAAAGAAAGTTATAATACGAACTGGTGAAAATATCTACATTACTGCAAAAACAAATAATAAGTTACAAGAAACGAATTACATATTTTGTACTGACTTAAAGGATCCTGATATAGAAATTTTAGATTCTATTGTATCACCGAATTACAAAAATGAAATTAATTCTGAAGATAATAATTCTCTTTTTACGTTACTTATCTCAAATAAGGGTAAAAATTCAATTCATCTCAATAAAAATATGCATATTGGTAAATTATTTTTAATTGATGAAATTAAAGAACCACATTTAGATAAAATTGAAGACTCTTGCTCTAGTAATAATAATATACAAAATATTGAGGACCATATCCACTTAATTCAAGCTTCAGAGGATATATTACTAAAACGTAAAAATGATTTATCAAGTAAAGATTTTTGTTTGAATCATTTAACCCTTGATCAACGTAACACACTAGAAAATTTATTTTTAAGCAAATTTGCTGCTTTTTCCAAATCTCTCAGTACTCTAGGACATACTGATAAAATAGTTCCTAATCTTAAATTAATTAATGATTTCCCTATTAAAACACTTCCATTTCCGATTCCACAAGCTTTACAAAAAGAAGCCCAAGAACAGATCAATGAATTAGTAAACGCCGGCATAATTGAGCGTAATTGCTCCGAGTGGGCTTGTCCCATATTGCTGGTAAAGAAAAAATCTGATGGTTCAAAGAAACAACGTTACAGACTTGCTTTAGACCTTAGAATGGTCAATACAGTCATACAAGGTTCCTCATATCCACTTCCTAAGATTCAAAATATTATTTCAAATCTTTCGTCATTCAAATACTTTACTTCGTTAGATTTCATGCAAGCGTACCACCAAATTGACCTTCCTAAAAAATATCAAGATATGTTAACATTTACATCTATTTTTGGCAGTTATCGATACAAACGTGTTTGTTTTGGTTTAACCTTTTGGAAGGGGCTCTTACGAAATCCAATGGTGAAGCGTGACAGATGCTGTCACAGCCCCTTTCAAAAGGTTAAAGAACGCCAGCTCTATATTTCAGTCTCTAATGGACACAATACTCGACGAGATAAACATTAATGGCATATATGCTTATCAGGACGATCTTATTATTGGATCAAATTCATTTGAAGAGACTTGTGAAAAAGTAAATAAAGTTTTAGAAATTCTTATCAAATATAATTTAACATTATCCCCATCTAAGTGTGAATTCCATAAATCAGCAGTTAATTATTTAGGTTTCCATATTGAAAACCATACTATTTCACCCATCACCGCTAACATCGTAAAGATCAATTCTTTTCCACCACCAACGACAAAACGACAATTAAAAGAAATTCTTGGACTTGCTAATTTTTACAAATGGATTTTACCATCTTTCTCAGAACTTGCGCAACCCCTTGTGGAACTCACAAAACCCAAAACAACATTCAAATGGACAGAAAAACATCAGAGTATTTTTCAAAAAATTCAAAAATTATTCTTTCTTCCCCCAATGGTTCGACTTCCAGATTGGGAGAAAACATTCTATGTCAACACGGATGCATCAAAAACAGCCATTTCAGGAGCACTTATGCAAAAATTTAATGGTAAATTACTTCCTATAGCATACTTTTCCAAATCTTTAAAGCCTTCTGAAAAGAAATATCCTGTGTTAAAATTGGAACTTATGGCAATTCATAAAACTGTCACCGCCTTCAAATACTATTTATATAATCGTGAGTTCGTAATTTTGTCAGATAGTGCTCCCCTTGAAAAATATAAGAAAACTACCAATCCCGCTGACGTTACCACCCGATGGTTAATGGACTTATCTGAATATACTTACGTTTTCAAACATATTCCTGGAAATTTGAACATCTTAGCGGATTATTTATCACGTTGCAATTTTGAAAACAATCAAGTGGATCTCAAAGCTAATCCAAACTTTAATTCGTGACATACAACCACTACCAATTGTTGATGTTGATGAAAATGAAAACAGACTTGAAATTAACAGTAAGGATAAAATTAATAATGAAAATCAAAACAAATGCTCAGAATATGTTAATTATATGATTTCAGGAAATTCAAACTCCAAAGACCCCTTGCTAGAAATTTCAGACCAAACATTTGTGTCCGAACAAATTAAGGATTCTGAATTAAAAACAATTTACGAAGAAATCTTAAAAAAATTTAAGAAGAATCTAGAAAAATTTCCCAATTACTTTATAAATCCTGATTCTAAAGTATTAATGCTCAAGAAAGAGAATATTCATAACAATTCATTCAGTTATTTAATTATTGTCCCAAATTCTTTAAAAGCGAAAGCATTGTCCATTGCGCATTTATCTCACTTCGGTTTGGCTAAAACCTATGAATTTCTTTCTAAAAGATATTTTTGGAGGGGCATTTATACTGATACCCTCAATTTCGTCTCTTCATGCACTAAATGCTTACAAGCGAAACATCACAAAACACCTCCTGCTCCATTACAAAAAACATATACACCCACTCATCCAAATCATACAATCTCCACAGACTTGGTGGGTCCTTTTAGTAATGGTCAGTACGTCTTGACAATAATTGACCATTTCAGTAGACACTTAGAACTTTACCCGTTATCTAATATTACTTCTCCAAAAATAGTTCAATGTTTATTTTCATACATTACAACCTTTGGTCGCCCTGCATGTATTCTATCAGATTTAGGTCGACAATATACATCTCAAGTTTACAATACATTTAATGACACTCTAGGCATAAAAATAATACATTCGTCTGCTTTTCATCCCCAATCAAACTCGATTAGTGAACGTGTAAACACATCAATTAAGTATTCAATTAATATATTATTAGAAGAAGGTCATTCATTTCAAAATGCACTATATATACACAAATCTCTCTACAATGGATCTACGCATTCTTCTACTCAATTCTCGCCCAATCTTCTACATTTTGGTAGAGAACTGGCACTAATTTTTGACACTTATAATTCAAATTATAATTACACTTACCTGGACTCTAATGTAAACATCTATAAATTAATGCAAGACCTTCAGGAAATTTATAAAAAAGCGTACAATAACATTCAAGATTCCCAATCAAAAAGAAATAAATATTTTCAAAGAAAAGCTAAACTAAGAAGCATCTGCACAAAAGATATTGTGTATCTGAAGTCTATGGATAAATTTAAACCTAAATATATAGGTCCTTTCATTGTCACAGTTAAACATTCCCCTGTTTCATTTTCAATTAAACGGTTACATGCTAGTGATGATAAAGCATTTCGTGTGCATATAGATAGAATTTTATTGGCACCTCCACGTAATAATCACTTATTTGACATTTATAATAATTCTAATTTTAATAAGAATCTCATTATTCCCAATGATACACATCAATATAATTTACGAAACAGAAAGTAATTTTTCATCATTTTTTTTCCTTAGGTTAAAAGTTACGCAGTGTAAATTTTTAAATATTTATAATGATTAAAGATAAATTAAATAAATTTGATGTATACTTTCATCGCATCAGACCTGATCAACCTGTTGTGATTTTTATTTGTTGTGAAATTTCGCAGCTTGGATAATCAATGGCTGGTCCAGGAAATTATATTCTAAGCTGCATTGTCTTACAACAGCAGTGTATATCACTTTTGATATTTTTCTTTAACTTACGTGTTATTTATAATTGAATTTTAACAATAGTTAACATACTAGAATAATATTGTTTATTTAAAAAAAAAAAGTGCTAATGGAATTAAAAAAAAAAAAAAAAATGTTTACGTAGACTTTTGGTGCAGGTAATATTTTTATCATACATACATGCATATGTCTCATATATTCCAATTACAATTACCTATAAAAAAAAATGAATAAATAAAAACATGTGTTATTATTACTTTCTTTCAACATGTATTATTTGTTTAAACCTTTTAATGAATATAAAAGGCTCACTATATATATTTGATAACATATAAATATACTTGATTTATATTTTGTCAAACTTTCATATTCAGATTGCTTATACATTTGAACTATGTATTTATTACAACGAATTCTTGTCCTCTCTGAACTGAAATGGACTCGTCAAAGTTTCTCGCCATGCATGGTAACATAAAAATTTACTGATTTCAGCATCTTACCACGAACTGATAAATATATGATGACTGAATTATTATGATTTTAAATCAAAGGACTAGAGCTCGTTTTGTTTGTGGATATATATTCTAACGACTTGTGTACACAGATTTATGGCCATACCATTATATCTCATCACCATATAATATCCTTATTTTCTGTATTTGTATTTTGATATTGTATAAGAATATTATTTTTTTTAAGTATGCATACTAGATTTTCTATTGATAATATGACAATGTACGTATTTTATTTGTATTGGAAGCCATTCGTTTTTTGTTTTTGTTTTGTAATCAATCAATTTTACAAGATTGGAAATAATTTGATTTAATTTTAATTTTTGCTGAGTTTTCATATCATAGACGATGTAATGGCTGAACCCATTTTTTTTCGGTCGACGGGGAGAAATATGTGATGTTGAAAAACATCACATATCCCTTTTTAAAATAAAATAATAATATAAATTTAATAAAGAAGCATCACAAAACTGGCGTTGTAAAAATTATTACTTACAAACTTTGAATAAACACCATAAAATGCAATAAACTCGCTGCAAAATGCAATAAACTCGAGTTTATTGCATTTTATGGTGTTTATTCAAAGTTTGTAAGTAATAATAATATAAATTACATTTTATTTATTTATAATACAAGCAAACATTATATTTCTTATCCTAAAAGAATTTAATACAATTTTGTTTATTTCGCTTATGCTATTTTATTTTTATTTCTATTTCATTAATCTGTAATTTCATATAATTTATTGTTCTTTTTCCTGCTCTAAATCTCATCAAGTAATAATTAAATAAAATATCAAAGAAAGAGAAACCCATTTATTTTATGCTTTAAAATCGCAGACGATATTTTTTTTTTGTTGCATCCTGTCTCCAGGCAGTCGTTGAAAGATTCCGTTGAATCATAATAGCTGAAAACCATTTTTAATATTTTTATCAATTGATTTCGCACTTTTTGCCTATTTCTGGACACCTGACAAAATTTAATCACATTGTATGACGTAATTTAATTTGTAGCCAATCTTTTATCTCTTCTGTAGGTTTACCATACATAAAATTTAAAAATGTGTTCAGCCAACTTGATTTTTGATGCCAAGGAGATTTGGCGAAATAAATTAATTAGCACTTGTTCTTCATGCTTTCAACATGTGGTTTTTAAAAAAAGATTCCTAAAATTGTTAATCGAAATGGCTTCTTATCTGTTTGGGATCTTTAAGTCGATTAAGAAAATAAACTTTTCAACTCTTCATAAAGCTGTCTATTTTATTGAATTCGCAATAAGTATTTTAGAAGACAATGCACTTCATTCTTAATGTGGTTATTTGAAATAAAAAATAATGGATTTTCTTAAGAAAGATCTTTTCCTATTCTTAACAGAGCTGATTGAACCTGGTTTGCTATAACGTTCATGGCCGCTTCTTTATATATCTGCATCCCAGCTCATCATTATAACATCGATGATGCTCTGCAATTTTATAATTCACCTTTTTCCCCTGTCTTGAAACGTTTCTGAGATAGGATCGCTAACTCAACTATTTTCCACCAGGTGGCGCTTTAGGCGGTTGAATCGCGCAGCACATGTCCACTTTATTATACCTACATACCACTTTTATGAGAATAGCTGCAGCTGTTCAGCAACTAAAAGAGTCGGGACTGACTTTTTTGGGCGCCCCGTATTTTCTTTTGATCGTAAAGATCTTACAGTGGGACCTATTTCAGACCAAGACCTTTACAATAAAACAAAAAGTATCAAAATCGGATAATCCGTTCAGAAGTTATGAGCTAACAAACAAAAACAAAAAAAACATACGCTTTGAATTGAGAACCTCCTCCTTTTTGAAGTCGGTTAATTAGAGTATCTCTTACGAAGTTATATGCTTACAAACACCAACAACAACACATAGCTCGAATTAAGAACACCCTCCTTTCTGAAGTTTGTTGAAAACGACTTTGTGCTAATCGATGTGACCGCTTACAGAAACAGTACTTTGAACCACAGAGTATACGTGTCATCCGCTACGCTGCAAAGTGTGCAAAGTAGTTCAAGTGTGCACAGTGTAGGAAATTGCGAACAAACAACTGCACGTTTTAACCGTTCTTCTTTTAGCAATAATGTCTAAAAACTGTCTTTTCGTAGTAAATCGATGATGCTTTACAACTTCGTAATTAACTTTTCTCCCATCTTGAATCGTTTTTGAGATAGGAGCGCTAATTCCGCTGTTTTTCACCAGATGGCGCTTTATTTTCATAAGATTTTAAAGATGTTATAACGGGACCAAGATAACGGGACCATATACTTCAGACCAAGAGCTCTACAACAAAACAAAAAGTATCAAGTAACCGTATTTTGAACTATATAGCGTATGTCTCACAAGCTACGCTACAACGTGAGCAATGTAGCTCAAATGTGTATAGTGTAAGAAATTGCGAACAAAAAAATGCACGTTTTTAGCCTTGTATTTTTAGCATCAATGTCTAAACTATCTTTTCGTACTAAATCGATGATGCTCTGCAATTTTATAATTCACTTTTCCCCCCTGTCTTCAACCGTTTTCGAGATAGGAACGTTAGCAGGAATGTCTAAACTATCTTTTTGTACTAAATCGGTGATAGTCTTCAGCTTTCTAATTCCCTTTTTCTTTAGAACCGTTTTCGAGATAGAAACACTAACACCGCTATTTTCCACCAGGTGGCGCTTCAAGCGGTTTAACCTTGTACTGCATGGCCACTTTGCTATACTTACATACCATTTTTATCAATATAGCTGCAGCCGTTTAGCAGTTAAAAGAGTTGGGACTGATTTTTTTTGGGCACCCTGCATTTTCTTTAGATCGTAAAGATATTACAATGGGACCTATTTTAGACCAAGACCTTTTCAACAAAACAAAAAGTATCAAAATCGGAGCATCCGTTCAGAAGTTATGAGCTAACAAACATAAAAAAAAAACATACGGTTTGAATAGAGCAGGCGCACGTGACGTCTCTGTGACAGATGATACCGCAATGTAGGCAAAAGGGGGGATAAAGCACCAATGGAAAGGCAGATACTTTGCCTACATGCGCAAAAGTTGCAGAATAGCGTCGCTTGTTTATAAACATGCGCCTGCTCTATTGAGAACCTTCCTTCTTTTTTGAAGTCGGTTAAAAAAATTGGTAATAACGCGATAAATGGCAAAAAAGGTAACCTTTTTCAACTTTCACGTGGTTTCATCTTTGAATGCTCCGTCCACACTTGAAACTTAAATAGGTCTATGTTTCTGACTCAGTTTACGCCACGGAGTAAGAAATAACTGGAGGGGAAACTCCAATGGCCGAAACCTTGAAAAACTGCAATATACTTTTAGGTATTATAGATGGCGCCACTCGTCAGTAGATGTCCGATTATCTTCGTTCCGTAATACCTTTCAATTACAAAAATGTTCATTTAATAACTTTCTTTAACGAAAATAATGATTTCTGAGAAAGTCAACGAAAAATGAATCCGCGTTTGTAATGATCGATAGATGGCGCTTTTTCATCTCTTGTTGTTAGTAAATATTACAGCCACGTGTATCTATTTTTGTTCTTTTTGTTATTCTACTTAATATTCGTCTCCGCCATTACATCATGGAAAATTGATTGCAAAAAAATATTTCAGTTTATTCAAAGTTCGATCGGAAGTAGATATTTAACTGAAGCTGAACAAATATTAGTTTCAAATCATCTGATTAATTCTTTACTTCCATTAGCCGAAGCAACTGAAATTTTAAATTTCTCATTTGGAAATAAATGGAAGCTTAATTCTGGATTTCTTGGTCCTTTGGAGTTACACTGGAGCACACAACAGTATGTGTTATCTTTTTACCGGATTTATTCATTTTTATTCAATAAATATATGTGAAACTAAACATCGGCTAGCAATGGCGGCTTGATGGAATTCGAATTAAAGCATGTTTATTGTAATTTCTCCTTAGCCCACCAGAGGGCGAGCATTTCATTACAATCGCGGATTCGATTACACAGAGTTTTCTTAACAACATATACTTTTTGCAAGAAGTATGTGATACTTGTTATTTTAAAAAAGCCAGTTTTGTATAAGCTGTCATCAAAAGGAATATTAATTAAAAGGGACATTTAATTTCAAATAATTTATAAATATTTTTCAAAAAGGTATTTTTTATAATTTTTATTATCCGCGATTGTAATGAAATGCTCGCCCTCTGGTGGGCTAAGGTGAAATTACAATTAACATGAATAGCTTTCGGCTTTTCGAGACGCCATTGCTTGCCGATGTTTAGTTTCACATATATTTATTGAATAAAAATGAATAAATCCGGTAAAAAAGATAACACATACTGTTGTGTGCTACAGTGTAACTCCAAAGGATCAAGAAATCTAGAATTAAGCTTCCATTTATTTCCAAATGACAAATTTAAAATTTCAGTTGCTTCGGCTAATGAAAGTAAAAAATTAATCAGATGATTTGAAACTAATATTTTTTCAGCTTCAGTTAAAAATCTACTTCCGATCGAACTTTGAATAAACTGAAATATTTTTTCCAAAAGCAATCAATTTTCCATGATGTAATGGCGGAGAAATTATAGCACGAATATTAAGTAGCAACACAAATAGAACAATAATAAATACACGTGGCTATTATATTTACTTACAACAAAAGCTGAAAAAGCCCCATCTATCGATCATTACAAACGCGGATATTATATATATATATATATATATATATATATTTTTTTTTTTTAATCCGAATGAAATATGAAAATAATTCCATATAAAAAAAGGCAACACCCGATGCCATAAACCGAACATACATACAAAAAAAAAAGTAAAAGTAATAAATATTTTTGATTGTCAAATGCAGTCTTACTATATGTAAACTGTTTGAAAAAAAGTAAATTTTAGCCTCATTCGCAGTGTGATGTTGGGATTATAAGGCCAATTGACAGCACTTGGTGTTTTAGGCCTGAGTACAATGCCCTCAGTATGTCTCCTTATGGGATCCTAGCCAGTAGCTATGCAAGTTGCGGAAAAAATCACGGAAAACTCCGATTGGCTAGGTCCGCGAGCGCGACTTGAAATTAAACTCGACATTTCCCGTCTGTAAGCTTGAAAAGAACACCATATTAAAGAAAAACACTCTGTTTACGGTAGGTGTCCTATTGTCTTCGTTCTGTAATGCTTTTCACTTGCAAAGATGTCCAAAAAAAAAAAATGATTTTTGAGAAATTCACGAAAAATGAATTTGATTATACTGGGTTTACTTAACAACATATATTTTTTTTTATAAGAAGTATGCGAGGCTTGTTATTTTAAAAAAGCCAGTTTTGTGTAAGCTGTCGTCAAAATGAAAATTAATCAAAGGGATATTCAATTTCAATTAATTTATATAAACAATATATATATATATATATATATATTAATATATTTTATAATTTTTATTACATTATTTTATTATTATTTAATCCCAATGAAATACGAAATGTATTCTATTAAAAAAAAAGCACACAAAAAAGCAATAAATATTTTTAATTTAAAATGGAATGCAATTTTAGAGTCTTAGGCCAATCAGGTCTTTGACCTGAGTAAATACCCTGCCCTCCTAAGTAGTTTTTTTTTTTTTTTTTTAAGTATATTTACATTGTATTTCTGCGAGCTTCGGTGAAAACCACAGAAAATCCGTGCGATAGGTTGTTGAACGCGACTTGGTATCAAACCCAGCACTTCCCTTCAAATAACTTTGAGAACATAGCCATTCGGTCAATCGTGGAGTAGGTAAAAAACAAAATTATTTAAAAATATATGTTTAGACGAAATAATATGTTGGTGTTAAGGCAATTAACTACACGAGGCTTTTGTGACTCAGTTATGTGTTCTCAACACATAACCAAAGGAGTGAAAAGCGGGGGACTTTCTAAGGGATCCCAGCACATATTTACCGGAGTTTGAGAGAAAACCATGGAAACCCCAACCTAGAGAAAACCCCAACCTAAGATCGAACCCAGCACTTCCAATCTACCAACTTCAAAAGCAGTATCACGCCACTCAGAAATGTGTGAAGATTGATATATTATAAGGTGAAAAATAAATTATTTTATTAATTATTATTAATATTAATAATAATAATAATAATAATAATAATTATAATATTATTAATATTAATATTTATAAACTAAATTAATCATATATATTATTTTAAAATAATTAGTTATATTTATAAATTAATTTTATAGAAACTAAATCTTACATTATATTTAAAAAAAAAAAAAAAAAACTTTGTACAGCTAAATGTAATAATGACAAATCAGAATCATAAAATACATTTATACTATTAAGATATTTAAATTATGTATAGAATCATCCTAAACTGAGAAGTATAATAACAATAAGAAAATAATAATAGCATTAAATAAAATAAATTTTTTCTTCTACTTATTTATAAATTGCTTATAAATTAAAATTGAAATTTATGATTTATGATTTAAAAAAAAAAAAAAATGTGTGACAAAAATTTATTATATATGATACATTTCTTTTCAATCTACATTTTTCTTTATTATAGATATCATTTCCTTCCCTAGTCCTTTTAAATGTCCCTGTGTCCCTTTAATTCGTTATGATCTTGACGAAAGCCTATAAAAATTGGCTCTTTTAAAATAACAAGTGTCCTATGCCGCTTGGAAAAATTTTATGCTGTTAAGAAAACCCTATATATTCAAATTCATTTTTCGCCGATTTTCTCAAAAATCATTCTTTTCGTTAAAAAAATAAAATAAATGAGCGTTTTTCCCATTGAAAAGCATTACGGAATGGGAATGATCGGACATCAGCCGAGAGTGGCGCCATCTTTTATTCAAATAATTGGATAACACACATTTTACGCTAGTTTCCCCTCAAGTTATTTCTAACTTCATATTTTTATTTTGGCAGTATTTATATGTATTCATAAGAAACGTCAGTGCTGCCATCTAGTGAAAACATATTTTGTCTTTTTTTCTGCTCTCCCCTTTACTTCTCGGGACGGACTCGTAACGTTAACTTCTTTTTTTTTTTTTTTTTTTTTTATTATTATTATTATTATTATTATTATGTTACTAAAATTCTAATGAAATCTATTTTAGTTAAAAAAAAAAAAAAAAAAAACTTTTTTTACAGTTATATCCACTCTTTCATTCTCCCTCTCTCTCTTTTTTTTTTTTTTTTTTTTTTAACTTTCCTCTACATTTGAAATGGAATTTCAGACTGCATTCCCCCCCCCCCCCTTGCGAATGACTGTTTATTTTAGTTTTATTTAAAAATTAAATAAGAAGTATTGGTAGTATTAGTGCTGTGTTTTGTATCTTACCATTTTATTTTTTCTCAATCTCTTGCAAATCATTGCATGCAATCCTTCAATAATCTCAGAATTTTTTTTTTTTTTTTTTATCAAAGTTAAATATATATATATATATATATATATATATAATTTTGATTTGACCCTTTAAAAAAAATGGAATGATTGCAAAATAATAATAATAATAATATCAGGAAAGTGTACAAAGCGTAGATATACATTTTTTTTATTTTGTTAAAATATCATAATAAGCACCTAATCCTAATGTTATCATAATATTCTATATCTGTGAGACCTCTTGTGCACCACATTTTAATAACTACAGAAATTTGAAAATTGTCAGTCTTCACGTATTATCATCTAGGAAGTCGGTTTTTGTCGGCCGGTCGTTTTCGTTACCTTACTCTGAGGGGTGATGGGCAGGTGCAATAGTGAAGGGGAAGGCCGATGAATGAGATTTTCTGTGGGTTTTGAAGTTGGAGAGAGTATTTGGAGTTATAAAACTCTTAGAAGAAAGCTATGAAATAATGACATCTGCAGTAAGTAATTATTTGAAATTAAGAACCACAAACATTCACGATTCATACATAAGTTCACTTAGTAGGCCTAATACAAGTATTTTTTCCAGTTACTTTCTCATAATAAAAACTTAAAAAGCTTTTTTTGATGAAACTTAATCATATATTTCATGCACCGAAAAAACAAATATAAGTTTAATTATATTTACTAGTACATAAGTATAATAACCGATGCCTTACGATTGCAGTTAAAAAATAAAAACAATCAATATGTGAAATATGCACTCCACTTGATATTATTTATTAAACTACAATTTTACATTATATTTATATTTTTCTGAACCTGCTATTTATTTATTTCAATTAAACACTATTATAAAATTTTGTACTGTTGTATAATTTGAAATTTTTATGGAAAATTGCAATTTTTTTCCTGTTTGAAAAAAGAACTAATGTATTGTTATTACATTATTATTATTATTATTTAGTTTAGAAGAAATCAAGCTTATTATTTTTGTTTTATAATGGTATCAATATTACGACTTTTTTCTCTAGTAATTTTACATTATTCCTAAATATGTTGATTAAATATTGGTTTGAAATGATATTAATGTTATTACTGATTGTTTTTCTTCACAAAATTTATTTTATAAATATTTTATTAAATTAGAATAATACACCTATTTACAGGCCTAGGTTTTCCATGTATTCTTTTTTTTTTTTTTTTTTTTTTAAAGATGGGTAGTACTTTCAGTTGAACAAGCAAATTTTATCAAATAAATTGTATTGTTTAAGCTCCAAATGTTTATTAAATAATTATAATTATTGTGAAAAAATAATGTATTATTTAAATAAATCAATTTATTCTTTTTTGCACAGATATTTAGTTATTAACATATTATTAAAATTAATAAGTATTAAATTTTTGATTTAAAGAGGTATATAAATAAAAAGGAAAAAGACAGAAATCTTTAGAAAATCAAGCTTTATTGTCACTATAGTATTTTATTTGGTTTCTGAGGGCTGAATATTCTAAATAAATAAAAAGTTGATTTGATGGTTAAATTATATTCCCTATCTGGCAAATAGATTGAAAATTGGCTCTTGTACTAATTAATTTAGTTGGATGTTTTTTATGTTGATCGTTCCAACATAGTTGAAAAATAAATTATCTGTTTCTATGTGTTATAATATTGTATAGATATTTGCTACAAAATCTACTTATAAATTAAGGATATTTTTTTAAATAGTATGCTGATTTATTGGAAATTATTTATGTATCCTCTATAGTTCTTTCACATAATAATTGCATGCATGCACAATAATAATAATAAATAAATAAACTAATATATTACACATAGCATAATAGGATTTCCTACAGCATATAATATTGTAATATACAATTTTAATGGTAGTATATGTACAACATTATTATATAAAATACATATTTTATGATGTATAATATATTTGCAATACTACAAATTGTTTACTGCAATAATAATACTCTGCATATAATATTACCAAACTGATTACTGAAGTTTTATCTTATAATTAGATGATAATAAATGCAATATTTTGTGTTATTTTATAAGATTAGGATAATAGCTTTTTGGTACTACAGAGGAGATTTAAATGCACAATAATGTGTGATTTATTATTCTAATTTGCAGAAAATTATGTGTGACTAGCCTTTCACCCTGAGAGAAACCAAATTTTATAAACATAAATATATCTAATATGTTCATTTTTATAATTTGGTGAGAACTAAACCCCAACATTTTCTCTTACTTCTCCCCCTTTTCCAGTTGTTTTATTCTATATAAGCCATGATTAGCCATCAGCCTAATAGCAGAATTTTCTGAATCTATCCACTGCAAAACAAAATTTGTCTGTAATCCAAGAATAGCAGCCCAAGTCTGCTGCAGTGTGACATTAACAATACATAAAATTTGCATGTACGTAGAAAATAAATTAAGAATATATATAACAAGTACAGTAATCTAGAGACATAATGTAAATTATATTTGTATTATTCAGCTTGGAATTTCATTTTAATTAATCTGCAAAGCTTTAAGCAATCGCTTACATGCTGCATTGTTTCTGTTACTAGGATTTTAGAGTATGCAATATGTATGCTTGGATGCTGGCAATCCCAATTTTTGGATTTTTTTTTTTTTTCCTTCTTTTTAATTGAAATGTTGAACATATTTAACAATAGGAAATTGCTATAAAGCTTGTAATAAAGTTCTGTAAAAAATAAATAAATAAAAATACAGCTATCCAAAATTCGGAGCATTTGGCAATTGGCAGCCATCTACCTATTACCTATATGTATTGCCATTAATACAGAATTTAAAAATTTAGAATCATTTTGAGAAAATGTTGCCTTTCAGTGTTAGGATATTATTCATTTGTTACTTGCATATTTTATTCGAATTCAGGCATGTTATTATAATAATAAAAAATAATAATAATAATAAAATTTTTCTCTTGAAAAAATTAAGGTAATTATTTTAGTTATTAAATTCTTATAATTTTTGTTATATAACATCTTCATATTAAAAATTTGTGTGACTGCAAGAGTGCTAATTTATGAAGAGTCTGTTTTGAGTTTGCCTTTTATTAATATTACTAGCAGGCTACGCCCGCTTCGCTGGCCACTATATTTAAATGAATCTCCAAAAGAATTGGATCATTATTTATTTTTCACATCACATTATAAATAAAAACTAAAATAATTACATTGGAATCGCTCTAGACCTCGCATCGGGTACTCGCTGACTACGGCAGCTCTTTCTCTGCCCGCACTGTATCGGGAGCAGGTTCCCACTGCCTGCAGAAATATCTTTCCTATGTATTTCAGTATGGGTATTTATTGACGATAGGTGGGTCTGCCATTATTTAAGAACTACGATTTTAAAGATAACTGTATCTCAGCGTCTATTAAATATTTTAGTTTTTGAACCAAGTATTTTATTGCTCATGCTATTTACACTGTATTACAATTTGATTCCGACCAATGTAATGAAATAAAATAAAAAGTAGATTTTCTTTTAGAAGGAATTAAATACATAAAAAACAAATAAATTCCAATCAGTTTAATCCTTTCTACTATATACTACCATTATTTCCTGACAAATACTATAAATTAGAAAAAAAAAAAGAAAAAAAAAACTTTTAAAGAAATTAAATTAACAAATGAAAAATAATTGTTGTTATACTACAAAAATTATACTACATAAACATAACTGTTATAAATACGTTTTTAAATTTTAAATTTAATATATTTAATTTTTTCTACTGCATTACCATTTTATTTTCAATAAATATAATAAATTGAAAAGAGAAAGAAGATTCGCCCTCAAATAAATGTATTAAATAAAAAATAAATTGCATAATATAGCCGTTGCTAAGATACGCAGACGATTACAATCAAAGAATAAATTCATGAAAAATGAAACATAAAAGCCAATGTTTAAAATCGAAAAAACATTAATTTAAAAAATTCAGATTCGAAATTCGAAAAAATCTCGATGAGGTGCACACCTGCAGGGTCCCAGGTACCTATATGCCAAATTTGGAAGCTCTGCGATCAGTAGTGTGTAGTATTGTTCATGTTTAGATAAATGTATTTATTTTCCTGTTGGAAAAAACAATAAACTCGTATTTTTTTTTTTTTTTTTTTTTTTTTTTTGGCAACAATTAAATTACGGATTAAATTTAAATGGCTAATTTTTGCTATTATTAGCTTATTATTTTCATATTTTTATTAATTAAAAGAAAACTAAACAGAAATTCGAAATTCTGACTTCGATGTGCACAATGATCCTTCGGGGGGCACCTTTGTGTTAAATCTCGTGACTGTCCGAGCTACCGTTTTCGAGAACAGTGAAATATATATATACAAATATTGCTCACTTAATAGTATAAGATTATTAAGTGTTTATTTTAAGTTCACTAATTTTGAAGATCATCAATTTTGAAGATCATCAATTTTTATTATAAAACTGCTTTCATATCAAAACATTTTTTTTTTTTTTTTAATAGATCTTTGAAGTATGCAACACTTTCTCACAATATTAAAATTTTTATACCAGGAAAGGAAAAAATGCAAAATATTCTCACAGTTTCATACTTTAGTGAGAACTCTGAATGTCTGAATACAGTGTCTACAGCAGTGATGGTGTTAACAACTCAGGAGAGAGGCTCTCCTCTGTTGTCTGATGCTTTAAATAGTTTGCTTCCAAGTACAGTAGAAGATTTTTATAACGCAAACCTAAAAACACAAGGTTTTGCGTTACATAGAATTTTGCGTTATAGAGATCACATTTCACACATCATCAAACATACCTTGTAAACATGGCCAAATATGTCTGAAACATATCAAAACAGAGTAGGACATTTTTAAGTTACATTTCTTGGAACATAAATTGGGTGGATAATAACTTTCATTGTTTAATTTACTTTATAAAGATAGTCCATATATGCCTGTACAAAACCATTCATTGTATTGCTCACGTAAAAAAAAAAAAAAAAAAAAATTAATGATAGCAATTTTTTCATTAAAAAGCTCTGAATTAAGCTGATAAAGAAAAACAAATGTATAACACTTACTTCTCAACAGAGTAACAGTTTTTTACAAAGTATTTCTTAACTGCAAAATTCATTGTTTATACCCAAGAATTTTTGTGTTATATAGAGAATTGCATTATATTGAATTGCGTTATAAAGATCTTGTACTGTATTTATAATTTATTAAATTGTAAATTTATCTTTTAAGAAATAAATTAGAATACTTTTGTATTAACCACATGCCTTGACTTGTTAACAAAGATGGCCTTAAGGTTAACAGAGGTGCGATAAAATGAAGACAAATTGCTATAAACATTGAATGGTGGTTCTAAAACTAATTCACTAGTCTCTTAGTTCCTAATTCACTAGTCTCTTAGTTCTTTAGTTCATAATGGTGATTAATCACTGGCATGCAGTTAATACGAAAGTACCCAAATTAGCACAATTATGATAGGAAAGTTGTTATACTTTAAATTCAAACTATGTATAATTACCCAGTATCAAGATTATTTATTTGACACATTTATTTTGAACTCAACAAAGTAAACAGATTGTGCAATATCATGGGTTACATAGTTAAGTTCTTTATAAAATTATTTATTTGTCAAAAATTACGCATTTTGATCTTCTTTCAAGCGGCCCTCCCCTTTCAGTATTTTTCAGACCTTTAGTAATTAAAAGATAATGGAAATCTTATTTTAATACCCTGTATATATAAGCTTAGATTACAATAAAATGCACAAAATATACAAATTTACTGAATGTTATTCTTCAAGATATATGCTTAAGCATATAAAATAAAAGGTATTTGGTATTGCTACATGTGTGTGTATGGTTCTTACAATCAGTTTGCTTTAGCTCATAATTTGTCATTTTCTTTAAAGGAACCAATGTAAATTCATAGGCAAATGGTTCGATAATAATTTGGGATGAAACGGATATTCGGTAACTATCCGATATCCGGCTGAGTTTTAAATATCCGACAGAGTACTGGATATCAGCACTCCATATACGGATATCCGGCAATTTCAAGCCGTATATCCAAAGGAGAAAATTCTAGCTTATAAACCCTCTTCAGATGAAACTTTTGCGACAATATTTTATTTTATTTATATTTTATAATTTTTTTTTTTTTTTTTATCACTTATAGCTTGTAAGGAAAAAAGAAAAAAAAAATGCCTTTTGCAAAAGTCAAATTTGGCCACTTTAGCAAACAAATTTAGCCAAAAGTAGCTTCAGATCTAAGAAATATAGAAACTCTATTTTAATTTTGTACAGAGTTAGCTAGGTTTTTTCCAGAGTGATCTATAACATTCCCCTTAATCTGCCACATAACATAAAAAGAGCTGAGCTGTTCATTGTTGTTCATGAACAAATGATATTCATTCTCTGCAGTGCATACTACTCTGTGTTCATAACTTTAGTTTAATATGTTAGATTGTTTAGTAATATTGTTAGTCTTGGAAGTAACAGTTGTTAGATTGTTTCAAGAATAAGTGAAATAATGTCATTTATTGACTAGAACCTGCCTGTTTATTTACAATCCACTTTACCATACTACAAGAAAGTTGTTGTTTTTCTGACCATATATTTATACTAGCAGACCTTCTGGCACTGCCTGCACCATGTACAGTCGGGGGGGAAAAAAACGCAACACTCAACGTAACTTCGTTGCTAATCGATGTAGAAAAATGTAATAGGTATCATTCGATGGGGAATTGTGAGTAGTTTCAGAAAATGAACTGAAATTTTGAATTAGGGGTCGTCTACATATTAAAACGTGCACCAACTTTGATTTTTTCAATGGTAATGCCCCATTTTTATTTTATATTTGAATTCCTGGGATCGCAACAACGCAAAAAAGTATATTGGTTGTATATTTTACCTATTTTTTCACAGAGTTATAAGCGTTCAAAGTTTGAAGGTGCTAATGTTAAATTCATATTTCAAACTTTTATTAATATCTTCACAAAAAGTAACTTGATCGATATATATATATATTTTTTTTTTACGACATACAGTGAAGAAACCCAAACATAATCCATCATTACTTTTGATTCTGAAAAATATTTTTAATTCTGAAAAATATTTTTAATTCTGAAAAATATTAATAAATTCATATTCATAAAAATTATGAATTATGACCTATATTAATTTTTACATAAAATGAATCCTAATGCTGAAAAATATGGGTGTGCAAATTTACAGCTCATTCCAGTTATTAGTTTTCGAGATATAAATAAATCTTTCTTTTGGAGTGGTTTAGGGGGTCGTCTCTTATAAAGTTTTGCATGAGATAACGAATGAAATCTTTAAAAATAACAAAGTAAATTAAACAAAATATATTTATATTTTTTATTTACGGGTCAAATTATATAACAACAATGTTAAATGCAAAGAAATGAAACAAAAATTATGATTTTTAGACATTAGTGTTAGCATCAAGAATTCCTGATTTCTAAAGAAGACCAGCCCCGCCTTCATCGTTCTTCAAAACAAAACAATACAGAAAAAAAAAAAGTAAATGTGATATTGAGTATTCGTGTTAAACACCTTATTTTATGTTGACAAAAATATGCACAAGTGGTATTTACTTCATCGATTAATTGGTGATAAATTTTGAATCTTTTAAACGAACACTAGAAGAAAAAAAAAATAAATAAATAAATAGGCGGGGTTTACTGTTTTAAATAGAAAAATAGGTTTAATGTGAAATTGTCAAATATAAATAACGAATGGAATTGGAATGCAAGACAGACTTGTAAACTCGTTTCTTAACTACCGTCATAGTTAAAAAAACCTTAATCCTTTGTTTCATATATTGCTTTATTTTATTTTATTCATTTATTTTATAGGGGGGAGGAATATTATTTTAAGGACACTTTAGTCTTTAAAATTTTATTAATATATTTTAACTTTATACATTTTTAAAAACATACTTTAACTTTTATAAATATATTTTAACACTTTTTGCGACCGCAGGATTTTTTTTTTTTTTTTTTGACAGTAAGACCTGCCTACGGGCATTATACTCTCAAAATATAATATTTTAGAGCAAATTTTCTGTATTCACGATTATATTACAAATGAATATACATTATAATTAAATTCTTTCTAATCAATATATTTTTATCCCATCCGTAGTATATTTTATTGCAAAAATATGAACACTGGGTACACACTTAAGAAATATGTAACACACAAATTACGAAAGAAACGCCCACTGACAGAGTTACAGATTTTCAAATGGCGTGAATCTACGTCAACAGTCGCGAAAGGGTTAATTAAGAAAATATATTTTCATAGAAATTATAAAACGAATCGTACAGTTCCAAAGAGTTCAACTGACCAAAAACTGGTAATTGCGATTAAAATTGTTTAATATTTACTTCATGAACCCTTACAATAATTTATTAGAAAAGATTTAGTTTATGCGTTGTATCTATATGATTTCATTTCGTCTATTATGTTACCTACAAAAGAAAATTTAAGCTTTATTGGTGATCAGTACAGCTATAATAGACACTTTTACTTGAAAAATATTGCACTTTTTTCAAAGAGTACTGTAGTAATCGCAAGTATAATGTATTTAAATAGACCTAAAATTATCTAAAAAAGTACTGAAGTATATACAAATCTAAAAAATTGAATTCAGGATAATTAAGGAACTGGAAAAGACGCAACGTTTTATTAATTTTTCTAATTATTTTTTTCCTGAAAGATTTCCGGTGTGAAACTTTAAAATTTTGTCTATTTCTTATAGGATCTTAATTTTATTTTTCTACATTTACAGATAACCCCCTAACACATTTTTGATTATAACTCTATAAATACTAAAGATAAAGTATACAAACAGTATACTTTTCCACACTGCCAGACTCTCAGAAATTCGAAAATGAAGTCAAAATTGGGTGTTGCTATTGAAAAAATCAAAATTGGCACTCATTTCAATATGTAGATGACCCCTAATTCAAAATTTGACGACATATTCAGAAAGTGCTTTTAATTTCCTCTTGAATTATGTCTATTAGATGTTCCTGCGTCAATTAATAACGAAATTACAGAGAGTGTTGCGTTTTTTTTTTTCCCCGACTGTACCTATTCGATTATTTAAAAAGAAACCCTCCAATTTATATATATTTGCACTTTTAATAGAATATCTTGCTAAAGCACCTTAATTTAGAATTCCCCGTCGCGTTGCGTAGATATATTCCCAAAAATTAAAATTACTTCAAATAAAAATACATATTTAAATTTTCAGAAAGTCTGTACTTTCAGTTTGTTAAAGAAGAAAAAAAAAAAAAGTTCAGTTATTTCAAGTTTTTGATTTAGTACATTAGAAAAACTTTACTTTTAATTAAAGTAATTTAATAAATAATCTAAAATTTTCTTTCGTATCTGTACCGAATATAAAAATATGAAATAAGTAAAAAGTATACAGAGAAAAAAATATGAATTCGTTTTGAATTATTACTTTCTTCTGATATTAAATAAAAGGAAGTGTTGGATTCGTAAAAATTTTCAACTGTCAGTTTTTGGTGGATTGGACATTTTTAGAAAATGTCTGTCTGACAAAAAAAATTGTGTAGCAGCTCTAGTTCAAGAGTTAATGCACAGAATTCCATGTAAATTTATACATAGTTGCACTTTATACATAGTTGCACTTAAAAAAAAAGAAAAGTGCCCATCAACTTTTGGTGCAAATCATTTAACTGGTGACTCTGCTACTGTGATTTCTCCCATTTAAATGAAGACTATATCTCATCTTCTACTGTGTATAATTAAAAAAAAACACTAAGTATGTCACAGGACTATTATGAAACATGTTTATTTAATTTCTGTGCATATTGGCCAATAGGTGATGAAGCAATTTTCCTGGGAATGGAGAAGTTATATCTCAGATTCATTCGTGTATAATTGCATAAAATTTGGTATGTGAAGAGGATCATTTTTATAAAACATCGCGTTGATTCAATTTCAGTGCATATTGGTTGATAGGTGGCTATACTATGCTGCAATTTACTCGGTGAATAGGAAGGCTAAATCTCAGCATCTATAATATTTAACTGCACTTAACTTGATATGCAAGATAAATAATATAAGAACAAAAGCTGGCTTAATTTTGGTGTATATCAACCAACAGGTGGCACAGCTGTTCCTCACCTTCTGTGATTCTCCACATGGTTACATCTCAAAATCTTTTGATTAAAATTGCTCTAAACTCTATATCTAAAATCTTTATTGTGAGAAGCTATGATTAATTTTTTTCTGTGCATGTTAAACAGCATGTAGTGTTGTTATATAGAGTGATATAGAAGAAAGTTTTATGAGGGCTGTAACATACTAGTTTGAAGCTTTTAGTTTTTTTCACCTCTTTTATGTTTTCTTATAAATGTCTTGAAAGTATTGGATTCATAAAAATTTTCAACATCTGATTTTTGATGGATTTACAAGAGGTCCATAATCTGATTTGATCAATTTTTAAAAATGCCTGTCTATGTATGTGACAAAAATTCTGTTCAACTGTACCTCCGAAACTACTGCATAGAATTACATATAGATTTATTTGTAGATGCACCTTGGCACATATTAGTACCTATCAACTTTTGGTGCCAATCATTCAACAAGTGGTGCTGTTATACAGTGCTTTCAGCAATTTTAGGGAAAGCTATATCTTAGGTTCTATTGCGTATAATTAAACAAAATTTTATGTTTGAAGAGCATTATGATAAATTACGATGATTCAATTTGGGTGCATGTTGGCCGATAGGTGGCGCTGCTATATGGAAATTTCCCCCCAAAAGATAAGGCTATATCTCAGATTCTATTGGAAAAATTGTACAAAACTTAGTATGTGAGAGAGCCAGCCATTATGAAACACTATTGTGATTTATTTTGGGTGTATATCGGCCAACAGGAGGCAATACTGCTCTGCAATTTACCCCATGAATAGACTAAGTCTCAACTTCTATGACATAAGTGCATAAAACTAGATATGTAAGACAACCATTATGAAAACTATGGTTAACCTTTTCTACAATTTAAACAGTAAGTGACACTTGTTATATAGAATAATCATATAGAAGCAGTGGCATTCTGTCATTAAGGGCACCTGGGGCATGGCCCCACTTGAATTTTTCTTTCTATTAAAAAATCAAATAATTTTTATTTATTTATTTTAACTCTTGTAAAAATACATCTATCAAGTTAAAAGCATGCATCCAGTTTCCTCTTATTCTTCTCGGACATCAAGTTTGCTTGTCCCTTTGTCTGTTTTTCTTTTCTAGGTGCCAGACTAACTAATAGCTACTTTCTATTTAGGGTTCAGGCATTTGGGCACTAGGATTTGTGCCCGATCTTGCGCATTAATTAGTATAGTATTTACTGCTTTGTGCATGGAACAGCAGGTTAACACGTTTGGCGAAGAAGAGCTTTATCAATGTTAATATTCCCATACTTTTAAAGTGTTAGGGGCACTTGGCGAATTGGCCCCTGGAAAGTAGTTTAATGGAAAATAACAAAATCTCCTTTAAACTATATTAACCATAGGAATTGTGGAAAGAATTTGGTGACTTTCACAGTACTTTTTGTTTATTTATTTTTCTACTGATAATGAAAAAGAGGAAACTTGTTCGATGTTTTTTTTTTTTTTTTTTTTTTCCAAATAAATCTATGATTGTTTAAAAATTAACAGTAAAAGAAATTAATTCTGTTGACAATTTATTGACAAAAGGATTAAAACATTTTTGAGGAATTCTATAGCACATGAAATATTAAATGCTCTTGCGGTTCTCGTAATCCACAAAGACTTTATTTCCACAATTCCAGAATTTAATGAGAAAGTAATTGAAAGATTTGCTTGACAAAAAACTCGGTGAGCAGAATTTTTATTTTTGTACAAATGATAATTAGATTTAAATACTTGAATAGTTTTGTCACTTTTGTCTGCCTAAGTTTGTATATCTTTTTATTATATAATAATAATAATTCATGTGATTTTGTGTAATATTTTTCATGGGTAATATTTTTTCAGTCAAATAATATTTGATTAAAGTATTTTTAATAATAATATTCGTATTTACATAAATTAATATTGATTATTTAAAAAGAATATATTTCTAAATTATTATTATTATTATTATTAAGGGATAAATAATCCTTTTTAAATATTATAGCTATATACACACTTTTTTTTTAAAATATATATCTGTCTGTACTGATAAGCAGGGGTGCAGAAAATGTTCAAACCTCGGAAATTTCCCCCAAACACAGTATAAACTTCCCTCAATAATGCAAAAATCTACTTTGCTATACAAAGTCATTTGTTCTATGTAATAAATCTTTAAGAGAATAAGTATACAGTGTAACATAAAAATATCGCTGTTAGTGTATAAACACTTCAAAGTAGCAAATTGTTATTTTTGATTTACATTTTTATTTTCTCTTAAAAAAAATATTCAAAATTTCCCCAGTCAGTTTAAATTTCCCCCGAACCTTGTTCGGGCATTCGGACATATTCTGCACCCCTGCTGATAAGTATAAAAGATTTAAGTCCAAAAATGTCGATTTTGAGTTAAGTACATAGTCAGACTCAGAAAAAAATTCTCTATCGATTGGTATAAAGGATTTAAATCCATGTCATTTAGTCTTTGAGAAAATCCATCGGTAAAAAAAAATTCAAGTCAGAAATTTAGCATTAATCTTTGGTATGAAATGTTTAATTCAATTTTTCTCTTTATTAAATGAAGATTGGCAATCACTGAATGGAATAAAGCGTATAAACCAACATAATCCCTTTTTCCTAATCGATTCTGCTCATTAGTTTTTAGTTAGTTTAACTTTATTTTTCGTCTCCTGAAAAATCAAGAATATGGACTTAAATCCTTTATACTTATCAGTACAGATATATAGCAATGGATTTTTAAAGTGTCTTTATTTGTGTATTTTTAACTCAACATTGTGCCAAAAACTGCAAAGAAATAAAATGTCAGACATTAATTTTTTATTGCGACAGTTATAAAATTTTGTATTGTTATTGTTGAAGGAATATAAAATTTTAAACTGAATTTTCTGTACAGGCTTAATTTTTAATTTAAACATACTTTACAAAATCACCTCAAGATTTTAAATTGTATATACATTTGTCCTACATCATTGTTTTTAAATAAGCTAGAATATAAAAAAAAAAGATCACAAACGCTTTAATTAAAAAATTCGGCATTTTAAAAATGTGTTTACATATTTAATGTTTATGAAATTTCTAATTTTAATTTAATTTCTTATATTTTGGCTGTGCTTTTAAAAACAAACATACAAGAAACATTTATATTAAATATATAATGTTTTTGTTTATACATACAAGATTTAGAGTTATTATACACAAAAGTTTAAAAAAAAATTGCATGTAGAAAAATTTCAGTTTAAAAATTTTGATATTGTAACATTGTAAAATTTTATAATATTCACTATGAATTATAATAATAATAATATACATAGAACACACTGAATATTAAAAGAAAAAAAAAAGGGGTAATTTTCCCCATGAAATAACTTATTCATTTGTATTTGAATTATGAATATATTTCACACGTCGTGCAATGAACCGGGCCCCATCTGGGAAAGTTGGCACAAGCCGCCACTGTATAGAAGAAAGTTTTGCGATGGCTGCAACCTATTAGTTTTCGTATGGAAATAACCCTTCAATTATGATTATATTAGTAAAATATTTTGTTTAATTTTTTTAATACTAGTATTGTAAAAAATATGCAAACAATAAGTTTTAGTTTTATAATTCTGAATAAAACCTATCTTTTTGTGACAATGCTTTTCACCACAAACTGCAAGTGTAGGAATGAGTATATTAAGCTTAAAGTTTTATTCTTCATTGCAATATTACATAAATAAATATGTTTAAGTAAATTATGTTTAAAATGTTTTTAAAAGAATAGTATATGAAATATGTTTATATTTTATTGTTTTTAAATAAACAAAAGAAATATACAACACAACAAAAAAACAAAACTAATGCCGGATATCTGTATCCAGCAAATTCCCTGTCAGTTTCATCCCTAATTTTAATGTACAGGGTGTCTGAATCAATTAGCTCTCGCCCCGGGTTTCTGGTTATTAGGGGGCCTCCAAAGAAACTTAAGTATACGTATCTGATGAAATTGTTGTGTCATAATGTAGTTGTCGTGCATAATGTCGAGCCTTAATATACAAAAAGTAATCATTGAGCGACAACTCAAAAAAAAAAAAAAACTGATTTTATGCAAAGCCTGACTAGTTTAGAACGAGCTTGGCTAATGCCCTTGGCCCTCCTCTTGGGTTGGGCTTCCGAATCGATCTTAAAACTTACTCCAATGCTTTTCTATAATAATAAATTTAAGTGACAAAATAAAAGGGGGGCTCAATATAAGAGGGACTCCATTTAGGAAGGACCAGTGAGACTTTCACCCCGGGCCTCGAGAATTTAGGTCCACCACTGATTTAGAGTAGCTTAACAAAAAATTTTTATAAGTATTAAAAGAAAATGTAAAATTAGGTAACAAGACTCGCAAAGTTTTTACAAAAAAAAAATCATTGCATTTCCACATACACTTTCAGCTTCCAATACACTTTATGTTCACTTCCAGTTTCAAGGAAAGTTTTTTACCTCTTTTTAATGCTGTTTGCATAGGATAATAGATTTATTTTATAAATTGTTTGAAACATTCTTTGCAGTGTTATTACGGATGTGTGTCTGCATACCTTATCCCTTCTTCTGTGGTAATGTTATGTTTTTGTTTGTTGGGTCAGTATATGTACTCTATGCACTGACACCATACACAGAAAATAAAAATTGTCATCAAAATTTAAGAATTCTGAAACCAATTTCACCTAATACCACCAATGTAATAGTTTTTTTTTTTTTTTTTTTTTTTTTTTTTTTATCAACTGTTGAAATTAGGAACATTTAATTCAAAAACCCTGTGTAACTGATGGCATCTCAGTGTTTCAACATTTAGAAAGTAATATTTCAATATTTTTTATTACTTATTTGCTATTGATTCAAATGTTATTAATTGTGTGAATTTGCAGGAATCCAAGCAGCGTCCATATAAAGTATGGAGCTGTGACAGGCAAACAAGAAAAGCTGTCATGGCATCAAATCTAAGAGAACTTCGAGAGAGGGGTATGTTTAAAGTTTAACATGAAAGTTGTTATTCTTTATGCAATTTTCAAATAGTTTTTAATCATCAAGAAAAATGTGTTTAAGTTAAGACATATTTCATTTTTCTTTTTACTTTTTCTTTTTTTCAAATTCATGTCATTGTAACTGTTTATTTATCTTGATTTATTGATCTTAAAATCGGATTGAACACCAATGCATGCTACTGGATTATGAAACTAAAATTGAATTTTTATTCTTTTTCTCATATTACTCAAAATAAAGACAATCATATAATTTTTAGAGCATCAAATGATTCTTTTGATATTATTATTATTATTATTCTACTGAACTAATTAAATTAGTAAATTTGTAGTTGAAAGTCAAATCATTGTATTCAGAGAGAAAAATGTGCTAGCCAGGAATCAAACCTAGAACCTATGTTTAATGTGGCATTGTCATAGATTGTATTTCTTTTTATTCAAGTTCATTAAAATGCAGAAAGCAAGGATGAAATAAACCTTGAAGGAAATGTGTCGGTTGGAAATTTCCCAATATGGCTTAGTGGTAGAGCATCAGCATGTTTATCTATATGGCCCAGGTTCAATTCCTGATCAAGACAATTTTTACTTCGATTGAAATTATTCAACTCCAAATTTAATATCCTCTTTTGATCTTAAGTTTTTTCATTCTAATAATCTTATGTTTCTGAGGAACAACACAAATCATCTATTGAAATAATGTGTTTGTAACATTTAATTTCATTAACTATTTCATTTTAACGAAAGCTAATGTTATTATTTCATCTTCTATTGAAATGTATTCCTCAAAGGTTTTGTTATAAGGTTTATTTTGGAAAAAGCTGTGTGCTTGTGTTTCTCAAAAATTGAAAGTTATTGTCTCTTCTATTTCAGTGTAAGCTTTTGAATAAGACTGCTTAAAAAGAAACTTTACTTTTCAGAAATAATTTTCAATTGTATTGATGGATAATTCTTTCCACGCAAATCAGAATATGTTGAATCATTCAACAAATTAATGGAAAAAGTAAAGTTTCTCGAGGAAATTTTCTTCTACAATATACTTTGATGTGTCTTATAATTAGTGTATCATGTGCTTCTAATATTGAGATATTATTTGATGGGTAGAAACTCTAACTCAATTTCTTTAACTCCAGAAATGTCTCAATGGGCAATACTGTTATCTATAATAATAAAAGAAGATGTCTGTCTGTCCGTCTCTCTGTCTGAGCATCTATACGTTCAGCCCCAACTGAACGCAGAAGTATAAAATTTGACATACGGGTGCTCAGAAGCCTTCCCGAGTTGATAGTGAAAACAGAATTTAAAAATTTTAATTAGTTGCGAAGATATTAATTAAAATGTCGACCCATGTCGATCGAATAATTGCTTAAAAAGAAACATTCTATCAGCAGGCGATTTTCTAAGCTGTCTTGATTGGAAACAAAACACATGCGATACAACTGTCTGCGATAAAAAAGGAAATGAATGTAACCAATTAAGATATCATGTGTTTCATAGTGGGGATAAAAATTGCAATTTTCAAACTTTTTCAAATTTTCATTCACGTTACATTTAAATTAATATTTGGCCTAGACAGCATATTATAAAGCTACTGTTCAATTTTCATGAAAATATCTGAATAAACAAACCAAAATACATTTTTATTGGAAAAAGATTATATTTTGCAGCATTTTAAATTAACATATGCCGTTGAAATTTCGTAGTATTTGGTTTTAATGCCTGATAATTCGATTGTGAATCTTTTTGAAAGAGCAGAATTATTAGGAAAGCTTGAAGCAGGGGAAGAAGGGGCAAAAATTAATTTCATAAGTAATACATCATTTGAAAGCTTTGTTGATTTGGAATTGAACAGTAGATTACAGAAATTTCTACCGCCAGATGGTTCTGTAATATTTTAAAATTTCAATATTTTAAATTCTAATGAGCGAGGAAGGTGTTGTATGTTCTAAAATGGGGATAAGGCGCCGCAGGTGCCACCGAGCAGGACTTTGCTAAAGTCAGAAATTTGAAAGATCATAACATGGTGAGCGAACAGGCTGTTTCAGATATTGAAAGTGGAAGAGGGCGCCGCAGGCTACCGAGCGGGAATTTACTGCAATTAAATTTTTCAATAAAGCTATTTTCACTATATGTCAATAAGCTGTTGTAAGATCTGAAACGGGAAGCAGGCGCCACTGAGCGGGAGTTTCATAAAGTTGGATTTTTCAAGGATCGCGAACCAGCTGTTCGCCGAAGGCGGCTAGTCTAGAATAAAACAAATGTTACAAAATTCTCTAAAACTGCCAATGTTCTATGTATCGCTAGAAAAATTGACAAAGGTGAACAAAACCAGAGAAATTTACTGGAAAGAGCCACTGTTGTGTCAGATGTTCAGCAGCCTAGCTGCCATCAGATGATGAAGAGGATTTATGCATAAGAATAGGAAGGGTTGGTAAAAAAAAAAAATAAATAAATAAATAAAAGCAAGTTTCTCGATTTCTTTAAGACATTAGCATAACAATTCATTTACTTTAATCCAGAGCTTTTTATTTATTTATTTATTTTCCCTGCCATGGGTAATTAAATTCTTTGGGAATTTATGAAATTGTCTAAAACCTGATTTTCAACATATTGCTAAGACATTGACACCTTTTGTATTCACAATAAATAAAATAGTATTTAAAAAGGAAATGTTGTGTTTACCATGTTGTAATATTTACAGGGTGTTCCAAAAGTCCCACACCCCCCTAACCCTCCTAACTGGAAAATGAGTCGGAATTGTGAAAAATGGTGAAACATATGTTCAATGAATTTGAGAGGGAGCTTTTTTTGTGAAGAAAGTTTGGGTCTAGGGGGGCTGCTAGGGAGGGCAACTTTAAAATTTCAAATGGGAACGTATGTCTTGTGATACATCCCTGGAAACATCTCTTTAAAACAATGAATTTGATATGAATAGTTTTGCCCTACGATGATTATTAAAGATACTTCAGTTTTTAGACTTTTGAAATGTGGATTTTATACTTATGTATCTCCTTTAATAATCATTGCAATACAAAACTATTTATATCAAATTCATTGTCTTGAAGAGACGTTTCCAAGGATGTATCACAAGACCTACTTTCCTGATTATAAAGTTGCCCCCCTAGCAGCACTCCTACCACGCCCTTGCCCAGGCTCAAACATTTTTGGGCAAAGTATGTCTTGTGATACATCCCTGGAAACGTCTCTTCAAGACAATGAGTTTGATATAAATAGTTTTGTCCTGCAATGATTATTGAAGGGGATACATAAGTATAAAGTCCACAATTCAAAAATCTAAAAAGTCATCGTAATAATCATCGTAAGGCAAAACTATTTATACCAAATTCATTGTTTTGAAGAGACATTTCCAAGAATGTAACACAAGCCATACCTTCCTATTTGAAATTTTAAACTTGCCTTCCCTAGCGGCCCCACAAACTTTTTTCGTCAAAAGAGGTCCCTCTCGAATTCATTGAATATGTGTTTTGTCATTTTTCACAATACAATTCCGACTCAATTTCAAGTTAGGAGGAGGGTGTGGGACTTTTGGAACACCCTGTGTATATATATATATATACACATACTTCATAGTTTTTAATTAGAAAGACAATTTCGCACTTTTCTAGGAATTTTTGTTCATGTCAATCATGGATATCACTCTAAGAGACGTTCACAATAGATTCATCTTAAGTAAAATTTCATGTTAAGTAAATTCATGTTAAAAGGTGAAAGAATATGGTTTGTATTCATTTTGAGAAGAATTGTGAGAATTCATGTTAAAAGTAATTTATATTAAGCTTGTTCATGTTAATGAGATTCGATTGTGTATAATTTCGGGGGTAATTGTATGTAAAGAGATAATTTAATCTGTAAAAATACACTGTTTCAAGCTGTCTGATTGTAGAAGTATGCTGCCATATGATTTGTCATTCCTATGGCAACTTAATTTTTTTTCTTTTTTAGGATGAGAGGATATTTCTTTCAGGCAACAAAAAACCATTATCACCATTTTGTGTATACCATAACCATCATGAGAAAAATAATATTTAAAAAAATATATATGTTAATTTTAAATGCATCATGATAGAAAATAACAATAAATATATAGATTGTTTATTTTTTGCTAATTTGTTCAAAGAAAGTGATATATTGTATAACATTAAAATTGGTTTGTAATTTCATCATTTCTTTTCAGGGGCATCAAGGCTTGGGTTTCCTGCAACAGATGTTAAAATAGTTTTGGAAAGTGATGGCACAGAAGTAGAAGATGACATTTATTTCCAAACAATTGATAGGGATACAATATTTCTTATTCTTTGTCCAGGCGAAAGATGGCTTCCGCCTGGAGTTGAAGCTCTTAGAGCTGGTAAGAGCTTTTTCTTTTTTGGATGTTATGCAAAATTTTATTTAAGTTTAAATTAAATTTATCTTTTTATCTTTTTATTTTTTTCATTCTTTTTTATCTTTTGTCTTATTTTACATAAACATGATACAGATTAATTTTATAATTTAAGCTGTACACATTTTATTATTCATTTTATTTCTTGCTAATCTAAATCAGGGTTGGGTTTCTTCCGGAAGAAACCAGTTTCTTCCAGGGCAGTGGAAGAAAGTGGGGAAGAAACCAGAAAAACTGGAAGAAATGGAAGAAACCAACAAAAAGACAAAAGATGCTCAAAATTGAAACGCATTAACTAAGGGAGAAGGGGGTACATTGGGACACGGGGCACATTGGGACAAAGGCTTTTATCCCTTTATAATTGTAAAATAAAATTTGTAAAAAATCACACTAGATGGCACTTAGTAGTACATCTTCATATTTATGATTTCAACTCATTCATTCAAGTCTGCTGCCTGTGAACAAGGTTAGTTTATTTTATCATATGAAAAGTAATTTTTTTCAAGTAAATTAATGTTGATTTTTTAGGTAATAGGAAATAATTATTTTAATTTTTAAAAGTACTATGTGTTTTTATAAGCATTAAGCTTTCATTTCCACTATAGATCATTAGCCCATGTGCTCTAGAAAATTAGGCCTAAACATTTGTTTTGAAAATGACCTGATGGGGTACATTGGGACACCAATGCATGGGGCCCATTGGGACTGCTCCAATGGCCCATTCATTTCTAACACCAATATATTTTTATTTATTTACTTATTTTTTTGCACATATAAGCTAATTGTATTCATTTTTTTTTTCTAGGTATTCTTTAAATAAATAGAAAATGATTAGAAATTATAAGCCAAAAACTGAAAGAACTAAAATTTCAGAAGAAAATATAGAAAAGGCAATAAATGAAATAATCAAAGATAAATTTTCTGTGAGGGAAGTTGCAATTAAATATGATAAACCAAAATCTACATTATTTAATAGATTGAAAAAAATGAGAGAAAATAAGATTGAGTGTGTACTACAAATATAAATTATAAGTTTCAATCCAAATATACATCTCAACAAATATTCATAGCTGAACAAGATCTCTTGTTGAAATATTATTTAATATCATGTTCTCAACTTAACTATGCCATCAACACGATCCTACATAACATTAAAGTTTAGTGTAGACTTGCGGGGTTTTGATGTGCGTTAAGATATGAATATGCAGCAATGCTTCATAACAATTTCATTTTTTCATAATTACCTACTGTATTATTATTTGTTATTGTATCAAATTCATTGTTTTGAAAGCCTTTCATTTACTTTAGCAAAATATTTTGCAATATTGTAATTAGATAAATAAAAAGATGGTTGTCCCAAAGTGCCCCATCATTAAATCAGTGTTGTCCCAATCTGCCCCTGCACGGGGAACATTGGGACACTTTTGCATAAGTTATGTTTTAATTATTTCTGTTTGTAAAACACATTAAACAATGCTCATTACACATTTAAAAGGTGACCAATAACACAAATATTTAAATAAAAATGCACAAAAGCATTAAAACTTTTATAAATTGGAAAATAATATGCTTTTATAAAAAGTGCCCCAATGTCCCCCCTCTTCCCCTATATATTAATCAAAGCATAATATTGTGTCAAATCAAAACTGTAATCTAATTAATATTAAAAATATTATTTTTAGAAAAATAACTTTAACTATGCTTGTTTGTATACAAGTGATGTGTTCTTACTACGCTTTATGGATAGGGTATTTTTTAACAATTTCTACCATTTCTATAAAAAAGAAAAAAAGAAATCCTTACAAGTTTTTAATGCATAATTTTATAAGTGAAGATTACTATGCAACATATTAAATAAATAAAAAAAAGTAATTAATTAAACATTAGCTATTTTTTATATGTACTAGCATTCATATTTCAATGCTAATTTTTAAAGCTTAATATTTTTAGAACTTTTTGCATGTATACTATCTCATATTATTGTATATTATATGTTCAAGTAGATGGAATTTCGACAAAGATTTAATTCACTTAAAAGAAAATTATTTGTATGGCCTCTAAGCTGGTAACCAATGAACTGTATCAATACATCAAAATACTTTTAAACTCCCAGCAAATTCTCCAGGATAAAAAAAAAAAAAAATCCATATCTTGTATTCATACTATTTTAAGTTAAGAAACAGATTGCAGTATTGAACCACTGAAGAACTTTTTATTTGTTATATATTATATATATGGCAATAAAGAAAACAAAGTTTTTGATGACATTTTGTGATACAATTAATTATTGCATACCCGTTCCCTTAATTAACTGAATGCTGTTAATTAAAAGCTCTTTTATCAGAAAGTAAGCAGGTGATCCTTACTATTTACAGTAAAACTTCCTGCGAGTGACTACCCTTCGTTCTGCAAAAATTTGGTCGTAAGGGAGGTGGTCGCTCAAAGAAGTGTCAACATTGGACTACCAAAAGAAAAAAAAACTTAAAATTATTGTTTATTTATTTATTGTTATTATTAATGTAATTATTATTGTTTATTTATTTAATACTGCATACTTATACACATAAATAACTACAGATACGTATTTTTTTAAATTTAAGCTTTCTTAAAATATAAAAAGCACTTAAAAATGTTGTTTATGTTGTTATTTATTTAATACTGCATACTAATACATATAAATAACTACACAAACGTATTTTTTTATTATTATTATTTAAACATTCTTAAAATATTGCGAAATTTCAGTTTGTTGCATTTTTTTTTTTTTTTCTTTCTTTTTCCGACAGTACTTCTCTTTCTAATTTATTTTTTAAATCTGAAAAAAAAGTGCATTTATAGTAACATCATTCATGCATTCTGAATTTTCCATCATAAAGTCTATTTGTTTTAAAGTCTGCTAGGCTGTCATAGGTTTGGTCTGTTGAATAACGTCATCAGACGGACTTTCCTCTTCAGATTCTGAATTAGTGCCTGAAAGGCATAAAAATATGTTTTAATTTCCTCACCCTAAAATTTTAGTGGTGAATTTTAATAGTGAATTTAGCATTTACCTTGAGCTACGGCCTTTTCTATCAAACGTTCTTCCCAATTAATTGCCTTTGAGGTCATCAAAACATTCCAAGTTGTTCTCATACTCCAGGGCCCTCGGATCATATTCGATATCTGCAATTTTTGCGAGTTCTGCTATTTGTTACATGGACATTGTCTCATCAAATGGAAAAATCTGATTTCTATTGCGGAATTTGTCATATGACAACTTGCAAAGCAACTAATCACCAGTTTTGAATCCAAATCTCTCCAAGCATATTTAGTCCATTCCACAGCGTCGGGTACGGTGATCTGTTTAACCAATTCGAATGCATTAACATTTTCATCCATTCGTGCTGTAATAATAGTTGTGAGATGTATCGTCGGTATTCTAGCCTAGCTTAAACCATTTGATTATGCCATGGTCCAAAGGCTGAAGCTTTGAAGTCGTGTTAGGAGATAAAAATAGAAATTTCACATTTTTCAAAACAGTTTCATATTTATGGCAAGCTGCATTGTCTAAGACAAGAAGAACATTTCTTCCTTCTTTGGCCATTTTTTCATCAAAATCCATAAGCCACTCTTCGAAGGTCGCAGCTGTCATCCAGGCTTTTTTGTTTGACTTCCAGTAAATTCCAAGTTTACTAATGTCCTTTCCCTTAAATGTTATATCTTCCTTGAAACATCTTGGTTTTTGAGACTTCCATATCATCAGCGCCAGTGGCTTTAATTTTTTGCCCGCTGCACTAACACAAAATGATATCATAATCCTCTCTTTTGCTTGTTTTCCTCCTTTGGAATCAGCCAATTTTATCATCACGCTTTTGTTTAGCAGTGCACAAAAGAAAGTCCTGTCTCATCCATGTTAAAGATGTCTTTGTTAAAGATGCCAGATAAAAATAATGGTATTCTCATTGTCCAGTCTTCCCATGAGTTCTCGTCGACATCAGCAGCTCTTCCACATAATGCACGAAGCACGACATTATACCGAACTCGAAACTTGTTGAGCCAACCGTTGCTGGCACAAAAATCTTTTATTCCAAGGGCGTCCACAATCTCCTTTGCTTTTTGCTTCATCAAAGCTCCACTTATTGGAATATTCTTTGCCCCGGCTGTTTTGAACCATTCGATTAAAGCTTTGTTGATTTCTGGATATTTTCCCATCCGCATTCTCTTTATACCCTGGAACGTGAAGTTTTCCCATTCTTTTCAAATCACAACTTTATCTTTCAAAATTTTATTGATTTGAATTTTTCTGCGACCAAAAATATTCTACAACTTTCTCTCCGAATTTCCTTTTTTGTGTAACTCGTTTACTTCAATGCGCTGCTCCAATGTTAAAATGACTCGCTTTTTAGACATGTCTAAAGCTCTAGACTTACAAGTGAATCCGTACTGTACGAAATTCCAGCACGCCGTTTTCCTCTGTTGTGACATTCACAACAACCAATGAGAGATTATCAGCAATGTGATACATGACCTTGTACGTGCACACACCTGCTGTCGACTGGTTTGGAATGTGATTTTTGTTTGTTTTATTTCGGGAAAAAGCAAAAAATGGAAAAGGAACCTGGACTGGTTGCTTATAGAGGGTTATTTGGTCTCTCCTAGAGGATTTTTAACATTAAGTAAACAGGATAAAAAATTGGTGCTTTTAAAAATCGGTCATTGAAGTAGGGGAGTCACTTAACAGGGGTGATCTCCCATAGAAGTTTCACTGTACTACCATTTAAAGAAATAAAATTGTTTAAATTATAGAACTTTATACCGAATAAATTAAAATTGATTTCTTTAATGGATTTTGAGTATTTTAGAAAGCGATCTAATCTTGACTGAAAATCTCATGTAATTATTAATTTAGTATATAGAATTATTATAAATAATTAAATTTTTATGGATATAATAAAGTTTGCTTTAGGTTGTTTATAAGAAAAATTCATCCATTGTGTCTTACAAAGCTGCAGCTTATTACTATATGATAATTTTTTAAAGAAAAACAATTTCTTCCATTTTTTCCACTTGAAATAAACCTGTTTCTTCCAGCCAGTTTTTTCCACCTTGAAAGAAACTTGCCATCCCTGATTCAAATGTAATTTAAATTTCTTTAAATTATTATTATTATTTAAATGTTTGTAAATAATTAAAATTTAAATATATCATGAAAATCTATACCGGGTGATGCAAATTAAACAGGGGGTGTTTAGAAACATTTTATGCAAAAATTACTAAACACAGCCATATTTTGGGTGCATATTCTTCTGAGTATGCAATTTTTATTTCTCAAATTACTAAACTGGTGTGTCACTCACACAACTTTCTCTTACCCTGTTTTTGAATACTATTAAGAAGGATAACTATAAACATGCTTTAAAAAAAAGTTGAAAGTAATTTTAGAAACAGTTTCATTAGATATACATTTCTGAATGAGGGGGCTACCATCTCTACCTACCACCCAGTTAAACATAGTACGTAGATTCATAAAAGTTTAAAGCTGTTATTTAATTTAAAATTTTATTCTTAATTCTTGAGACATATTTCACTCATACTAGTCCTTGAAACTTTCTAATCTTGATCAAAAATTTTAAATGACAGCCTCATATGATCTTCAAAATACCCAATTTGAATTTCCTGCTGTTATTTGTTATAATGTTATGCTGATAACAGTCATATACACAGATAACTAATTATCATTCTGCGGCAATTTTCCTGATAATTTTGTAGAATATAATAATACTTTTCCATTAATTACATTCAATAGAAAAGAATGTGTGCACTCAGTTTTGTGCAGCCCTGTATATTATCTATAAATTATATACAGCACATAGTATACTTAAATGTAACAGAGTATTAAAAATGCATAACACAACTTAAAATGCTATTTCAGAATTTAGTTATTATACATCCAAATGTTTTTGCTTGGCCCCATAAATAATTGGTAAATAATTTTCATATCATACCCTATACTAAGCATACTTTGATGCATATAAAAAATGTTTATTCATTTTATTTTGTTTAATGCATTCTAAAGGTGTTAAACTACACATACCTACCAGAAATTTCACCTATAGATGTAATTTATTTGAATCCACTTGGATGTCTTTTTACGCAAATTGTTTGCTTGGTCTAAAAAAAAATTTTCATGTAAAATGCATAAATATAACAAAAACTGGATATCATTATCTCTATATATTTAAAAAAAAAAAAAAAAAAAAAAAAAAATTACTCACTGTCCATTTTTTTTTTGTCTGCAACTGTATCTTCTCGAAAACAAAAGAGTCCTCAGCATCATAAGAGGTACATGTTTATCTTAGTTTCAAATTTTTATTTTCTTAATTTAAAACCTTGCAATAATTAAAGGTACTCTATTTACCGACTTGCAAATAGTTTCTCCAAGCACATCCAAAAACCTTTCATGGAAAGAAAGCAGAGGTAGAAAATTATGGCCATTTTTGAAAATTGCTTCCTCCATAACAGATTGCTATACGCACAATACATCTGTGTCATTTGAAAGAGCATTCATTTCCTATTCTAATGGTGTGATTAAATATATATATATATATGGAATTTTTATTTAAAAAAAAAAAATTAAAGATTTTCTTTTTGTTGCTCATTTTTTTTTTTTTTTTTTTTAACCGCCTTATACAAAAAACTAAATTTTCAATTTCTTAATAATCGATACCTTTTGAAAGACCTTTTAATCCTCTTTCCAGCTGTATAAAACTTTTAACAAAATACAGATTGTAGATCCATATTTTTAAAAATTGATAAAACTTCGAATTTTTCGCTAAACATTTTATAACTCAAAAAGTTCGCAAGATAAATTAGTTCTTTTTCTTTTTAAATATAGACCTCGAAGAGAGGAATAAACCTTCCAAAAATTGAAGTCTATTTGCAATTATTTCCTGAGAGTTATGAATTTGCAATTATTTCCTGAGAGTTATGAATTTTTTTTCTGGATCACATGCATGCATTTTGCGTAGCTCTCATTTTCAGTTCTTTCATTAAAAGCTTTGTTTTAAATTGTAATCCCTTGTAAGCAAATGGTAATATATTAAATACATTTGCACCATTCAAAAGTACTTTTCTTCATGATTCCAACTATCTAATTGTTTTTGAAAAATACAGATATTTAATATTTTTTCATATTTAAAAAAAAAAAAAAAAAAAAAAAAAAAATTAAAATTTCTGATTTTTTTTTTTTTTTTTTTTTTTTTTTTTTTACATTTGCTTATCTCTTTTTAATCACTCTGTATCAGAAACTAAATGTTAATTTTTTTAACAAACGGTACCGGCAAAAATACTGTTTAATCCTCTTTCCAATCGCATAAAACTTTTTAAAAATACAGATTAGTAGGTCATGTTTTTAAAATTCTGAAATATTAAATTTTTCACTAAATTTTTTATAACTCAAAAAGTTTTTGAGATATATATATATATATATCTATATATTATTTAAATCTAAAAAGAAAAACATAGTACTATTAAATATTGTATATTTCAATCTGATATTGAATATAGAGATTTCTGTAATATTGTTCTGCATTTATCTTGTATTATGCACTATTAGTGAAAGGCAAAGTTGTGAATGGCCAGGTGGAGCCCTTAGGGGTTAATCAGTGAAGCGAGAAGGTAGGCGAAACCTCCCTCAAGGATTGGTGAGCAGAGCAAACAAGATGCAGAGCCCTCTAGTATGTTTAAAAAAATAATAATAATAAAATATTACTTCATGTTTTGGCCAATAAGGTAGAAAATGGTACTGCTATGCTATTAAATTGTATAAAACTAAATTTTATTACAGTACAAAGTCAAAAATCCGGAATTGTCGGGACTACAGTGATTCTGGATTTTTGGTCATGCCTAAAAAATGTAATATTTTGGTTTAAGTACTTGGATAATATGCAAATTCAAGTAAAAAACTAGTATGTTATGGCCACCACAAGAATTTCTTCAATATTTTCCTATACAAATTCACTAAATGCAAATAATTTATTAAAACTATTATTTATTAAAATTATCTAACGTGATGAATGCAAATGATTTTCATTTTAGAGAAAACTAACACTAAATATTCAAAAAAAGACAGTTTTATTATCTATAAATAACATCTTAAAAAATGCACTTTCATAATGGTTATCTCACATATCAAGTTTCGCACAGTTATATGCCATACAAGTTGAGATATAGCCTTCAAGGGAATTTCCAGTATAACAGCGCCATCTATTGCCCTATAAGCATACAATTTGAATCAGCATAATGTCTCATAATAGTCTTCTCCGCATATTCAAGTTTTGTTTGATGATACGCAATAAACCTGAAATATAAGCCTTTCCTTAAATTGCAGAAATTGCTGTGTAGCAGCGCCACCTGTTGAGCAGTTGACACCAAAAGTTGATAGGTACTAATTTATGTCAAGGTGCATCTATATATAAATTTATATGCAATTCTGTGCAATAGTTCCTGAGATACAGTATAGGATCTGTTATCCAGAAAGCTTGGGACCTGGGATATTCTGGATAAGGGGTTTTTCCGTAATTCGGAACACTTTATTATTTGTATATAATTGGTACAAAATAATTTCATAAATAACAGTGATAAACATGAATAATATATATAAACACTTTACCCCCATATATTTGTTCATTTAATAAATTATTTCCACAAAATAAAAAACATTCTTAATTAGAATTTTAAACTATAAATAATAATAGTAATAATAAATAAAAAATAAACATATATAATGGACCTGAGAGAGAAATCCTTTCATTTGGATTTTGCAAACATTTCTATGATATTTTTTTTTTTTTTTGCTTATAGTATGTCTCTGATACTAATTGTTCATAAATGTTTCAAATATTTTTAGCACATAATGCTAAATATTTAATGAAATGAATTCTAAAAATAATGGAAATTAATAAAAACTCTGTTTAAAGTTTTTATAGCAATTGGAGCTTCATGTATGCGACCTGAGTTCAAGGATAAAATTCATCTGCTATTGGGCACTTTAAGAAGTATATGTTATTAATGTTTATCAATTAAAAAATACCATAAAAATTCATTTTCTAACCTAAATTTGCAAAATTTTCAGTAATTATTTGGACAATTTTGTGCTCACCATATTTCCCAAGAATAACACTGTAGCATTATTGAAAGTAGGTTGTAAAACTATAATTCTGACCGCTGCTGTTGTATAACTTTAATTCTTAAATTTTACGATAATTAAAAATTCTGGTTATTGGCATTTTGCATTCTGGATAACAGATCTTATACTGTATAGCCTTCCCTTAAATTACAGAAATCACTGTGTAGCAGCACCACTTATTGGCTGATAAGCATTCAATTGAATCAGCATAATGTCTCATAATGATCTTACAAATTAAGTTTTGCTTGATTATGCACAATAGAACCTGAGATATAGCCTCCCCTTAAATTGCAGAAATTGCTGTAAGCAGCGCTTTAGCAATTGCTCTTTAGCTTTTGTTTAGTGGTTGACACCAAAAGTTGACAGGCACTAATTTAGGTCGAGGTGCATCTACATATGAATTTATATACATTTCTGAGCAATAGTTCTGGAGATACAGTTGCCACAAAATTTTTGTCACACACACACACAGACAGGCCTCTCAAAATTTGTAAATCCGTCGAAAACCGGAAGTTGAAAATTTTTACGAATCCAATACTTTCTTCTATTGAATATAGAAGAAAGTAATAATATATTACGATTTTTAATTATATTCTGTAATATTTTTTTCATCGACTTAAACAGTAAATAAATAAAATTAAAAATTAAACTTGAAAAACAAAACAGATTTATTGAAATATTTACATACAAAAATTCATACAAGTTACAATAAAAGAAAATAAATAAGAAAAACGTACCATTTTTAAAACATTTCTGTGATTTTTTTTTTTTTTTTTTTTTTTTTAGTACTTTAGGTTTTTCAGTTAAAAGTTTGAGCATAATTGAAATAGAATATAGAATTTAGTTCTCAATTAGGTAAATGTTTAAGAATCGTTACTATTTTTATAATCTTCTTCTCCCTCCTCTTTCAGACTTTGCAAATGCTGTTTTTTAAGATTAATAAGAAATAAAATACTTTTTTTGTTCTTTATTTAGATATACATACATATTTATACATAAAAAAAAAAAGAAAGAAAGAAAAGGCTGATGATGATGATTACTAACCAGGCATGAGATTCTTCCGCGGATCCGCAATTTTCCGCTTTTTTGTGATTACCAGTAATTCCGCAGGTTTTATTATTTTTTTTTTAAATCAAATTCCAATAATGATCAGTGTTCAAATGCTCCACGAAAGAGTTTAGATTCTCAATCTTTCTCCATCCAAAATATAAATATCAATATTCATTTTAAACGTTCTTTATCAGATTCTATAACATATAAAAGAACAGAATTATTCAATATTTCTCACTCGTAATTTTTTTTTGTTGTGCTCCCTCCCCCCCTCCTTTTTTTTCATCATATCTAACCATTGCCGATCAAACATTCTGTAGGAAGCCTTTGCACAAGTGCAATTAGCAGTGCTACTAATGCACATTGTGGCACAAAATTACATAAACTTAAATCCTAACATATTAATTGTGCCTCTTTTAATTTAAGGACTAAAATGAGATGCAATTTTTTTTTTTTTTTTTTTTTATTAAAATCACACAATCAACTGTGGAAGAAAATCATATTAATTGAAATTTTATTTTTCCGACTGAGTGAAAATAATGCCTTGGACCGGGACTCGAACCCCGGATCTTTGACTTACAAGGTCAAGGCTCTACCAATTGAGCTATCCAGGCCGACATCCCGGTCAGCATTACTCACTCAGACAACCTTTTAGGCAGAAACATCTCTGGTCTATCATATAGATAGCTCAACAGAAAATAAGCCGCAGGAATTGGAAAACACCATTAGATAATGGGAGAAAGAAGTACAATTTTTTTTTTTTATTATTTATTAAAATCACACAATCAACTGTGGAAGAAAATCATATTAATTGAAATTTTATTTTTCCGACTGAGTGAAAATAATGCCTTGGACCAGGACTCGAACCCCGGATCTTTGACTTACAAGGTCAAGGCTCTACCAATTGAGCTATCCAGGCCGACATCCCGGTCAGCATTACTCACTCAGACAACCTTTTAGGCAGAAACATCTCTGGTCTGTCATATAGATAGCTCAACAGAAAATAAGCCGCAGGAATTGGAAAACACCATTAGATAATGGGAGAAAGAAATACAATTTTTTTTTTTTTTTTTATTAAAATCACACAATCAACTGTGGAAGAAAATCATATTAATTGAAATTTTATTTTTCCGACTGAGTGAAAATAATGCCTTGGACCGGGACTCGAACCCCGGATCTTTGACTTACAAGGTCAAGGCTCTACCAATTGAGCTATCCAGGCCGACATCCCGGTCAGCATTACTCACTCAGACAACCTTTTAGGCAGAAACATCTCTAGTCTATCATATAGATAGCTCAACAGTAAATAAGCCTCAGGAAATGGAAAACACCATTAGATAATGGGAGAAAGAAATACAATTTTTTTTTATTATTATTATTAAAATCACACAATCAACTGTGAAAGAAAATCATATTAATTGAAATTTTATTTTTCCGACTGAGTGAAAATAATGCCTTGGACCGGGACTCGAACCCCGGATCTTTGACTTACAAGGTCAAGGCTCTACCAATTGAGCTATCCAGGCCGACATCCCGGTCAGCATTACTCACTCAGACAACCTTTTAGGCAGAAACATCTCTGGTCTATCATATAGATAGCTCAACAGAAAATAAGCCACAGGAAATGGAAAACACCATTAGATAATGCGAGAAAGAAATACAATTTTTTTTTTTTTTTTTTTTTTTTTTTTTTTTTAATTAAAATCACACAATCAACTGTGGAAGAAAATCATGTCAAAGATCCGGGGTTCGAGTCCCGGTCCAAGGCATTATTTTCACTCAGTCGGAAAAATAAAATTTCAATTAATATGATTTTCTTCCACAGTTGATTGTGTGATTTTAATTTAAAAAAAAAAAAAAAATTGTATTTCTTTCTCCCATTATCTAATGGTGTTTTCCATTTCCTGCGGCTTATTTTCTGTTGAGCTATCTATATGATAGACCAGAGATGTTTCTGCCTAAAAGGTTGTCTGAGTGAGTAATGCTGACCGGGATGTCGGCCTGGATAGCTCAATTGGTAGAGCCTTGACCTTGTAAGTCAAAGATCCGGGGTTCGAGTCCCGGTCCAAGGCATTATTTTCACTCAGTCGGAAAAATAAAATTTCAATTAATATGATTTTCTTCCACAGTTGATTGTGTGATTTTAATAAAAAAAAAAAAAAAAAAATTGTGTTTCTTTCTCCCATTATCTAATGGTGTTTTCCATTTCCTGCGGCTTATTTTCTGTTGAGCTATCTATATGATAGACCAGAGATGTTTCTGCCTAAAAGGTTGTCTGAGTGAGTAATGCTGACCGGGATGTCGGCCTGGATAGCTCAATTGGTAGAGCCTTGACCTTGTAAGTCAAAGATCCGGGGTTCGAGTCCCGGTCCAAGGCATTATTTTCACTCAGTCGGAAAAATAAAATTTCAATTAATAAAATGAGATGAATAAACCTAAATTATTTTATTTCTTTAATTATTTTTAAATGAAAGGATAAATAATGACACTTAGGGAAAAAGTGTAGTGTGTTGAGAGTTAGTATTTGAAACACAGTGATGCACAATATTATACAGCCTCAACTTCTAGGAAGCCAATTGTAAATATCTTTGATTTAATATAACCATAATAAGAATAATAAACCCATTATCTTTAAAATTAAAAAAATGAATATCACTAATTTATGTAAAGGTGTGAAAGTTATACATGTAACACATTAAGTAAAAAAAAAAAATCAACTAAGTTCTCTAAAATATTTTTCTAACTTTTGCTTCAAAATATGACCTTAAAAGCAATGAAAAATATAAATTTATGGAACAAAAGTATGGGAATACCTGAAATTATCACTCTATTCATTTTATTTATTTATCAATATTTTTTTTTTTTTTTTTTTATTAGACATGATAATACAATGGCAATTCCAAGCGGGTTAAAATAAGATAACAAAAAAAATATGTGTGTAAAAAGACGAGAAATAAGTGTCTAGATATCGACTGATATCAAAACAAATTTTTGCGACACATCTCGAAAAAAATATATATTAAAAAAATGGTTTGTGGTAACCAGCCTGGAAAACGCCAACATGAGAAATAACTTAAAATTTAATTCTTAAATTAAAAAATTAATTAAATTAAATTAATAAACAGAGTAATAATTATTTTGCAATAAACTATATATATAAAACATACAATTAATAATTTTTTTGCTTTTTAACTAAAAAAAGAAAATCAAGAAATTTTAAGAATTTATTCACACCCATTGTATATCAGTATTAGCATAAAAAGGAAAATATGAATATGAAAAATATAAAATACTATAATATGCAAATTTATATATATATATTACACATAAAATTTAAAAAAAGCAAGTCTTTTTTTTGTTCTCTTTATCATTGCTATTACTACCTTTAAAATTGAGAAAAATATATATATATATATGAAAACAGAAAAAAAAATATGTACAGAAATCTGAAAATATCTAAGCATCCTTGTTGTTTGTATTATCTAAAAAGTTTTTAATTTATGATGCACCAAGAAAAAAATTATGTATCAACAAGGATACTTAAGAGTAAAAAAAATACGCAAAACACTCACCAACCTTTCGTAATCTTGACCTGAAAATAAAACTTTATTTTTATTTTTTTATTAAAATAGGAAATGACTTCCTCCGCCTTCAGATCTCCAATTACCCCTTCATTTTAGCATGGTCATGTGTCCTGATGAATAGGTGAATATTTAATGATTTATTTAACGTGACGCAAAAATTTACAAATTTTTTTCAGGCTTTAGTTCTAAATGGTATTTCTTTTCAAGATGATTAATGTTCGATTCAACATGTACAAAAACAACATTCCATTAGTGTTCACGGAAATGATATCTCATTTATATGTTCCTTATTTGAACAAAGTATTCTTATTCAAGAAGAAAAACCTTCATATGCGCAAAGCTTTCCCTTAAATAAGTATGGATTTTAGTATGTCTTAGCAAGACTACAAAAAAAACAAAAAGTGTCGAAAAAAACGAAAAATAAATTTGAAGACACTGTAGCAGAGAACGTGGTTCTATGACTAACAATACATGCCACAGTAGGAAAAGAGGCGGGGACTGCATCATAAAGCACATCTTGACGAAAAACACAAACAGCGGCCGAGCCGACACGAACTCCCGAAATCAAAAGTCTGGCTAGAGTCGATAATACCAAGCGCCAGTAATCCATTAACGGAGATAGATGAAACACTGTATGGCTCTCGCAAACCCATTGTATTACAGAGAGAAAGATCGGTCAGCAGGAACGTCGACCGTAACTTAGATACACAGGAAAGAGGATCAGAAGAGGATAAACTGCCGACACGATGCGTCCAATCCACAGCGTGCTCCAATCAGTGATATTTACAAAAAAATTCTTCAATTGAGATAAAAAATATCACTGTAAATAAGTTTCTATCTTCTTAAAAAAAAAAAAAAACAGCTATGATTTTATATTAACTCATAAAGTCATTTAAATAACTGCCAACTGCCCCTCTCTCTCACCAATGCATCTCGAACTGGGCCACTGGTCTCGCACCAATATTTGTCAAGTAGAATTCTGGGATTCTACTGTTGAAAATTCCAATTTATTGTCCAGGTCCTTACAGCTGAAAAAGATGGCCTTTAAAATAAAGAGAACTAATAGTTCGCTGTAAAATATATTTATTTTATTTGAAGACGTTTCATAGGTAAATCAACAGTACCTTAATGGTGGAATTACAGCTTGACCGCAAGTTACGAGAATGCAAAAGGTAGAGGTGAGAGAGAGAGCTACGGGGGTCACATGTTATCCGATCAGTAGTTGTAGAGCGAATTCTCAAGTCGACTCAGTCGCAATCCAGACCGGACTGCTGAATTACGCCAAGATTATTGAAATATTGCCAAACTTTACAGCCAAAGATAATCCTTTGTTTATAGAATAAATTAATATAAATATTTTGAATTTTGCACGTCTGTTAAAGAATTAACGCCAATCATCTATGCCAAATTTTATCGCCAGACAACCGTTGAGTAAGTGAGACCAAAAGTCTGGAAATTATTGCGTATACAATGGTTGATAAATGAAAATAATATTTTTTTATATTTTATTTATTAAATGATTTAGGAGAGATTATAATTTTGAGAGATGTCATTTAAAAAGAATATGTTTTTGTTCTCAGAAGATTTATTTAATAGCATAAGGGATAAAGTATTATTAGAATTAAGATATCTATTATAGACAAAAGCGAATAAATATAAAAGTAATTTAGAATTTCGTTATCTATTTTTATTAGCCATTTAATTTATTGAAAATATAGTAATTATGTATTGCCTTTATTTAAAGCAATAATTAAAACTCATATATTTGAAGGAACGACTTCACAGTATCGAACATCAGACCTATGTAAAGATAGTTTCCTATTCCAAGCGGAAGGCTTTGTGCCTTCACATTTCTCATACCCTCCTTTTCACACATTTTGTTTTATTTATTGACGAATTTTACTAGTAGCAGTTTTCTCAACCAATTTAGATTCTTTTGTGAGGAGGGTGAGGTGTGTGTGTGTGTGGGGGGGGGGGGGGGGGGCTTTTTTATCAATGTATATTTTTGTAATTTTTTTATTTTTTCAATCTTGCAATAATTTTTTACTTTTCTTTCTTCGTTTTAATGTTTCGGGTGCCGCCCTTAGACAACTGCCGCACTCAGGCATTGCCTAAGTTGCTTAATGCCTAGCGGCGGCCCTGCTTGTTCAAGAACAGCAGTAGTAGCAATTTCTTCAGCTCTTTGCATACATACTAGATAGCTTACAGCCCTATCGAGGCTTCATTCCAAATGTTCTAGTCTCTTCAAATACACAATTATTCTCTTCAGGTTTCTAAAGTAATGGTAATGGGACCTTGATGCAAATACTTTACCTGATAAAATGCATTGATAGCAGCAGAAGCTAATTAGAACTAATAAAACATTAAACAAATCTAATGAGTAATGTTCGACCCAATAAAATAAATGTATAATCACTTTAATTGTTTACGGAAAAGTTCCTTTAAGTCCTTAAAGTTTACTATATAGGCTGAAAATAAATATAAATACATTGCAATATTTGCAATTTACTATCACCACAGTGCTATTTTCAGCACTATTGACCAAAATGTGACACACACTCCTTCCCATTCCCCAAAAAATCAAAACTATGTGCTGGAGACTAGACATGCAAGACAAGACTGTGATTCATCCAGTAATTTTGCATAGAATGTGCCTAAACACCATGTGTTTTATCAAGATCACCTGATGCATCTCCCATTTTTTTTTTCCTTTTATTTATTTATCTATTTATTTTATTTTATTTATTATTTGTTTATTTATTTTATTTTATTTTATTTTCATTTGAAAAAAAAGATACAGCTTTCTAATATTTTATTTCATTTTACTTGCTTTTTTTTTTTTTTTTTTTTTTTTTTACAGAAGTCTGTTATAGGGGGAATTTTTTACTTTATTGTTGCAATTTCAATGCTTGAGTCCTATTTATTTTGTTTGTTTATGTAATATAACTGCCAACCTATTTCTCAGATGATCCCCATTTTTTTTTTTTTAAACTTTCCTCATATAAAGATTTATATAAAAAATAATAATAATAAAATAATCTTCTTTTCTCTTTCCCATTCTCAATGGAATTTTTAAAACTATTTCTGAGATTGCTGCCCATTTATCATAAAAAGTGATTTAATTAACAATGTTTCTTTTATTTTTGGAGGTGACAGACTTGAATGCTACATTGGTAAATAATAAATTTTTCTATTTTAGCTCTGGTGCATTTTTATTTTTTAATATTTATAATGAAAAAAAAAAATCATCAATTTTTCTTATATTGAAAATAAGCTTTTATTTTTATATTTATTATTTAGTTTATATTATCATACTGTATATATTATTGTTTTATGCCTTTCTTTGAAATGAAGTGGAAAACAAAAACAATGGACAAATGGGAAATTTGTTTTCCTATATGCAAATAATTTATTTTTCTTCATTTACTTATTTAATTTTTTAGGGTTGGCAGTTATTATATAATTATAAGGGTTTTTTTTTTCCCCCACTTTAATATTTTATTTATTTTCATTTTAATTTTTTATTTAGTATTTTTTAAATAAAAATGTTACTTTACACTCTTTAGCTTCATTTTTTTGCAGCTGCTAGTTACTTTTTCTTATATTTTTTCTTTGATTTCTGAACAATAAAAATATTTGTCCAATCATCATGCATGTTAAATAATTCAAAAATGTGAAGGAAAGTTATTAATAATATCTAGAGAAACTTTTATGTATTTAATGTTATCAATCATTATTAGGTGTTTTAATTTTTGAATATGTAAAACATTATAGTTTTTAGAAAGCATTTTTATAAAGAAAGAACTTGGCATGATTCAGAGCATTTATATCTGTATAAAGATTGTTGTTAAAAGAAAGTAAATTATATATAACATACTATTAAATACCTTAAATAAAATCCTTTTTGACAAGCTTAGCATATTAATTTCGGGCACTTCATGCCCATCTTTAGTGTCAAGCACGATAAAACGGCGTTCTTCCTGAGATCGTCAAATTTATGCTGTCGTGGACTGTGGACGTCATGTCTTCGCTTCGCTTCCTTTGTTCGTTGTGTTGTTTTCTTGCAGGAATTGTTGCCATACAAGTGGAATGAGGTAGTGCTCTCGGTCGTTGACAGCAAGATTGTTAGTTACTATTTCGATGGCCTCCCGTTTTAGTGAGTAATTGTGGTTGTTATATAACAACCACAATTACGCACTAACAACAATAAATTTGGTGACTTATGCATTACGTTTTTTTTTTTTTTTTCCTCGTTGATTTTTCGGTGAATTTTTTAGAGTTATATATGACGGTTTAAAATTTTAGTGTTTAAAGAAAGAAATCTGGTAATAGTCAAAAATATTTTCTAGACTAGCCTTTGAGATAAAAGCCTGTATAAGAATTTAAGACCTCTTTAACGAAAGTATTTTGAATTTCAATGAGGAAAAAAATAATATATATATATATATATATATATAAAGAATATGCAATTTTTTATTTTTTCCCTTTCAGAATAGAGTATTAAAACTTTCATGTAAATAAATTGTAAAATTTTTAGATAAATAATTAATGGATTTAAATGGATAAATGGATTAAATATCAGCATAAAATTTTGATTTATTATTATTTAAATGATTTTTTTTTTTTTTTTTGAATGTGATTTAATAGAAACATCCTCAATGTTTCTCTTTTTTTTTTTTTTTTTTTTTTTTTTAAGATGATAACCCGTCTTCTTTCTTTCTTTATTGAAAGTTAATTTAAATTATCTAAAATTAAGCTTTTAAAGTGAGAAACATGGTGTTATTTTTTTTTTTTTTTTTTTTTAATATGTATCCACATTACATTAATCATGACTTTCTAAATTCCAATATAACTTCTTACAGATTGGTTAAGGTTTATTTTATTTATTTTTTAAGATAAGAAACATGAATATAACACTTGAAATTCTATAATTAAAAGATTTAGGAATATAATTAGTATAAGCTAAATAATATTACACTCTGAGACATTTGAATTTAAATTTTAATGGTGTGTGGTGTTAGGGTTAAAGCCAGTTGACTAAAAGAGGGTCCTAGACCTGAGTGGTGTACTCTCTGTAGAGAGTCTTTCTGAGTGTTACATAGCCCTTTTTATACAAATTTTGGAGAAAACCATAGTAAACTCCAAATGTATATGTCGACGAAAGTGATCTGGTATCGAACTTAGCAATTTCTGTTATTTAAATTTTGATATTCCGTTGATCAGAACATTGCAGAATTTTGCAATTGTATTTGTAAAACTTTAATTTTTGAGATAATTTTATGAAATGTTTTCCATAGTGTTGAATTTAAGATTCGCCATCATAAAAAAAAAAATCCGAAATTTCGTTTTACACCCTATTTTATTAATGTTTGTTTGCATGTTTGAATAATGAATAGTATTAAAGTTAAATTACGCATCATACGATGGATCGGGTCCCACCTGTGAAAATTTGCATGAGCCGCCACTGTATATATATATATATGAAAGAGTTTTATTCATCATTCAAATAAAATTATATAAAGAAAAACCGATTAAAAATCTGACTAATCGATTAATGAAGTACGATTAACCCAGTTAAAACTGTTAATCGATTCCCACCCCTACCTGAAACATTTAATGCTCTTAGAAGATTCATAAATAGAATGAAACACCAGAGGAATCAAATATGCATAAACGACTATGAAATATTAAAAATCATTCCAAACTACCTAGGAATAGCTTTTGTAAAATTGATTTTCTAGTACAGCATAACTGCAGAAAGTATGTAAGGAAGCTGTAACTTCTGTGATTTTTCTGAATATCACATTAAGGTATCTATACAGGTAATATCACACAGATGTTCTGTGCTGAAAAGGCTAGTAACTTAATATTGATTTTAAATTGTTGAAGGAAATGATAAGTAAGAATTCCTTAACTCATTGCTTATTATTCTGAAGCCATGCCAATGTTTTTCTTTTCAGTAAAATTAGTTTATGCATAAAATAAATAGTGCTTAATGATATATATGTAATCTCTCTCTCTCTCTCTCTTTTTTCCTGTTCACATAAGCATGCAAACTATATGTAATTAAATTTGCATACATTATATAGTCTTATTTTAATGTATTAGTAAAATTACAAATAAATGTTTTTTATATTTATGACTGAATATTAGAAAAGTTGTAGTTTGCATGGTTATTATTATATCAGTACTATTATTTATTTTCATACTTGTATTTAAAGTATTAAATTCTGCTTCTCTTCTAGTTCATAATATTTTATTATATTTATGCATCTTCATTCTTTCCCTATATTTGAATAATTTACACTTTTTTTTTTTTTTTTTTTTTAATTAATTGCATGCCTATCTTTTGTCTCTGGCATTTCTCCTATGAATAATTTTGCACGGTAGAAAAATTTTTAATTTTCAAAACTACAAATTTCTTCCAGAGTTTTCTAAATTTATTTTATAAGATATGAAACTCTTTAATTATATTTATGATTCATACCTTTTTTTTTTTTTTTCCAGCATTATTTATTAAATTTAAATAACAAATAATTTTAGGTTTATATAACAAGCCTATTTATTTCTGTTTTTATTGAATTTTAAGATTGAATGTTGATTGGTGTTTCAAATGATCTTGAATATAAAGGGGGAAATAAAATCTTTTATTAAAATGATTAAATTATACCTGTAATTAAATTCATGTAAAATTGGGATATACTATAAAAAGTATTTATATAGTATAATCTTTTGAGGTAATGTAATTGATTTTCTGTTAGAACTGAGAATATATTTTCTGCCTAAAGACATTGTTCTGAGATATCTGTACTATCACTTTTGCTGTCTCATGCCCGCCTTCTATTTTGAGACCAAAAACTTTAACTATAAATACAAATTGGCTTTATTTGAATCTGCTCTGTGTACATAAATAAGACTCTTTGTTAATATATTCTTTCTTTGCTCATTCTTTTTTTATTATTATTATTAACAACTATTATTTGAGTAGTAGTGAAAAGGTTCCATATGCTAGAGAATTAATCAGAATTAGAGAATAATCAGAATTAGAATTTTTTATTAAACTTAAATTTGTGTTTACTCTGGAAGAAAATGTGGCAGGTACTTGTAACTAAAAAGGGAAAAGGCATAACTGTGTTTATTAGGGGGGGGGGGGGAGTATTTTTTATATGATATATAAAGATGCATTAATTCCGACTGTTTTTATCAATTTATAATTATTCTAGAAACCTAATGGAGTTCATTATAATTGCTGCAACCTTTTGTAAACATAAAATTAGAAATACTGTAATAAGGTAAATATTTTTACCAAGAGATCACTGTACATAACTGAGGGTGCAATTCATTATCTTCAAAGAGGCAAGGTGCATTTTGCCAATTATATAAATGACAGGATGCTAGACCCGTAAAAAATGGCCTAGAGGAAATACTATTTAATGTTTGATAGGAATCTATACTAAATAATGAAAAGATAATATTTTTAAAAAATATTACACATTTGAACAGTTACCTTTATAAAAATATTTTTATATTTTAGTAAAATATAAGTGATTTTCAATTTGTTAATTAAATAAAAAAAAAAGTTTCAGCAATCTCAAGTTCCTTTTGAACTGTTAGAAATATTTGTATGAAAATGATTTTTTCTTTAATTTTTGCTTGAACTGTTCTGCAAATTTTTCTGCATTATAAAAGTTATTATTATTATTCATAATTTTATTATTAAATTTCATGTGTATTGTGATTTCATATAGCATGCAATTCTAGCTTTTTTGTACATGCCTATAGTTTTTCTTAGATTTCCTCCTGAATATATTTTTTTCTTTTTTGTTAACCTTTGTTGGTACATATAAACCTTGTTGAAATAGCCAGAAAGCATATATTTTGCTTTTAGAATGAATTTTATTACGCTAACTGTAGTGTCTGCTGCATGGAAGATTTTTTGTGCAATTCTGGCATGTGTGATGTTTTACTTTCCTTTTGTTTTGAGGTCATGCTTATTTTGCTCTGGTTCCTGAATTTTGGAGTACTTTGTGATAAGCAGAATTTAGAAAGTACCAGTTTGAGCTTATCCTTTCATCTGTACAGCCATTACTGCCATTCCCCGCATAGTGTGTGAAGCCATCAACAGTATGGAGCTGATTGATAAGCAGCCTTCATGGAAAATAATGGACAACAAGGGCAGAGTGACGGTTGTTCTCCACTGGGATCAGAGGGACATCCGACGATCGGCCGACGGTAGAAGTCAACCTGCAGATAGAGAAGCTGTCTGGAGAGTTGAAGTTCTTTCCCAAGAGGTTCAGACTGCTGACACTGCCACTTCAACTGATGAATCAGTCAGTAGCACACCTCGTGCTAAGCTCACATTAGAAGGACTAGGCCCTAGACCTTCTTCAAGAATGCTTCCACAGGCAGAGGGAAAGGACAATGAAACTAGTCCTGATCATGATCATTCACTGTGTGACTTTCACTGTTCAGCTCTCCATGAAAAAGGTGCTCAAATCCAAGTAAACAAGTCCGTCGCTACCTCGCCCATTCAGGAAGTGCCAGAGGGAACTGCCATTGCTACAGCCACTGCCACCTCAGCTACTGGGGGAACTTTAAAAAAAGGGACAGGCAAAGGTCAGCATGTTCGTTTTAGTGATCAACCACCAGAAACAAAAGCTCAAGATGAATCAGAATCTGACACAGAAAATACTGCTAACGAAGAAGAACAATTATCAGAAAGGTACTTATTATTGATTGATAACCTTTCTTTGGAACAGAATCGACATTTAACTGTTAAAGACATTGGTATCATCCTTGAAAGACTGAGCTCAAAAATTGTGGATGTTGATAGGCTAGAAAGAGAAAGGGAGAGTACAGATGTACATAATTGGACAATCAAGGCCACCATTCGAGGTGAAGTTCTTAGAGAAATAGGTGTCATTTACAATGGACAATATTATGGCATAATGGAACACCCAGGGTATTTTTGATGCATACTTATTTCAGATAAGGAAGAAAGTTTCAGTCTTTATTTCAATCTTTGACCTGTAGAAGCAATGCTTTGCCATTGCAAGGTCTTGCAAATCCTTGATTGAGAGATAAGGATCACTAGTCAATCGCCAATAAGTAGTGTCTCAAGATAGTCTACAGTATCGCTGGTGATGGCGACTTGAAAGCGGTATATAGCAGTCACTGCCATTGAGTTTGTTTTGGTAAAATATTCCATGTGCTGTCCCTGATCTTCATTATGTGGACAATATTGTTAAAAATACTTAAAATATAAATGCTGCCACTTAGTTATGAAAGTTGCTTTGAGCAGCTTGTTTGAGATTAAGCTATATTTAGTATTTGTTATCTAAAACTACCTTTCGATGTATGTATGTTCCTCTCAATGTAAATTTATAATTTATTAATTAGTCAAGAATTTTCATATTGTGAATTTAGCATGTTTCAAAGTAAATAAATTTGTTGTTGGCCAAAGTGTTCCTATGAAGCTTTTATGGCACTTTGGATTTGAATTATTAATTAAAAAGAAAAGAAAAAACATTGTTGTTAATAGGTCAGGGACAGCTTTGTTATAATGGCCTCAGATTTATCAATTTTAACACTGCCATAGAGTTGAAGTTTATCTGGAATGCTGTCCTGTAAAAATGAATAAAGCATTAAGTTTGAGGTATTGCTTTAGTATTTCCCTTGTTGGCTGCTGTGCAAACCTGCATATGCAGGAGCCTCTTGGATTTTGGAATGTAGTTTTCTTCCATGTCCATCCTGTAAATATCTGTATATAGTATAATTATCATCATGCATTGTAGATAGTATTTGGTTGTGATTTTTTGTTTATTTGTTTGTTTTTATTTGTAAAAAAATAAATAAAGGCAATGGCAGCCTCATAAAGGCTTTGCCAGAAGCAATGTCCCCAAAAGACTTGCTGATCTTATCGGAGTCTTCCCATACCTAGATTCATGCACTAAATAAAAATTTTTAAGGGTGGGAAGATTCCATAAAATATGCAAAATATGTAATGTATGTATTGTGAAAATTTTATTTCTCAACTTGTTATTTTATTATCCTGATTTTATGGAAATCACTTGTGTGAATCTTTGCATTTATTCGTTTTTCTTTAGGGGGCTGTGTTGATATCATATCAAATTATTTATTTATCATATGAAATCATACCAACTTTTTATTACACATGTACATGTAATTTTTATTCCAAGAATCTTCATACATATGTAAAAATTCACAGTGAGTAAATTTTTAATCTAGTTTGCAATAAGCAGAATTAACAACTTATTATAGAATTGAAATAATCAGTGGTTTTTGAAGTCTATGAAAAAAAAAACAAAAATGAATATTCAAGTGCACTTTTACTATTAGACTGCAAAGTATTAAGCCTCAATTCAAGGAATGACTGTGTTGTGGCATATGAAGATTTAAAATAGAAAAACTGTCAAGTTTTAACATTAGAAATTAAAAACAAGTTCTTTTTTTTTTTTTTTTTTTTTTTTTAAGATTTATTATTCTTGTTATTTTGCTTGAATTATGTGCTAATTTTTTGTACAATATTTTAATACAGGCTTTTTAAGAAATAAAAATTACATTCTTTTTTTTTTTTTTTTTGTTATAGTGGATGGTGAAAAACCTTCAAAATGATCATGGTTCCTAATATACATCAGATCTGTAATTCTAAATTGCAATAGCCTTTATAAGCTTCAAAATAATTTTTACTGATTATGTTATTCACTATCACTTATTTCAAAAATGAATTAAAAGTAAAAAGTTGGTGCTAAAGTAAGTGTTAAGAAAAAGAGAGAACAAAAAATACTGATAATAATACAAAAAACAAAAATAATAATAATTCTTAGTTTTTTTTTTACTTTTCTTTAAAAATTTTATAAATATTCTATCTTATTAAATTCAGATACTGCTGTTTATAAAATTAGTGTTTTGAAAAAGTTTTATTAATTATCTTTAAAGTTAATTTTATGTTTGTTATCCTCTTCATATGTTAAAAAAGAGAAATCTTTTAATTAAAATTGCATTTTTTAAAGTAATGTTAAAATAAAAATTATCAAACAAATGTTTATGAAATGGTTGTAAGCAGAATATTTTTTAAATTATTATTATCAATATTGAAAATATATACTGTTTGTTTCTACCCTTTCCCTCTCCCTCAGATTTTCCTTTAACTTTCACAGTATTTAAAGCTGATATCTTTTTTTTTTTGTTGTTATTACTAGCTGGGAATATGTACATTTCTAATAATTAATTATAATTAGTACTAATTTTTATGTGCTGCATTTGAGGTGTAAAATAAAGAATTCACATTCAATTATGATAAAAAAATATCATTTAGTTATATTATTCTGTGGATTTTAAATTGTAAGCTACATATGCACTTATGCTGAAATACATTCATTGTGCTATAGCAGTTTTTGTTTGAATATAATATAGACAAGTGCTTAACTCCTTTTCAAATATAATAAAAATTTGTCTGACTAGATTGAAAATTTTTTTTCACTGTGAATAAATTTTAGAAACAATTTATGAATGATAATTTTAAAATATGAAAAGTGGTGATCATAAGGAGTTGTTCACTTTTGCTAGCTTCCTTGGTTTCTTTTCAAAGTCATACATATTATTTTTATTGAGTTCCTTTTATATACATTTAAAGAATCCAATTAATATAAATGTAGTATATCAAACTAGAAATTTTTTTTTAATAAAATCAATAATGATGTAGTAAAACTAAATTCATATGAAGGAACTAAAAAGTATAAAGCCATTGAAGTTTTACTTTGTAACGTGACTATCATTGTATCTTTGTAACGTGACTGTCATTTATGTGACTATCTTCAGCATATTTGTATATATATAAACATTACATCTTCCTTTTCTGTTTTTCTTCTCCATCTCTCTCTCTAGCAGTAGAACACACCATCTTGCGTCGATTAGAATTGCCTGGACATTGTTACACATACTTTCATCCAGGGGTGGACTGTTCCACCCAGCTACCCAGCGATCGCCGGGTGGCCAACTGTTAAAAATGGGCAAAATGATATATATATATATATATATATAATATATATATATATTTTTTTTTTTTTTTTTTTTCATTTTTGTTATGAACTTTTAGTTGATAAAAAAACAGGGTTGCTACGGTACCTGGAAAACAGGGAAAACCTGGAAAACTCAGAGAATTTGAAAATCCATTAAAAAACAGGAAAAACTCAGGGAATTTCAAAATTTATTACAAAAACAGGGAAAATTCAGGGAATTAAAAAATTTTTTGGAAAAACATTGGAAAATTTTTTCATAATAGAATTTTTTTTTAATTTTAGTTCTTTATAATGAATCAATAATGTTTTTTTTTCTCCAACTATAGTAAGTTAATAAAATTAATAAACCCTAAATATGTCCAATTGACTTGTAAACATATTAAATAATAATGCTGCATGATTGTGTGTCATCTATTTTACTTCTAAAAGAGACAGGGAAAACTCAGGGAATTTTTTCTCCTGATTTGTGTAGCAACCCTGAAAAAAAAACTTAATGTCAATATGTACGTAATATTCATAAATTAATGTTAAAATTCTAAAAATCTAAATATGTGGTAGACCATATCTGGTCCAGAAAAATAGGCCAAAATATTTCTTTTTGGCCCGTAATTTTTTTTGTTTGTTTCAGGGGTATGACTAGATACTAGAGACTCTATTGGCCAAATCTATCACCCTTTCTGCCCATAGGTGACTTCTATAGGGAGAAAGTGCAAATACTCTCTTTCCCACATTTAAAACCGAAGATAAATTAGCTGCAATCTCAGAGTCATATTTTTACTTTCTGAACATATACCTACTATAGAACAAAAATATTGCAATCATGAAAAAATTTGACTATGAGATTTTCGTATAGCTGTACTTTTGGAGGTCTCCTGAATTTATCTTTTCTATTTTAAGGTGATGTATATATGTGTTTGTACACCTGTATATGCAGAAAACACATACATACACATTATGTCCCTGCCGTACGACCTGTATAAATTTTGATGAAAGTAGGACTCATAGCTCTTTACAGAGAGACAAAGAAATTCTGTATCACTATGGCTATTGGACTCAAAATTTTTTAAGTAAGAGAGCATGTTAATGCATTATCCAACTGAGCTAAAAGTTCATAGATATATTATAGGTCACCGCCATATGACCAGTGTAGATTTATGAGTGTAGGACTTATATTTGTTTACAGAGACACAAGGAAAAAAGCTTTATAGTGTAACAACGTTTCCTAAAAGTAGCAATGAGGAACAGTCCAAAGGTTTGGAGGGGTGCCAAATTAACCGACAGTTTGAGATTTGGAAAACATCGAGTAATTTGATGCTCTCTTATCGCTTATTTTCTCTGAATTAGATGATTGTTTTCCCTATTTTAATACTGGACTTGTTTGCACAGAAGCTTCCATGGCCTCAAGAAATGTGGTCGAAGAATATCTTGCCTCGTAAACTCAAATTATTTCAAATGCGTTGTGTAAAATTTTACATTCGGTTAAAATAAAAAATTTATATGTAGATATGTTACAGATCATTGTTCCAATAACTATATCAACTTAATTTTAATGAGTGAAGGAAGTTTTTTTTTTTTTTTTTTTTTTTTTTTTATCAGAGGAATATGAAATAGAATTCTTATATACAGTCGGTATCAATACTTTCTATTTAAAAGATGTACCTCTAATAATGTTTTGTTACGAAAACATTTGTTGAGTCATGATCTAGTCTTACGCTGTTTATAAAAAAGTAAGTTGATGATAAAAATTAGAGATCAAACTTTAAAAAAAAAAAAAAGAGGAGAAAGAAAAAAAAAATGTGGATGTATGCTTCAATAATTTGCTGCCTACAGTGCATTGCGGTCTCTGGATTTCATGTAATTGAATTTTGTTTTTATAATGTTAGATTCATTAAAAAACAAAAATTAAACTGACATATATTACATTGCTTTGCTAATGCATGATCGTTATGGTGTATTATTTAAAATTCTTTTACAGGGAAGTATAAAATAATTTTGCATTACATTCGATCTAGTTATCGGAAGTTTGTCAAATTATATAAAAGAAATTAAAACTGATACATGTATTATAATTTTTCTGTAGAATGGCCGTTATTGGAAATTCTTTGCTTAAAATTAACGCTTTTTCACTGGGAGGCACAAAGGTATTCAAAAACATTACATCCATTGTAGAAATATTCCAAATACTCTATTGCGCTTTTGAATAATTTCCGAATTATCAAATGATTTAAATTTTCTCAAATATATTATTAACTGCTAAACCTTCAAAAGTCACGTGAAGCCACTCTTGATTTATTTTTAATGAGGTGGTCACATTTTAAAACATTCGAAGCCCAATAAAATAAAATTTTAAAAAAGCTTCATTTGAATGAGATTTTGGACACAACAGGTATTTGTAAGTATAGAACTTCACTATTCAAAAATGCTCCACACTTTAATCATTTCTAATAAATTTATCAAATAAAATTCCTATTCATCAAATTAAAAAAAAAAAAAAAAAAAGTAAAATATGCTAGTTTTCTTTTATATTTATACTTTCATTTCTCAATCATAATCTTAAGATTATAATTTGGAAGATTGAAAACACAGTTTGTAATTTAATTATATAAAGTGTATGATAAAGATCACTATCATCCTTCAAAATTTCAATCACTCTTTCAAAACTCATTAAAATGAAATTAACAAATATTACATTATATTTTAACATGATTATAATCTTTGTTGCTAAATTCTGCAATTAAAAAATAGTATTCTGATATTTTAGTCTAGATATTTATCATTATTTACAAAGCAACTTAAACTCATTGTTGTTCATCATCACCAATTGTAGCAAGATTTAAAAATAATAATAATAAACGTAGCATTAAAAGTATTTATAATTCACTTCAGTGCCAAAACCATAGAACATTGCTTGTATAATATAAAACTCGTAAAATTTTAATTCAAAAAGGAAAAAGCAAATTTTGTTCACTAATTTCTTTAAAACAACAATGTAATCTTGATATTGTAAATCCAGAACTAACAGTAATGAGAATATATATATATTCTAAAAAGTTAAGAAATATTAACATTAATAATAATTAACATTAATATTCTAGTGTGAATATTGAACAGTGTTCTAATATTTCTGGAACACTTTTAGGTATACTACAGACAGGATAAAAAGCCTGCATCAAATCTGATATTTCAAGTTTAATGCAGGCCAATATCAAGTACACAAGTTTATTGCATTAAACTTGCCCAGCTTACTTTAAGCTTTCTTATTCAAAACTAAATCAACATGCATATGTTTGTTACTTCCATTGTATACCTTCGAGATTAGTTTAGGTATAAAAATTCAATTCTTTAAAACTTTAATAATTTTTTTTTTCAAAGTTGATTTTTCTATTCTTGAGCAAAGAAAGCACAAACTAAGAATTGTACACACAGCTTCAGGCATTTGACTTTTGACGTCGAAGAATGTTTAAGTTAGTAATTCGTTTTAATTTATCAAATGTCCAAGCGTAAGTCTGGTTGAAAATGTCATTAAACTCAGAAATCAAGCTATTTCAATAGTTCTGCACTGAGTAACACTTTGGTCGAATACCGAGTACTCTGCTTTGAAAAAATGTTTCAGAACTGTTGTAGTGTATATACACAATTCAGTTCATTGTTATATTTGATACTTCCAGCTTAGTGGATTACTAAAACCATAATAACTGATAACTTTATTCTTTATTCTATAGTCTTTCTCAGATGCAAATCATCCCCAAATAATTCTAAGAGAATATAAAAGTTCCTATATACATAGACTTAATTTAAGATGCATGAAGTTATTAATAAACATCTCTGAAATCTTTTTGTTCAATAATACATAAAAATAATGAAATTCATACAACTATTCGGTATTGGTCGAATACTTAGTCCAGATTTGGCCAAGTACCGAGTACTTGGTACAGCTCTAGTTTCCAAGCAAATATTATGTTGGGATGCTAAACTTATTCTATGATAATATATTATCTTGTATTTTTTGGTTTAAATGTTAACTATTAACCGACTTTAGTTTTTTATTTGCATTCACACTATCTATGCATGTAGATAGTATGTAAGTCTTGTACTGTTCCTTTAATCTATTTCCATATTTTCACATCTTTTTTTACTTTCATCTTTGTGGTTTGGGCATTATAATTTAAGATTCATTAGCATAATGTACTCACTTTATATAAAATCACAAAAATTTGCTTACACTATTCGTATAGCATTGCAGATGAAGTTACGAATTCTGTAAACTTCAATTATTTCATTTAATTTTTGTCTTATTTTGAACCTTTTCCATTCGTTCATATTTTGACAATTTTGTATAAGTATTCATACACACACATTCACACACACACACATATATATATATACTTACCTTAATGTGGCGAGTTAAGTAAAATGTTAATTAAATTGTGTCTAAAATATCTTGAGTTTTTGGAGTTTGCCCTGCCCTCGCTGATGAGGGCTCTCTAGAGTCCCTTACGGAACGAGTGGGCCAAAATATCTTGTAGCCGGGTGGGCCAAATTAAACCAGTCTGCCCCTGCTTTCATCTGCTAAAATTCCCATGGCTTTGCGATTATGGCATAAAAAATAATTATATAAACTAGCTAATTACAATAAAGATTTTTACACTATAAATTGCGAAGATGTGAAGGTTTTGATTGACAGAAGTATGTGCAATGATGTCAAGCCAATCCTAATTGATGCAGGAGGTGGTGTAAAACAGCAGAGTAAGATGTCATGTTCACACAAACATGCTGAAGAGGGATTCATGTATTGGACTGAAAACTTTACAAAGCAAAATTTCAATTGATTTTAGCTCATTTATAAGAGTTTATTTATATACTTTTTCAATTATAGTTTCACAAACTTAACTATTATTTTCTTTTGAGATGCATTTTGACTAAAAACAAAATTAAACTAATGTTCAAAGCTGAATGTTTCCATGTTGAAAAATATGATTTTAAATGTGAACGTTCATTTCCATGAGTAAAAATGAAATATATAGGTACAACTACATGACTGTTCATTGGCTTTTTTTACTAACTGTTCATTTTACCAGTAATGATATTTCCTGAGTATGAGAAGAAATGTCTTTTTCATTGGAGATTACCTTAATACCATTTTATGTTTTACTAAAATGTAAAGAAAACTAAGATTATTATTATTTTTTTTTTTTTAACCTGCAAAAATAAGCAGAATTTGTTTCAAGAAATTAAATAAGCATGACACTTCATCATGTGAATATATTTTTTACTCTTTACAGTTTAGCATCTTTTTATCATTTTATTGCAGCTAAAATATAGAGTTTCAATACTCATTTAGCCTACAATACTGTATTATAATATTCCATACTATTTAAGTATTTAGTAAATATATTTATAGACAAAATATCAAATAAAAAACTTTTTCAACTTTTTTTTTTTTCATTTTGTGATTTAATAAAAATATTGCTAATAAAAACTTCAGGAGCCTTAACTGTAGAAAAAACATGATATGTATCAGAAGCCCACATTCATACTTGTGTTCAGATTTATTATCACCAACAATGTTTCTTTTAAAAAATAAGACAAAAACAAAAGAAAAGAATGTAAATATACTTATCAGTAATACCATTATACTTTTGTAATCCTGGGTCATCTTTTTACTGAATAAAGTCTTTTTTTTTTTTTTTTTTTTTTTTTTTTTTTAATAGTGTCATTGTTTATATGTATACAAATGCCTTAATTGTTTAAATATAAGTTTTAAAATATTTTCCAAGTATAAGTAATTCTTTAATTAAATTCTCCAATGTAGCACTTTTCAAAATAATTTATTATTAATTTAATTTTGAAATTTATACATCAAGCCTGAAAGTTCATTTCAGAAAATTATGGAGTGGAAGGCTGATTTTTTTTTTTTTTTTTCATACAAACTATGTGAAGAATACCAGAGCCGGGAATCGAATCCGGGTTCGATTCCCGGCTCTGGTATTCTTCGCATAGTTTGTATAAAAAAAATCAGCCTTCCACTCCATAATTTTCTGAAATAATTTATTATTATTTTTTTATTTTTGGCTTTCTTTTTACAGAAGGCAGAAATGAAATTAGAATATTAACCATTATCATTAAAATTTTTGGAACCTTTTTTGTGACTAGCAAATTTGAATGACTTCTTCCCATTACTTGTTTGTTTTATAAATTCAGGTATTATGCTTCTATTTTTAAGATTCTGTTAAAAATTTACTAAACTTGCATCTTTCTAAACATTTGTCCATTCAAGCCTTCTTAAGAAAATAAGATATTTATTATTATTGTTGATTATAACTTTTTTATTTTCATATAATTTTAATGGGTATTTTTTTTAATAATTGCTTAAGAATTATATTTGGAGGGGAGAGTGATGTAATCTTTGATGATGAAGCATAGTCAGATTACTGTTTATCTCAGTTTATTTAAGACAGGGGTGTTTGTGTTCAGGGTTTTCAATCTAACCCATTTGTATTTTCATATTTCCTATAAAGTTATTTTTTTTTATTTCATTGGTTGTTCATTTGTTCATCCAAGTAATATGCAAATGAAATATGTATTTAAAAAAAAAAAAAAAAAAAAAGTGCTTCTGATCTAAATAGTTTGAGTATTATTTGATATTTTGGGGTTTTTCTAATTTTCAGAATTTTTACCTTTGAGGCACAATCACCCCGGTTAAGCTTTATTTAAATGCATTTAAGATTTTTTTATGTGTGTGTGTGACCAAATAGGGATCATCTCTTAAGTAATACAGAAAAAAAGCATAAGTCAGTTTTTCTCTGCATCATAATTCAGTTGGTTTTAAAGATTCAGATATGCAGTTTCTTCTAATGGTCTTATGGATAAGTAATAAAAACTTTAATTGGCCAAATTTGTCTGAAGGGGCCATATAAGAATTTAAATAGTGTAACTTTTTGATAATTAATGTGTGGATTAATTTCTTAACATAGTACTGTTTCCTATCTCATTTTGAACATTTTTTCAATTTACATTGTTCATTTATCACATTTAGATAAAGAATTAAAGTGTGTTTCAATCTTTTTTTTTAAGACACTCTATATATAAGTCAAAAATAGGTTATATAGTTTCACTATTTAATCTGGGGAGGGAAGTTCTTTAGCATTTTAACTAAAATGCCTAAGCAGTTTTTTTTTTTTTTTTTCTGCATTTTCAAAAGCCTTTAGCTTTTTCTTTCAGGAAGGGTGGAGGGTAAGGTAATATGAAAATTCTTATTCTGAAATACTGTGAGAAAATTTTAATCTAAAATTATCGATTATTGTTAATTTAATTTTGATATAGCATGAATTTTACACACATCATAATATCATAGTCAGCTCTAATCCAAACAGGTAGTGTATATTAGAGTCTTGCACAGGTCAAATTTTACTCGACCCGAACCTGACAGGAGAATTTTGAATCAACCCGGAACCTGACCCAAACCCGCAATAGAGAATTTTGACAGCCTGCACCCGACCTGAACCTGATTTCTTTATATCTGAAACCCCAATCTAAATGAAAATTAATAATTTATCTACAAGTCATGCGAAACATTTTTAAATTATAAAATAAAATAAATTTTTGTTGTTGCAGTTAGTAAATCATTCTAAAAATAATTAAAAATGTAATTACTAATACACTAAGTTAAAAATTTAAAAATCTGCAAACTGGTTTAGTAATAATTTTTGACTATTTATTTGTGTTGTGTACTTCAAGTATACAAAAGTGAGTTTCAAGTTTAATGTTTGTAATTTATTGTTTAATGCTTATCACACACACACAAATATTAAAATGATACATTGTTGCAGACACCCAACTAAACTTCCGTTCTTATCTAAATCTACATTTGAATAACTTCTTACAAACAACTGCAAGCGAAAAAACAGTAAATATAAGTTTAAGTTCACAGTCTATTTCAAAAGGATGTGAGTAATCAAAATAGATGAATCACACATCTGGTTATTGTCGGAAAGGGAGCTTGTTTTACACAGCTTATATTCTAAATAATAATAATAGTTTTTTTTTTTTTTTTTTCTTTTTGGTTAATTGAATTAGTTGGATATGGATGTTTATTTTACTATAATAAACGTATATTTATTTTGGGTACATATAGCAAATAGACTTCTGCTTATTAAGTTTTTTTTTTTTTTTTTAAGATGTTCTCAAGTTGACCCAAGTCGTTGAAAACTAAACCTGACCCGCTGTAAAAGAATTTTAGTCAACCTGATCCGCATGAGAAAAAATTTAATCGACTTGACCCGAACCATGAGTCAGGTTTTATTGAGGTAAAATCGGGTTACCTGACCCAATGCCGGACTCTAATGTATATTGTAGGTTGTTATAAGGGATATGATTGGTTATTAAAACCAATAAAAATTACAATGTTAGGAACGTCAAAGAGAAAAAAATATAGGAAGCATACAGCTGTTTTGGTAGCCTTTAGCGTACCCTCTCCAGTTCCAGTTATCTTTATGCACTGAAGACAGTGTATGCTTCCTATATTTTTTCTCTTCAGCATTCCTAACGTTGTAATTTTTATTGTTTCTTTAATAATCCAGCACCAAGTCTCCTTTTAATATATGATTGGTTATCCTCATTTATTATTACTTAATTATCCTCAGTTTTATTTTCCAGTACACGGTTTTAACTAAACATCCGTACTTATGATATATCAAACATGAATCAGTGAAACTTTATTTCAATTTTAACAAAAACAAAAGAAGCAGCTGTATCATGTGTACAAAATAAAAAAAAATGATTTAAAAGGTGAGTAAGTGATAGCAAATAGTGGTAGATCATTGTGCAATACTATTACAGTCGAACCTTGTTAACGCGAATCTCTAAGGGGGAAAAATTGTTCATGTTAGCAGTAGCTCCTGCTATCAGTAACTAATCTTCATATAACTAAACTGATCTTCATTTTGACAGTTATTGTGGAAACAGTTCATGTAAAAAATAATTCATGTTTAAGCGTGTTCACATTAACGAGGTTCAGCTGTACTAAGAATGCTTCTATAAAGCAGAATCCAAATTCTGACATGTTTAAATAGCTTCACATTTAAATTCACTTATTAAAAATTATAATTAAATCCAAATGTACTAATAATGATTTTTGATATTTTTACTAATTTTATAATTTTTGCTTGTGAATATTTGATTAAAAATTAGATTATTATGCAGAGATATTTTATAACATTATCCATATTTCACTTTTTAGTGAAATTCTTGCTCACATATTTTCACAAAATGCAAAATAAACTAATGGCAGTTTAAACTCTGTATTGGTTATAAAATTATAAAAAACTTTTTTTTATACTATTATTATCTTAAAGGAATTTCTATTACTTAAGAAGGTTTGATTCAAATGTTTGTATGTTTTGTCAAAAAATAACATAATGTGAAAACTTTTTTATTATTATTTATTTAACTTTTAAAACTTTCTTTTTCTTTTCTTTTTTTAACTTCTGTCTGATATTTTGAAACAGGTAAACTGAAATACATACATGCATATTCTATAAAAATATATATTTCATCAATGTTTGATTATAGCTATCAGTTTTAACATAGCTGTATCTGTCTGTATACATAAGGAGAAAAGGTTTAGCTTTACTCAAATTATATTTAGGAAATATAGATGGAGATCTAGTTTGCTTGTAAAAAAAAAATGCTGCTTCTCGATCATTGTTTATATATATTTTTATATGCATATGCTTGCATGTATATATATCATTTCAGTAAAATGATGCTCATTTGCAGAAAATTCTAATTGAGAGAATATTTGCTTACAATTAACCAAAGTTTTGGGAAAGAGAAAATTAAAGTATAAATTAGGTATATTTTAATTATTCTTTAACATCCTCTAAAGTAAAATAAGTTATATATATATTTTTTTTTGTCTATAAAGACTAAAATATTTTTTAAAATTAGTTTGCTTGTAAATGCTGTTTACTGTCATTAGAATGTATTTGAAATAACTTACTGAACATTTTTTGTTACAGCTTCGATTTTTTTTTTTTTTTTTTTTTTTTTTTTTTGTGTGCCTCTTGTAATACATTTGTGAGAAAATATGTACTCTGGTGTTTTCATATCTTCAAAATATGATCTAAAATTTAATGCATGCATAGTTTTTACAGATTGTAATGTTTGATTTGTGTCTACCACTGACTGTTTTCTGAACTACTTAACACAGCCCTGTGACCCAATTTGTGTATTGGAAAAAAGTATTTGTGTCTTGTCAGTCTTTTCAACAGCATGCTTTATTTGATCAGCTGTTTTGATGTATTTTTGGCAGCTATCTAAGACTAATTTCTTAAATCACACAAGACAATGTTAAATGTGGCCTATGCACAAATTTGAGATATATCATTTCTGTTGCATAATTATAAATATGCGAATTTTGTCACTCATTTCAACATATGTTGAATGTTGTGAATCTTCTCTCTATATCAGCTGTAAAGTAACTGGTTAAATTTCTTGTTTGTACAAACCTATGAAATATATGTATTGTATACTATTTATACCTTCATCTATTTTTAATTTTAAAAAATTGTGATTCTATGAACAAAAAAAGAAAAACGAAGAAACCGAAAGAAAAAGAAATTAAGTGCTTATTTTATGAAAATTTCCTGAAACATGAGTGCCAAATTTTGCATTGTATTTGATGTGGTGGAATAACCCTAAGACAAAGTAAAGGGGCTGAAATTTATTTATTTCCCCATTCCCGTATTTGTAGTTTTTTGTATGTGTGTGTGTGCGTGTGTGTGTTTTTGTGTATTCAAAGAAATAAAATTATAAAGAAAAAAAAACATAGGCCTTTGAAAAAGTTCTGCAATTTTTGTGATAATGCTGTCAGAGTCTTATGTGTGAATTGTTGAGATGGGCTAACTACATTTTCTTTCATTTTTTGCACTTATCTGATTTTTTTTTTTTTTTTTTTTCAGATATAGTTGAAAGTGCTTTAAAATTGTTATTACTATTATTTTGTCCTAGTATATGGGCAATAATTATGTAAAATTGTGTTTCCTGTTAGATATCTGTTATGCTGGGATAGAAATAAGTATTAAAAAACTGAAAAAGTTCTCTCATATAATTAATGCATTTACATAAATTTCTGACTGTGATAAAAGTTTAGTTGAGATTAGGTTTTTATTTATTTTTTCTCTTTTGAATATTGGTATAAAGCATGTAATCTTTTTTATCTATAACTTCATGGCATATGTTATATTTAATTAAAGTAGTTTTCTTTAAATGTCAGATAACAAAATGCTTCTTTTTTTTTTTTTCCTTGCTTTATGTATACAATTATATACATATATTATTTTGTTCCTACTTGTTTTCCTCTACTGATATCTAAAATAGTGACTATCAAACAAAATATTGCCCATCTCAAATGAACTCAGGCTACCATGTATGGAGAATAGACTACTTTGATATGAGACTGTTGCCATAAGTAGCTTACAAATTTAAAGAGCTCAATTTTAGAGATAACACTATGCAATTTTATGTTCCTTTTCTACTCAGTGTTATTCTACTACATGTAACTTTTTAAAAAAATTTTGAGAGAGCTCCTATATCAAAAATACTCTATTCTGTTATGTGTTAAAAATATTTGTCCAGTGTATTGTTATACATTGCATTCATTTTTATTTTATTCTTTATATTATTATTTTAATAATGTTATTGGAATTATTGTGTTATGATTTGTTTGTATAGTACTTAAAACAGTTTTGTAGTGTAAATATATATTCATCTGTTAATTTTGAGTTTATTGTTGTATAAATATTTTAATTTTATAAATTGTTGAAATTTTTTTTGTATACATGTTTTAAGTCCTTTGTGTGCTGTTTTCATTTAGAAGATCAAAATATATATTTAAAAGTATTTTATCAATTTTATTAATAAGAATATAGTAATAATAGCTCATTCAAAATAAATTAGTTCTATCATAAATAAAATAAAAGAAAGCTCTTGTAGTTTCTACATTTTAAATAACATTCAAGTTACTTATGATAAAAGTAAAACCCTTTTTAGTAATTATTATTATTATTATTATTATGTAAGAAAAAAACATTGTCTAAAAACTTATTACCTCAAAATTTATGTTTATAAGATTTTATTCTAAAATTTACCTTTCTTGCTTTAATAATAATGTAGTCCTTTAGTCTTTTGGCTGAAATAGTTTTTTAAAATATAGGTTGCATGGAAAAAAAGAAATTTGTTCATATGAAACAATGTTTATTAAATTGCTTGGTTATCGTTGAAGTAGCTCATTTAATATTATATAATAAATTTTCTTACATATATTTTTAAAAAATATTCAACAAGTTTTAATAATTTATTTCATTTTTTAAAAATATCTCATTAATAAAATTCAGTTATTATTATTATTTATTTTATATATATATAAAATTTTCATATAGTGTGCAGATATTTTTAGTTTAATAAATTTGCTTTAGTAGAAGAAACTCAACTATCAGCTAAATATTGATGATGTTTGACTAATTGTATTTTTTAAATTTATACATTTTATTTTGTACATGTTTAATAAAAATTAGGTTCTTATGGTTATTGTTTTCCTTTTTTATAGCTATTGCAATTAAACAAAATATATCTTATCACTTAGATAAATGTTTTAAGTGCTAAGATATATGTATCTACAATAAAACTTCAATTATCCTTTAAGTTCAGATCTGTAAATAAATAGTCATTGAAAATTTCTTTTTAAAAATTTCACATTTAAAGCTACTACTTAAATTATATATATAAGGCTTATATTTTTAATATTGCAAGTTATGTAATATTTACATATCATGTAATGCATAAAAGATTATTTAGTGTATACTATAGTACAAATTAATATGCAATTTATTCAGATATAGATAGTCTCTCTAGTGTCATAAATTTTAACTTTAAATAAAAATATTCATAATTAAGATAAGTTTTAGAACTTTTTAGTAGAGTTAGCATTGCTAATGAGAATCTCAGTGAGAAAAAAGAAACTGTATTTTTTATTAAAAACATAATAGGGTAGGTGCTCCAGTGATTGTCATGCTCCAGTAATTGACATCTTTCCCAAAATAACTAATTAATAATAAAATCATATCTTTTACATATAAGAATTTTAACATTTTATGTCAAACACTGGAGCATAGGGTGCTAATAACTGGTAAAATGAATAACTAGCAATGTCAAACACTGGAACATAGGGTGCCAATTACTGATAAAATGAAAAACTGGCAGTGTCAATTACTGGAACATTGAGTGGGTGTCAAATAAAAATTCATTAAAAAAAAAACAGTTGTTATCAAATGTATATATTTTAACATATATGTGATTCTGAATGTCTTTCATACCATGTGTACTAACTTAAGATTTCTAAAAATATTTTCTGATGACTAGAACATTAAAAACACCAGAGATTGCTCTAAAAGTGTCAATCACCGGTGCACTTACCCTATAACAAAGCAACGGAAAAGTAGAAAAGTTTAAAAAAAAAAAGTAAAAAATTAAGTTTTGAATTTGTAGCCATATAAGATTTTCATTTTATTAGTGTTAATTATAAATTCCAAATATTATATACTAGAAAATTTATTTATTTTTTCAATTTATTTATTTATTTTACACAAATATATGACTTGTATGCTCAACTTGAAGTCCACTTGTAAATATTCTTTGCGATGAAAACAGATAAAACAGGATAAATTATAACAGGAAGAACTGTTGGAACATCTAAGAAGTGTCACCATAACCTGGTATTGAACCAGGCACCATACGGTCTGTAGATTCCCAGTGGAGAGATTGTCCTTGTTCTCTCAGCCACTGTGTACTTCCTTTCCAGTTAAAATATTAAATAATAATATAGTTGGATCTATATTTATGGTGGAGTTTGAGACACAAAAAAAATACTTATTAAATCCAAATTCAAGATTCTAATATATATATACACATTTAATAAAAAAAAACTACATGGATTCTTTGATAATCTTTATTCAACAGTGAAAAAATATTTCTCCAAAGTTGATAGGATAAGTGCTCCAGTGATTGACACTTTTAGAGCAATTTCTGATGTTTTTAATGTTTTAGTCATCAGAAACTATTTTTGGAAATCTTAAGTTAATATATATGATATGAAAGACTTTCAGAAGCACATATATATTAAAATATATGCATTTGATAATTATTATTATTATTATTTTTTAATATGAATTTTTATTTTACACCCACTTAATGTTCCAGTAATTGGCACTGCCAGTTTTTCATTTTACCAGTAATTAACATCCTAGGCTCCAGTGTTTGACACTGCTAGTTTTTCATTTTACCAGTTATTGGCACTCTATGCTTCAGTGTTTGACGTACAATGTTAAAATTCTTATATGTAAAACATGTTTTTTTTTTTTTCCTTATTTATTAATTATTTCGAGAAAGATGTCAATTACTGGAGCCCTAGTTTAAATCTAAAGTATTACCCTAGTTTAAATCTAAAACTTTTTCTCCTTTTAATTTTTACCGTTAAACACTTAATGCATTAAATATTTCATCTGTACTTTAAATTACATTAATAAATTGTTCAAGATTTTGTAATAACTCTCCAGCACCAATACATATGGTGTTTTAAGTATAATTTTCTATCCTGAATCATTGCAATCACTTACCAATACAATCCTGTTTGTGGTCTTTTACCACATCTGTGACAATATCCTCAATAGTGAAATATCCAACATGAAGACATCATCACCAATATTATTGTACTGTACTTTAAAAAAGTTTATTTTTCTTTGCAAGAGTTAATTGGAAAATTCTCGGTAAATTATACATTTTCCATTTTTTAAAATTATATTTCATTATTTAATGTTTCCATAATTATTTCTCATACTGAATGTGAGCAAAGTAAAAAAAAAGTGCTTGTTAAAAGAGTATACTCCAATGCATTTATAACATAATGCCCAACAAAATATTTATTTTTCTTCATTTAATGTGTTCTCATTATAAGTGTGTCCTAACTGTATTAACGGTATTAAAATATCCTGTTAACTTTTTTATTAAATAAGTTGATGAGTAGTATCATTAGAATATGTTTAATCAAAGTTTAAACTCTTAAAGAGAGTTTTAAAAAAAGTAACTGAGTATTTTATTGTTATTTTAATTGGAAAAATAAATAAATTTTTATGTCTTTTAAAGCAGGAAAAAACTTTTAATAGAAAAGTAAACCTTATTTTGTCCATCATACTTACAAAATAAGGTAGATAATTTGTGAAAATTTTCTTCAGATGATAGTTTATGCTATGATATTAAAAATGTAATGAACACTTTGCTGTAAGCATGTGATATTTTAAAAAAAATACAACTTAAATTATTTTGGTTAATATTTAAAAGAACAATTATTAGGTCATTAATTATTATTAATATATTTTTTCTAATTATTCTTGTGCAGATAACTGAAGTTTTATTGTATCTATTAAGACAAATATAGGCTATATAAATTCTTCTAATTGAAAATATAATGTAATTATTAAAAATTTGAATTATATGAGATGTATTCAAATCAGATTATCAAATTCTTTCTATCTTCTTTCCTTTATAATTAAGATTTGAAATTTTGCTTTATTGATCTTTCTACATTTGTTTATCTTTTAATTATAATATCTTAATTGCCTTTAAAAATGTTTAAAATAAATTTTGCTAGAAATAGGGTTCCCATATATGCATATATTTATTAAAATTCAAAGTATTAAACTCAGCATAAGGAATAGAAAATCATGTTCATAAACTTTTCAATTGTTTTCATACTTGACCTATAATTCAGATTTCACTATAACCCTCTCTCTCATCCACTATTACATTCAGATTTTTCAAATTCCAATTTGAGTACATTATTGTAATGACTGTGTGGCTAAATCTTGAAATATGAATCATACCAATCTTCATTTTCGAATTTAATATTATATTGGCACATAGTTTGTAACATGCAGTTAAAATTATATACAAGTTATTAAGAAAGTGAAATTATATCTACTCGGATGCATCCTACCAGATTGTCTCAGTGCTGAAAATCACCTATCCCATTCACATCAGAATGGAGGATTGGTTAAGTGAGTAAAAGGAGTGTTTTTTTTTTTTTTTTTTTTCCCAATGACAGTTATTATACTAACGTTCATTTAAATTCCAAGGTAAGTAGTATTAAACTGTGATTTGTGCCAGTGCCATGTAAAATTCAGTTTTAAGTAAATCATATTTTAATTAAGTAAAACTTAAAAGAATTGTATCTCCATTGATTAAGTGTCATTAGACAGTTTCTTCCTTAGCAGCATAATTATTTTTAGCTCATTAACATTTTATGAGACTGTAGAAAAATACAATTTAAAAATAATCTGACTCATTTTCTATAAGGTTTGTAAGGGAAAAATGTTGAAAAGCCTTTTTTTTTTTTTTTTTTAATCAATTTTATTGTTAATTTTTGAATTATTATTTTAGTAATAAAGTGTAAAATCATAAACCTACCTTTAGATGGGAGAAAATTACCAAAATATGTATTTCCATTAAATTTTGTAAACTTTTATGCAGTATTTTTTTATTTTTTTTTATTTATTTTTTTATTTATTTATTTTTTAAACCTTTTCAAACATTGCAAAAATTGAAACCAAGTATCACATGAACTAGATAGAAAGTGAATAAAGATTTCTGAAAACTTAAGCATCCTTTTAATAAAAAACATACAACATCAATGCTTTTCCAAGGGCTTAGATTGAATGTTGCATGCAAATTAGGTGTTATTTTTGTCATACTGTATGCAGTTTGCTAAAAATTTACAGTATGCTAAGCCCAATAACACCCAAAGGACGTGTAAAGAATTTCAAACTCAAGAAGAAAAAGGAAAAAAAACAGAGGACAAACATACTTTTGAAAACGACAATCACCAATGTTACAAATATATATATCTATATATAACATCACCAAAATATTTAAATAAATGTAGTTTCAATTAAATCAACCGTGAGAGGAAGAAAAAAGAAAGTTATATTTTTTATGTTACTTCAATTAAAGACAATATTGCGAAATTACTTCTTTGAAGTTAATGTTTGAAAAAATAAATGAACAAAAAGCTATCTAACTTTTTTTTTACAGAAATTAGATATTGCTATGGAGCATTTTATTAAAATCATTATTTTGCAAAAGACAAACAATTGAAAAATTTTACATTAAATAAATGAGTAATAATAACCCCTTATTATTTATCTGAAGAAATTCTTTTAGCAAGAACAATATTATTCCCTCTGTAGTCTGTCTGTTTAGCTGCATTATAATTTTTAAATTAACTTCAGTCAGAATTAACTTGTAAAATATTGATAAAGTATATTTTTCTCAATTCTTTATTGAATCTTTTAGAATTTTTTTTTTTATTATTATTATTGAAGAAATCCGTGCACTAGAAAACCATTATTCTCTGAGGATAATTAGAACTTGAGTTTTATTTTTTAATTGTTTAAATTAATTTAAATAATTATAAATTTTCAAACTAATTATAAATGTAAAATGTAGAAATTTCTCTATAAAAACAATCATTTTTACAATTATATATAATAATTAATGTTATAGTAAAAATTAAAATACTAGAAAATTTTAGTTATGAGTAGGTTTAATTTGAATTGTATTAATTAATTATTTTGAAACAGAATTTAAAAAATTATATTATGTAATGTTTTTTTTTTTTTTTTTTTTTTTTTTAATATATTCCATTAAAAAAAAAAAAATCCTCATAGAATAATATGGGATTTGGCTACCAGAAACAATAGATAGAGTTTCCTTAAAATTGAAAGTCATAAATAGGATTTTTTTTTTTTTTTTTTTTTTTCTTCAAAAGGTGCTATACAGTTTTTCCCATTACAGAAAATCTTAGTATCATTCTTTAGATATATAAATATATCAATTATTGATGTTTGATTAGAGGAGTAGTATCAGTTTTTAAGCTTTGAAAAAATTATTCTTTTAAAAGCAGTTTGATGTGTGGTATGGATAGATGGTTGGCTTTTACGTCGCAGTAGTGCTGCGCTGATGGGCAACTGGCGACGGTCTGGGACACACCCCTAGAGGTGGTCCGGAGACATGCCATCACAATTTTGATCCTCCGTGGAAGGGATGGCTCTCCCACTTGATGTGTGATATGAATAAGGAATCATCTTCAACGAAATTAACTGAAACTATATTAATCTGAATGATACAAATCATCCCTTTTTAAACAAGTAACATATCTGCTAAATTTTTGTGAAGTCACTTGACTGAAATATTTTTATATTCTGACAAAATATTAAAATTTGTGTATTTTTGTTAGCATACTTAAAAAAAAAAAAAAAAAAAAATAGTTTAGTAATAAAATTTAAAGTAAAGACTGAGTACAGATAATAATTCAAAATAACCTTCAAATTTATTTTGAATAAATAGACAAGAAACATTGTAGTGTATAAATTCTTTACTTCTTTATATTTGCAATAATTTGTAAATGAGAGAGAGGGAGAAAGAATCACAACTCAGAAAGCTTAAAAGAAAAAAAAAAAAAAAAAAAAAAAATCAAATAAAGGGCTGTATTTTGGCCAATATTTCTAGCTATTAAAAATTTTGAAAAAGTACTACTCTAAAATCTTTATGTTATTAGAAAATATGTTGTAAATTTAGCCTTAAAAGATGTTTAATTCAATATAGAATTTGTTAATATTACAATTTCAACATATTTAATTTATTTTTAATATATGAACAATAATATTGTACATGTTTACATAAATGCCTTACTATGTTTCTTTTACTTTCTTTTTTTTCCTCCATTTTTTTTCCAACTGACCATTATTTTGCCACTTTATGCCATTTAGCTATTTTCATCACTGTTAAAGTTGATTTAAAATATATATATATAATTTAAGATTAAACTATATCTAAAAATGTTGTTCAAGTAACTCACATGTACATGCTTTACTTATTTTTTCTCTTGCTCAAATAAATGTTAAGTGGGAACCCAGAAATCTAAGAGAAAAACTGTTCAGCCTTTTGTACTTCTGTAGTCAAATGTGCTGGTACAATATCTAGTGAACAATACTAGTGGCCAGAATCAAAATGGCCACTCTGTAGATTTTTTGTGTTAAGTTTTGATACATAAAACTTTTAAAGTTCAATATTTTTTATATTGTTCTGCTTTTTAACTTCTTTGGTGAATATGCTACTTAATAAGTATATTTTACAATACTATATTGATATGTACATAAAATGTGAGTTTAAAATTATATATGAGGATGTCTTTTTAAATGGAAACTGCACATTCTCTGATATCCTTTCATTTATTGAAGTATTGTGTGTCCTTATTTTGTTTCTATCATCATTGTGATAAATCACTAGAGAGTTCATTGTTATTGAAGTACTTTTGTTAATATTTTGTTATGTAAAGCAGAGAGATTGTTGCTTTTTGTGTAAAAGTGTAACATATATAAAGATATATATGAATTTAATTAAAGAAAAATATACTATTAAAATTTATATTTGCAAGGAATGTAAGGATTATGATTGTAAATATATACATAACAATATGATGACAAGTGAAAAGTACAAAGAGTAGGCATTTATTGTATGCATTTAAAATTAGGCTGTTGCTGGTAAGTATCCTTCCAAGGATGAAGTATTAACTCTATATACTAAGAGTGTATGGAATGGGCGTGGTGCTAACTTTTCTCTTGATTCCATTTTATAAAAAAAAATATATATATATATAAAATGTTTTATGTATTTGACACACATTGAGAAGGTTGCATAATAAATAGTAATCATTTCAAATTGAAAGGAAGTCTGGATATTTTTCCTCATTTTGTCACCATATCACATTTGAGGTTTGACAAATTAGATTTCTATTTGGACTAAATATTTCAAGATATATATTTAATTTTAAGTAGTTGGGAATTTTTTACTTAATATATATATATATATATGAAATAAAATTCAATAATAGACATTGGAAAAGATTGAATTAAATTAATGCAGTCATGTTCAGTGGTTTCTTTGATGACTCCGAGGGTTTACACCACATTGTGAGAAGATGAGCCTTTCAAGATCAAAAACAAAGCAAGCCTAAGTCATGTTTTCTGGCTGCTAACTAACAACAAACTTCTTTTTTTTTAAACTGAAATAAAAATTCTTATTTCCACTTGATGTAAGCTGGAGTCTTGGGATCACAACTGCATCTAATTGGCTTAGGAAATCATACATTACAAAAAAGGAGGGAGGGGGGGAAGTTTCTAGATTTCTCTTGAAAATTACATTGGAATTGCATAATATAATGAAATAATGATTTTATTTCATCAGAAAATAAAAAAGGCTTAAGAATTGAGAACAAGTTAATGAATTTGAAATTACAGAAATATTTTTAAAATGAATTAATAAAGAATTAATTAGGGTGCGATTAGTGGATTAGTGAGAGGCAGAATCATTTAAGTTCGAGAAATGGAGATCTAATTTTAAATGAGACTTTTAATTATATTTCATATATATATATATATTAAATTAAATCTTAGATTCAAATTTTCTTTTTTTTTTTCTTCATTTTTTCCCTGCCTAGTTTTGATATATTTGAAACAGTACATTTAGTATAGGATTAAAAGATAAAATAATAATTTTAAGCTACATATATGAAATATTTTATCAAAATGTATATATATTGTGTCATACAGACTATTAAACATTGATGCAATAAGCAAAAGCTCACCAGAATATAATTTTGTAACATTATAAAAATGTTTATTTATTTATTTATTTATTTTCTGTTAGACAAGTCAATAGCTATCCTGATGTTAAAATAAAATATTAAGCTTCTCAAAAATCACCTATTTAATATTGTTTCTCTTATATGTGCTTAAGAGAATTCAGTCAAACATACTGACATTTTCTTGAGAAAGTTGCACACTTTTAACCAGTTTTATCTATATATTAATAGGCAAACTTAAAATTTGTAGTACACTTTTAACATATTAATTATGGGAGTAGAGGATTGAAAATGGTATCATTCGAAAGGTATGATTAGCCAGAAGTGCAGAATACAAAAATTATTTTCTTACAATGTCAAGAAGGTATTTAAAAATACTTTTATTTTTTATGCATTTTCCCCTTTCATACACATATTCTTTTGCATTAAAAAATACCTAAAAGTAGAAAGTTGTTAAATCTGGCAATTTCTTAAAACTCAAATAAAACTATAGACACAGTAATTTGTAAGCATCACTATACTCTTGACTACAGATTTTTAATTCTAAGGGAAAACAGCCATTAAATATACTGTTCAAAATAAACGCAAGTTAAAAAGGATTTGATTTATTAGAGTTCTAATTTTTTTTTTTCGAATTTTATTAAGATCTAATTAATTTGAAGACATATTTTTAAGCAAAAACATAATGCATTCCAATTAACTGAAATTCACTGCTTTTTTTAATGAGTTTATTACTATACGCAAGCGATGTGATGACGTCACTAACTGTCCATGGGGCCAAGCAAAAGTTTCCTGTGTTAATTGTTAATTGGATTGATTCTAAACATTAATTGGTTTAATTTTAAACATTAAGGAAAATTATCTCCCGATTTTAATCCCCATATTTGGGTATAGTTTTATATAAGTTACTGTCTGTGTGTGTTAGATTGTGTTAAATTTTTTCTGTCAAATTCATAAAATTTTAAATTTGAATGCTCTAGAAAAATAAAATGGCAGACTTCCATTTTCGATTATAATCATAAAAATTTTAACTCAAAAGAATAAGATTCATTTCAGAGGAACAGATTTGATATCAGTTGTCCTTGGCAGAAAATAATAATAATAATAAAAGGTTGCTAAATTATCTGGCGAGCATATTTAATTCCTTTCAAAAAACATGGTTATTTTAAAAACATACACTAAGAGAGCAAACAGTAATATGAAACAATATTTCATACAAATTATTGTATTACAAAAATATACATCAGACATGTATGTTTTCGTATTACTTTTTGATCGTCAAATATACAAAATGCCAAGGACGAACAGATATCAAATCTGTGCCCATTTTGTTTGTAGAGATTTCGAATTTCAAATTAAAATTTTGTCTATTTAACAGCAAAATAACTTAATCTTACACATGTACACGATATCTAATTTGTAACTATACCCAAATATGGGAATTAAAATCAGGAAATAATTTTCCTCAATTTTTAATAATTTTTTACAAAAAATCCAATGGACGATTAGCATAGGAAATCTTTTACTTGGCCCCAGCAAAGGTCAGTGACGTCACACTTCGCTTGCATGTCTTTTGCATATGTAAGAAGAAAGTATAAGATTTGGAAAAACTTTTGATTTCCGGTTTTCAGTGAATTTACACATTTTGAGATTTCCTTGCATTTCAATTAATTGAAATTAGCTACTATTTTTTTAAAAAAGTGGATTTATTACTAGCTTTTTGCATGGATAAGAAGAAAGTAGAAGATACGGAAAAAATTTAGATTTCCAGTTTTTGCTGAATTTACATGTTTTGAGCTTTCCTTGTGTTTCAATTAACTGAAATTGACTACTTATTTTTAAAAAAGTGGATTTATTGCTAGCTTCTGCATGTATAAGAAGCAAATAGAAGATATGGAAAAACTTTTCATTTCTGGTTTTCGATGAATTTACACGTTTTGAGATTTCCTTGCATTTCTAACTAAAATTGACTACTTATTTTTTTAAAAGTAGATTTATTATTCTTTCCTCTGCACATATAAGAAGAAAGTATAAGATTCAGAAAACTTTTAGATTTTCGGTTTTTGATGAAGTTACACGTTTTGAGATAACCGAATTAGATATTTGGTTGGACCTTGGTTTGACATGGTACTGATTAGTTTTTGGGATGTATCACCCAACAAGGAGTTTTTCCATGTTGCGATTTCCTCTCATTTCAGGAAATGCTCAACATCTACAGTGTACCAAACTTAGAGAAATATATTAAGTGAAACTCTGCTGATTCAGTTAGAGTGCATATCGACAAACAATTGCTGCAGCTGTGTTCCAATTTAATTGCGTTTAGGACAAGGCAATAACCTTGCTTTGCAAAAAAGTGGCCGAGTTTCGACCACTGGGCAATACTAGTAGATATAATTTCTTTCACCTGGTACAGAGATTCCTTTGACATCCCTCTCTTTTCAATTGTTTATAGAACGGACATTTAGAATATAGAAGCATTTTACATTAAAATATATATGTACATTACAAAAAAAGTAATGATAATAAATAAAATTAAAATTAAAATGTGTAATAATTCAAGATTATGATTTTACTTTAGATTGCCGTATAACTATTTTTGAGAAAAACATATTTTAGAACTTTAATCACAAATTTCAGTTCAAGTAAAAAAAAAAAAAAAAAAAAATCAATCGAAATAGTTATCTGGAAATCACATTTCTTGTGCCTTTCCTTATACTTGTTCATTTGTAATACTGAAATGTTAGAAATCCAAACTATTGAATGCTGTAAATGAAAACAATACTTAGATTTTGGTATAATATATATATATATATATATTTTTTTTTTTTTTTTTGACATATTATGTGAATGTAAGTGTTTTGAAGTACCTGCATATAGTTTTGACCAATACTTGCATCCATTAGAGGTTAATCAAAAACATAAAGATGAACTTTCAAAAAAGAGTGGGTGGGAACTAGCTTAAAAAAGAAGGAATTCAGATTTTAGAAAATATTGAAGCATTTAAAGAAAGAATGAATTAAGTATTAAAAAAAAAAAAAAAAAGTTATTACAGAGAGTTTTTGGAAAACATTCTTGAGGGTTTAAAAAAAATGTCAAGTAAAGAATGAGCTGGAAGAGAGAACCCCAAACTTTGCTGAGGAAGAATTGCACACACTAAACAATTTACTGTTCGTATATTGAAAATTCCATCTTAAAACAAAACAAAACTCATTTTTCAAATGTGATATAAACATTGCACATTTGTATAGAAAATTATATTACACTATGATATTCAACTATGGTACCTTCCTTGCAATGCTTGCAACCTTGTTTTCTACAAAATATATAATTTTTTAGTTAATTTTCAAAACACAGCAGATATGATTGGTAGCTGCACTATTTATTTTCAGTTGCTGTCCCAATCTCATTGAATACTGCAGTGGCAATTTTCTGTTACTGCTTTTGATTTTTTTAAATTATAGCTCTTGGTGCTACAGTAAACATTTGACTTATAGGTAGTTTCTAAATTTTTCTGATAACTGTCATAACATATGTTCTGTCTAATATAAAACTTCCATTTAAGTAAAGAATGGAAGGTAGGATACATATTAAAGACAAATGATATAATAAATGACTGTATGTTCGATTACCGAATGTAATAATTGCGACATGGTAGAACACATATACTAAATGCAGGTGTCACACCACTCCTATATTTTTGCATGTATTTCATTATTTTGTCTCCACTATTTTAGAACAGTAATTTTAAAATAAAATTATAGCATTAAAAGCTTCAAGAAAAAATTCTTTTTTTAAAATAGTGACAAAAAAAAATGTATGTAAAAATTAGGAATGATGCGACCCCCTACTGAATGTTTCACTCTCCCTTTATGAAAAGGAAGGAAGGGATGGTGCTGTTGTCATATCTAAATTTATGTAATCTCATATATTGTGTAAATTTCATAACCATACATGAAAAGAATCAGGATCCGGGTTTTAATTTTTGGAGCCCATTTTTGTGAAAAATGTATATACACTCATGTTTGTGACAATTGCAACATCATGAAGGGATTATACAAATTGAACCAAACATACAGGAAATGTAAAGTGAGGTAAGGCATGCAAATGATTAGAATTACAAAGCGATTGTGCATGCATGGAACGAGTACCGACTCCTTATCAGTCGCTTGTTCTAGGTATATAAAGGACTGTAAAGACATGTTGAAATCTGTTTATCAACCTCTGTCTGCGGTAAATGTTTCATTGGTAGTCAATATGCCTCATCAAAAGCAGAGGGTGCCATATCCAGAGGGTGGACTCTAGGGGCTAGATCCCCCCCCCCCTCCCCTTAGCGTAGTGACTGGTATATAAAAAATGTAAATAAATGAGAAAACATTATAGTGCGACAAAATTTTATTAAATCTAATTTTTGTTGCCATATTAGCGAAGGTTTTCTTTTTTTCGTTTAATTCCTTGTGTAAAATCTTATATTGCTAATACTTTTATTGCACACCTTTCCGTTAATTAATAAGAATTCTTTATATTCTGTTTACATTTTAAATGGTTTTAGGTTTAAAATAGTGTTTTAAAAGTAGTAGTAATAATAATAATAATAAAAACATTTTAGAACCACAAATATTAGTTTCATAAAATATATTAGCACTTTACCAATGTGTATATAATTTTCAAAGTGATAATAATGTCAATTTATGTGAGATAACTAATTTAATTTTTTATACTTTTTTTTTTATTGTTCACGATTAAGTAAATGTATTAAATTTCCTGTTGAAAAAAAAAAAAAAAACTACTAAATTTAAAACTTAAATTATACATACTTTTAATTTCTTCATGTTTCTTCGGACTAGTTTCGCTTGGGGTGCCCGCCCCAGCTTGGTCTCCGATGGTATGGTGCTTGAAGTTGTTCAAAACTGCTGTTTCACGCCTCCTTCCTCTGCGCAGGGTCGTACTGGCATAACAAAGAGGGCGCTGGCAATTTGAATAAAAAGGGTGCCAACAATCTAGATAAAAAGGGCGCCAGTTTACTACTAAACATTATTCAGAGTTATTATATGTAGTGGCCGAGAAGTTCTGCTCTCTAAATTGGTATAAGTAGTGTTGGTTTCGATCTCGGGTCTAAACGCTTGACCTAATAATACGAAGTTTTCCATAGTTTTCTCCGAAACTTGTGTAAATATGGGAATAGGAGCTAAGACTCCTTAAAAAGGCCTAATGGAAGGCATTCCACGGACAACTGGGATCCAAGTGCAATCAATCTTGCATCAATACCAAGGTGATTACAAAAAATTTTCTTCATACACGACCAGAGTTCTCAAAGGCTTTTAATATATTCCTTTTCCCCCTTAGACAGTTTTCTTTTCTTTTTAACCATTTTAGGCTTCACCAGTGGAATATATCGTATTAAAAAATCACTACATAAAATTTCTGGTACATAAATAACATAAACTTTCCTTTGTGAGAACAGAACACTGTACACGACCCCTCTAGCTAACATCCCATTAAAAAAAAAGGCCGTGTCCGCTTGAATTTGAATAAAATATGCGCTCGAGCATGAAATTAAACACATTACTCCAGCTCTCATAGTTAAGTTTACAGTGATCAATTTTTTTAAATAACAAAACCCATATTTTTTTTAATTGCGTCATAATTTATTAGAGTAAAAACCACAAATAACGTTGTTTCGATGACTGTATCTATAGAAATTGTGGTTTAAAACATATTCAAAAAATGGACAATGAGCAAAGAAAAGGTTGTTGGAATTAAAGCCGATTGACTGCACTAGGATCCTAGGCCTGAGGGAGAGTGTCCTCCATTGGGGTCTTTCTAAGGGTGAAATACGTATTTTTGCAATTTTTGGAGAAAAACACGGAAAATTCGAAATACTAGACCGACAAGCGCAACCTGGGATCGAGCCTGGCACCTAACACGTACCAGCTTTGAGCGCAAAACTGCTTGTAGGCCTAGGCCGCAAGGAAAGGGAGAATGAAGTCACAGAAAAATTAAGAAAAAAAATTAAGCATTTTTCACGTAAGCTATTTCACAAGCAACAAATATTGCGCGCAGATTATTGTAAATAACAGAATGTCATAAGAAATTATTAGAATGTGTTTTATATTATTTATTTATTTCATTATAATAAAGAAATTATGATTCAGAAGTATACAGGAGTGTTGTGAGTCTAACTTAAAAGAAAATAAATTAATAAGTTAAATGCATCAAAGAATTCTATAATAGCATTTGTATGAAAGATAAATTTGATAATGATATGAGATATAGATATGACTATATTATAATTTTAAAAATGAGAGAGAGAGAGAGAAAGAAAATAAATAAAAAATAAACGAACACTGCACAAACTAAGGGCCCGATATGCCAGTAACGCAAGTTCAAGTAGGCCACGATCTAGAACAGCAAATTGTATCAGATCAGTTGCCCAAATTAAAAAGAAAAAAATTTTAACAAATATACAGACAATTAACATATCATATCAGCTGTAGAGTATAAGCGAAATATATATATTATTTTATTTTACTTCAAAGCATATGTAAAGTTTTTATTAAAGCTTCATAAAAAGTTAATGTAGGGAGCATATAATTCCAGACTACAGGACTACAAGTGTGAAATAAAAAATTTATCACAATTTTGTAAGAATTCAAAGATATAATCTCTATCTCTCCACACTCCTGCACTTCAACAAATAATAATAAATTATAAAAATAATAATGAATAATCATACCTTAAATTATTTTTCCCAAAATGAAAATTCTTGTATTTCACATGGCTTGGCTGATACCATTCAGATAATTCCACCTTCACTTTTTCACGTTGCATTATACAGAATTCAAGATGTGCAGGTTTCACAGTGAATGTCCCTCCCCCATTTTCAGCTATTCGATAGGGAAAAAAAAAAAAAAAAAAAAAATGGAAGCACGTGTTTTCCCAGTAGTAGAAAAAAGATTATTAGCATTTCTGTTCCGGATTTCTTTGAAATGCGCAAACGTGTGTGAACAAATAATACCTATCACCATAATAGTTGTTGAAAAAGACCTTGTATGTAAATGTACTATAACTATGATCATTTAGGTGACAAAAAGGGGAACACATCAACTGCGCTCACATTAATTCCCCTATTGTTGAAAAGGCATCAACTGTGCCCGCATCGAAAATTACTGATAACGTTCATTGTAATCCTCTCAGCCCAAAGCCCCTTCGTCCAGGCAACGAAGGCCAAAATTTGACGATTCAAAAAAAAAAAAAAAAAAAAAAAATTCGAGTGGTTTTGAAATTTTGCATACCCATAGCCGAGAGGGTCCTGAACAACATACTAAAAGTCCCCGCCCTTGGTGGGTGAGCGGGGGGGGGCACTTTTCAGTTTTTATTAAATATCTTAAAAGCTATCGCATGTAGAGAAAAACTGTCAATTACAAAATAAATCTACGTAAAATTTCCTACAAAAAATTTATATTACATTTTGTTTGTATGATCAATAGTTTAGAAGATATAGGGGGATGAAATAACTCATTTTCTTGAAAAATTCTTTTTTGCAATAGTAAAATCAACTGAAGTGTGCAATTAAAAGGGTTCTTGTCAAATATTTTCTAATGTACAAAACAAATATATACATAGGGAATATTCAAGGATAATACAGCATGTTTTGAAAGTTTTAAGTAGTTTTAAGGCTAGTAGGCGCAAGTGGCGGTTTGAGTAAAAATCCAGATAACGAAGACCCAAAACCGATCAACATTAAAAAAAAAAAAAAAAAAACATCGTGTAGTTTTGAAATTTTGCATACTCATAGCCAAGAGGGTCCTGAACAACATACTAAAAGTCCCCGCCCGTGGTGGGTGAGCGGGGGGCAGGGGGCATTTAAGGGGGGCACTTTTCAATTTTTATTAAATATCTTAAAAACTATCGCATTTAGAGAAAAAATGTCAATTACAAAATTAATCTATGTAAAATTTCCTACAAAAATGTATAGTACATTTTGTTTGTATGATCAATATTTTAGAAGATGTAGGGGAACGAAATAACACATTTTCTTGAAAAATTCTTTTTGCAATAGTAAAATCAACTAAAGTGTGTAATTAAATGGGTTCTGGTCAAATATTTTCTAATGCACAAAACAAATATATGCATAGGGTATATGTAAGGATAATAGAGCATGTTTTGTACATTTAAATAATTTTAAGGTTAGTAGGCACAAGTTGTGGTTTAGGTAAAATTGCTTTTTAATCCCTGACTTAAAAGAGGGGTGTTATAAATTTGAAGCCTTTGTTTGTCTTTACACTTGTAGTCATTTCATTTTTTTTTTTTTTTTTTTTTTTTTTTTTTTTTAATGGGGAGTTATTTCAGGCAGTGCAAAATGCTTTTGATTCATAAAAAAACATTTTTATTATTAAAAATAATTAATTTTCAGAAATTTGTGAGCTTTCTGAAAAACTTACACGCAAAATAAGCACATATTTGGAAAAAGCAGAAAAAATCCTATCGGGTGACACCATTTACATTAGGATACCTTAATTTGACGGCGAGCTAAAAGCGCTAAAACAATGGCGAAGTTTAAAATCGAGTTGTCACTAAATTCTTTAACCAGCGATTCTGCAAACACCGTTCAAGCTACAATCGGTCAAATTTACCAAAAACTTCTCCATTCCACAAGCTTTAGAATGAGCCCACAATAAACCATATCGGTGTTCTAGTTCAGGAGAAATTTAGCCTTTTGTTTGAAATACATCACTGAAAACGGCGTTCGTCGAAATTCGGCAAACGAAGCGATGGTGAGTAAATGGAACGTATGCAAATTCGTGACTATCTGCATATGGACTCTTAGTGATATGCAGATGCATTCCAACCTTCCTGCGCGCGCATCCCACTCGCGGGTACAAAAGGCGAGTCCATCTATAACAGCTCATTAGCTCGTCAGCTTCTTTTACGTTTTATGCTGCTTATTGCTTTAGCATTTTCTGAACTTTGCCTGAGCTCGGCCGATTCTTTTCACGCTGCTCTCACGTCTACTTGCTCTCTCTTAGTTAATACTTAGTATGTTCTCCTACATTGGTACGAATTAACCCCCAAAATTGACTTCTACTTTTGTAAATTAATATTAAAATTTTATCCCTTTTTGTTTACTCTTCTGAATTTTATTTTCGATTGAAGTCATCACAGAGATCAAATTGTCATACTTTCAAACCTGTAAACAGATATGCCTAGTTTTACAAATGAAGAGTACGCGGATATGCATTTTGTGTATGGATTTTGCGATGGTAACTCTCGGAGAGCCGAAGAAGAGTACCGTCTACGTTATCCACATCGTCGTGCGCCAAACCGTGCTGTATTTGCCGCAATTCATCGAAGGCTTAGGGAAAGTGAGTCGTTCGGTAGGGTGTACGAAAGGGTCCATGGTCGCCGCTCCGCAACCGCTAAGGAGTCCGTACTCGACCGAGTGGAGGAAAATCTAAATATGAGTTCACGTATACTTGCGAGAGAAGGTGGAATCTCCCAAAGTAAAGTGATGAATGTTTTGGGCAAAAACCAATATCATCCATACCACTTCACACCGGTACAAGAATTACGCCGCTTCGATTTCCAAAAGCGGGTAACATTCTGCCGCTGGCTTTTAGAGCGAGATATTGAGGAACACCATTTCCTTAGAACGGTACTGTGGACAGTGAGTCACTTTTCACTCGGGATGGCATGTTAAATTTACATAACTGGCACCATTACGCTCAACAAAATCCATTTGTAACACGAAATTCATCGTTCCAGACGCGATTCAGCTTAAATGTTTGGCTTGGAGTGGTTGGCGATCGCTTGATATGTCCACATGTGTTCCAAGGTCATCTGACAAGCAATATATATTTGGAGTTTCTGGAACATCATTTTCCAGGATTACTTGATGTCATTCCTTTACCCCATTTTCCAACATGATGGGGCACCTGCACATTCTTCCAATGCCGTTCGGTACTTCTTGACTCAGCAGTATCCACGATGGATTGGTCGTAATGGACCAATTCCTTGGCCACGTAGATCGCCAGATCTCACTCCATTGGACTTCTATGTTTGGGGTTTCCTGAAGCAAGAAGTTTACCGCACAGAAGTTGCCAGTTTGCAAGATTTAAGCATCCGGCTCGATGACGCAATAATAAAACTGAGGGATGAGCTTTCGCTAAGAACTACTGTGGTTTCCGTTCGTAAGCGGGCAAGGGCATGTATCAGGTGTGGGGGTGACCAATTTCAGCAGCGACACTAAATTTCACACATCCTTTCGAATGCATATGTGCTTTTTTCATAAACGTGAGATACGTCATTTTTTTTTTTTTTTTCTTTTTTTTTGCATATTCCTTTGTGAAAGACGTAAGAAACGTCATACTTCTTTTGTTTCCATTCCATTGTGTTTGTAAACTTAATACAACTGCTACTTTTCTTGTTTGTCTTTAAAACTTTCTTTTTGCATCTGACAGAAGGCGTACATGAAATCAGCAACGACCATGGCACCCCGCGAGTCTCCTCCTTCTCGACGAACATCGAGTTCAGTGATGAATGTATTTCAAACAAAAGGCTAAATTTTTCCTGAACTAGAACACCGATATGGTTTATTGTGGGCTCATTCTAAAGCTTGTGGAATGGAGAAGTTTTTGGTAAATTTGACCGATTGTAGCTTGAATGGTGTTTGCAGAATTGCTGGTTAAAGAATTTAGTGACAACTCGATTTTAAACTTCGCCAATGTTTTAGCGCTTCTAGCTCGCCGTCAAATTAAGGTATCCTAATGTAAATGGTGTCACCCGATAGGATTTTTTCTGCTCTTTCCAAATATGTACTTATTTTGCGTGTAAGTCTTTCAGAAAGCTCACAAATTTGGCTTTTTTCAGACGGGACGGAAAAAAACAGATTTTTCTTCTATCTACCATAACTCGGATACGGTTAGAGATAGGACAGGGTTTCTATGGTGTTTTATGCTCCCCATGGGCTGTTCTATCCCCTCCTTTCGTTTGGCAGATTATGTCAAACTCACCCTGTATACGAGCACTTCTCCAGATTTAGAATTCTTCTTGCACTGAAGACGGTACGCTTAAGGCTACCGAAACAGCTGTATACATCTCAAATATTTTTCTTTGGCATTTCTGACGTAGTAGTTTATTCGGGTTTTAAATAAAACTTCCCTTTTTTCAATTTATATTCGACAATAATTACAAAATATTAATAAATAAAAAAAAAAAAAAGATAAGATAAACGTTTTTTTTTTTTTTTTTTTTTTTTTTTTAAACAAATTTTAATTTAATTATAGAGGTCTACAACATTTCATATTACATTGTATTAAAAATGATGAGTATTCTTATAAACTTTTGGAGGAAGAGTCTCCAAATAATTCATAGATTCAGACAAAACAATAAATAACTAAAGATCATTAACAGCATTAATAGCCCCCCCCCCCCCAAAAAAAAAAAAAAAAAAAAAAAAAAAAAACTACACCTTTTAAATAGAAGTATGTTAAAAAACTAAAGAATCTTTCTTTCTTGTATGGCTTTAGTTGATCAGAATCTTTAACAACCTCCTTTTACTCAGCATGTTCTTCCATGGTCTTTTTCTTTTATGTTTGTATGCTCTCCGAATATATATCGTCCTTATACACATCTTTTAAACGTCCATCAAAAAAATTTAATCCTAATGGTTATAAAAGTTTTTGTTAGGGTTAGAAAACCTGTTTTCACCTAAGATAGAGGAAACCTACAGTCTGGTGAATTAGTAATAAATGAGTCTTTGTCACATAAAAATATGTGTCAGTATTAGCAAACAAAAATTCATAATCTCTGAATGATAAGTAATATAAACATGAAATATTAGAGCTCTCAGAAAAAGGCATATCAAAAATTAGATTAAATAAATTAATTAATTTCATAAAGGGGGATTAAAAACTGAGCGGTGTGATACTAATTGCATAAGGATTAAAATTGTTAAAGTTAAAAGAAATAATGCTCAAATAAGATCAGCCAAATAAATAAAGGAAAATGTCGAAAGGAAGTATAAAAATGCTAACAAAGAAGAATAAATATTAAAAAATAAATAAATAGATAAAAATAATAATCTATATAATACTAGCAGACCCGGCCACGCGTTGCTGTGACTAAGTTATACGTTGAATTATACGGCTGTAAACTATTTAGTACAGTCAAATTATTATTTACGAACAAAGACGAAAACGTTGTAGCCGATGTAAAAACCCACAGGGTTGAGATTTGAAACTTAGGTCAAAATTTGGAAGCGATTGATAAAAATTTTCGTAGTGTTGATATTAAGCACAAATTAATTTTATTGTAGGGTCCTATAAATTTTAATGTAGAAGTGATATATATTATTTCTAATGCTACTTTGGATAAAATTGCTAAAATGACTAATATATAAATTAAATTCTATTAAAATTCTATTAAAATAAAAGTATAAAAGAAACAGACGATTTTAAAATCAATTTTTATGGAGGAGTGAAATATAATATATGCTATAATGGATAATTTTACTATAAAATGACCTCATCATTTTAAATATTTTAAAGAGGGCAACAGCTGTAGTTATAAAAAGGAAAACAATAAGGCTAAACCAGAAAAATAAGTAAATTTGATAAATATTTTAAAACTTTAAAATTGGAAATCTTATGAAATATTGGACATTTAAAGTAAATACATGTATCATTTTAAATAGAAAAAGATTTTGGAAAAGTTTAGTGTATTTTAACGAAGTGATGAGAAGTTTTTGAGTATGTTAAAATTTTAATAGTAAATTCAAGTTAATAAAGATGGGAAACATTTAGGATTAAGATAAGAATAATTATAAGATTAAAAAAAAAAAAAAAAAAAAACTTTTTATATACCATGCTTTTAAATTTTAATATACTAATAATATACTAATTAAAAGGAAAATGATAAATATTCTATCATAGTTTGAAGTCAAATTTGTTTTCAAATGTCTAAATAAAATATCTGATGTAAGATACTAATATTTTGCAGCGGAATAGATTTCATTTCTGTCATCCTTGGCGAAAAAAAAAGAATATCGCTAAATTATCTGGCGAAAATATTTAATTCCTTTCAAAAATCATGGTTATTTTAACAACTTATATTAAAAGAGTAATGAATAATATGAAATAATATTTCGTACAATACATATTACATGTCATACATACGTATAATGAATAATACATATTACATTTCGTACAATGTATACATCTGACATGTATATTTTCGTGTTACGCTTTTGATCGCCAAATAATAATAATAAAAGCCAAGGGCGACAGAGTTTTGAAATTTAAAATTAAAATTTTGTCAATTTGACAGTAAAATAATTCAATCTGACACCCGCGATAACTAATACATATCTATACCCAAATATAAGGATTAAAATCGGGAAATAAATTTCCTCGATTTTTAATAATTTCTTACAAAAAATCCAGTGGGCAATTAACATAGGAAATCTCTTTCTTGGCTGCACAGACGGTCAGTGAGTCACACTTCGCTTGCGTATAGAACTCATAGATATAGTATAGCATATATAGAATAGAGTGATCATTGGGGAGAAAAAAGTTATTCCTTTTCATTTGGGAAAAGACGACGTTTTTACCAAAATATGGCCGTCTTTCCCCGAGTGAATACACACGGGAATACATACTAATATTTTAGCAAATAAAATTTATGAATAATTTATTCGCTAAAGGGGAATGGAAGACTCCAGATACAGTTTCAAATTCATATTTCTTTCTTTTTTTTTTTTTTTTTCAATACCACTTAATCCGCGATTGTAATGATCGATAGATGGCGCTTTCTCAACACTGCAGTTGTTAGTAAACATTATAACCACGTGTTCTTTTTGTTATTCTACTTAATATTCGTACTATAATTTCTCCGCCATTACATTATGGAAAATTGATTGCTTTTGGAAAAAACACTTCAGTTTATTCAAAGTTCGATCGGAAGTAGATTTTTAACTGAAGTTGAACAAATATTAGTTTCAAATCATCTGATTAATTATTTACTTCCATTAGCCGAAGCAACTGAAATTTTAAATTTGTCATTTGGAAATAAATGGAAGCTCAATTCTGGATTTCTTGATCCTTTGGAGTTAGATTGTAGCACACAACAGTATGTGTTATCTTTTTTACCGTATTTATTCATTTTTATTCAATAAATATATGTGAAACTAAATATCGGCAAGCAATGGCGGCTATATGGAATTCGAATTAAACCATGTTTATTGTAATTTCACCTTAGCCCACCAGAGGGCGAGCATTTCATTACAATCGCGGATAGCTGTTTCCAAAGCTTTTTTTTTTTTTTTTTTTTTTTTTTTCGGCATCAAAAATCTTTGTACGATAACATGGGGATGAGAGATCTATATATATTACTATATCTATGATAGAACTACATTAGCACTTTATCAATGTGTATAAAATCTTTAAATTGATTATGACGTCAATTTTCGTGAGATGCATAATTTAACTTTTTATAATTTTTTAACGTTCACGTTTGATTAAATGTATTTATTTTTATGTCGAAAAAAAATGAACTCGTATTTTTTTTTTTTTTTTTTTTTTTTTTTTTTTGGCAACAATTAAATTAATGGAACTCACAGATATTTTGGAGCAACTTTAATAAAGGTCTATAATTAACAAATAATTGCAATAAAATAATATTGTGACAATAAATTGAGATAAAAACTATCCTATCTCTCAAGTTGGACCAAACTGCACACAGTGTGCAAAATTTCATTAAAATCGGTTCCTTAGTTTAGGAGTTTACCCCGGACAAACATCGTGACACGTAATTTATATATATATACAGATTTCTCTAACGTGGACCAGTTTCAATTATTTTTTGTCGTAACGATACGATACGCGAGGATAAAAAAATATTTATACATGGACAATATTTAAGCACGCGGGCTTAGTCCAATGGACTAATAAGAAAAAAATGACGACGTTTGTCTGATAAGAGTATTTTATATATAACTAGTATATAACCTCGTCAAAAATGACGGAATGTGAAATCAATGAACGCAGTGAATCAACGAAGGCTTTGCTGGTCACTATATTTAAAAGAAACTCTTTTATATCGTTTTATAAACAAAATTAAAAAAAAAAAATCATGAAATTGCTCAAAAGCTCGCTTCCTGTCCCCGCTGGCTTCGGCAGCAACCCACTCATTCGCAGACTCTCGGGTGCCTGTGACAATAGCTTACCAGCGGACTTCCATTTGGGTGCTTATCAGATGATAGTTTCGAAAAAATTGAAGTAGCAATTTTATATTTAAACCCCAGTTACATATGAACAACACGATACGTGGTGTACATAATATTTTCTTTCACATTACTTTCTACATTTATTTGATTTATTCGATAAACTATAAAATGACAACAATTTCACGCCAAATATAATATTACAATATGCTATGATCGGCTACATCTATCGCATGAGACAATTGATGTTTTGTGGTTATAATAGTAGTTGAGTTAGTTAATAGTAGTTGGTATATAGAAAAATAAATAATTAAATATGTAAATCTGATCATAGTACAGCCTTAATATAGCTCCCCTTGTCGACTTTTAAATTTTTATCGCCATTTTAGACAAAAATACATAATTTATGAGATTATTTTTTCGCTTTCTTTCTTTTCTTTTTCCTTTCCTTTTCTTTCTTTTCTGTTTTTCAATATTTTATAATTTATTTATATTTTTGATGCGCTAACTTGGCTTAAAGTGGCTTTCACAAAAGGAGAGTTTTTGGCGAAAAATGTCCGATCTATTTCAGCATCAAAATTTTAAAATATTACCCAGGATTATCAATGAATTAGCTTTCATGCCAAGCGCGATTCATCCGTGCCAAAAACGCTTAAACAAAACTATTCAAACAAAACAAAAAAATCTAAAATTGAAGTATATTAAAAAAGGTTATGGTTGTTTTTTTACTCCATTTTCATATGCATGAGCAAATTTAATCTATATAATATTTCTCTAACGTGGTCCAGTTACGATTAATTTTTTTTAGAAACGATACGATAGTGACTTAATAAAATACGCGAGGATAAAAAATAATACATAAGCAATATTTAAGCACACGGACTCAGTTCAGTGATCTAATAAAAAATGACGACATTTGTACAATGAGATCATTTTATAGAAAAAATGTATTTTTAAAAGTTGCATTTTTACAATCTTTGCAAGCGTCATTTTAAATCTAGCAATACTTTAAAGATATATACAGAATATGAACTTTTGTGTCATAAATTGACTAAAAAACACAATCATAAAAATTATAATCAAAATAGGAATTATTTTATTTTATTTATTTATTTATTAATTTATATATATACCAAAATTAATAAAAAGTCATCGCCAACATGACGACAAAATCTTAAAAGGCGTCGTGGGAGTCCTATATTAAAACTGTACTGCTTGTGGAAGTATGAAAAATGGGTCGTGAACCATGAATTTTATTTGGAAACTTTTCTTTGAATGATTTTGGTTTCACTATACTAGGTTAGGTATACTATACGCAAGCGAAGTGATGACGTCACTGACCATCAGTGGATGCAAGAAAAAGATTTCCTATGTTAATCGTCCGTTGAATTTTTTCAAAAAAATTATTAACTAGTATGTTGTGGCCACCACAAGACTTTCTTCGATATTTTCCTATATACATATTCAATCAGTAACAATATAAAAAAAAAAAAAAAAATTACGATTTTTTTCTAAGTTTTTTTTTTTTTTTTGTTAAAAGTAATACATATTCAACCAGTAACAATATTAAAAAAAAAAAAAAAAATCGATAACTTTGTTTTAAATTATCACAGATTTATAGTTCAACCATTCGTTTTAAAGGTATTGACGAGATCTTTCGAAAGATACCCATCTTGAAAATTTACCCCCCCCCCCGGGGGGGTACGTCCCCCCCAGGGGGGGAACCGGTGCCCCTACATGCACAAATTTTTTTTCGTAGTTAACTACTACTATTATCAATAATTCATATTAATTTTACAATCACAAGTTTAAAATAACGCTCATTATGTACATTTATACGAAATTTTGTCCTATATTGCCATGTTAAAAATTTAGAAAAAATGCGATCACAGCGCCACCTGTTGAGCTATTGATCCCTAAATGTAATCAGCACCAAATTATATCGGGGACCAACTAAATACCAAGTTTGGTTAAATTTCGTTAAAAAAAAAAAAAAAAAAAAAAAAAAAAATACGATTTTTTTTCTAATTTTTTTTTTTGTTAAAAGTAAAAAAAATCGATAACTTTGTTTTAAATTATCACAGATTTTTAGTTCAACCATTCGTTTTAAAGGTATTGACGAGATCTTTCGAAAGATACCCATCTTGAAAATTTACCCCCTTCCCCGGGGGGGGTAATTCCCCCGCAGGGGGAACCGGTACCCCCACATGCACAAAATTTTTTTCGTAGTTAACTACTACTATTATCAATAAATCATATTAATTTTACAATCACAAGTTTAAAATAACGCTCATTATGTACATTTATACGAAATTTTGTCCTATATTGCCATGTTAAAAGTTTACATAAAATGCGATCACAGCGCCATCTGATGGGCGATTGATCCCAAAATCTAATCAGACCTTTTCCATGTCAGGGTCCAACTATACACAAGTTTGGTTCAATTTCATTCATCGGTTCGTGAGATACGGTGAAAAATACGAAATTTTGCGATCACAGCGCCACCTGCTGGACGATTGATCCCCAAATCTAATCAGCACCATGCCCCGTCAGGTTCCAACTATATACCAAGTTTATTTGAATTTCATTCATTGGTTCGTGAGACACGGTGAAAAATACGAAAATTTGCCCTATACTGCCATGTTAAAAATTTACATAAAATGCGATCAGAGCACCACCTGCTGGGCTATTGATCCCCAAATCTAATCAGCACAATGCCCCGCTATGGTCCAACTATATACCAAGTTTGGTTGAATTTCATTCATTGGTTCGTGAGATACGGTGAAAAAACGAAACCACAGACAGACAGACAGACATTTTTTAAAAACTATCAATTCGTGTTCAGGACATCCTAAAACGTGTAGATCCGTCAAAAAACGGAGGTCGAAAATTTTCGCGAATCAAATACTTTCTCTATATTACATATAGAAAAAAGTAAAAACTATTAAAAGTTTAAAATTATAAAACATTTCACGTGTATAAATAATATATAAAAGGTAACAAACAACTTTAAAACACGTAGATAAAATATTTTTATTAAAAACTACACAAAGCTTTTCGCCATTTCTACCGCCAAGTCAGTCCACTTAGCAGCAGCATTACGGGGAGATGCAGCCGAGATACTGAGAAATGTTTCTAAAGAAGAAAGGAACGACTTCGAGGCTCTGACTAGAGCACTGGAGCTACGGTTCAGAGAGAAGTGTTCTAAGGACTATAGTCACCTCGAGCTAAAATCCCGTAACCAGAAAACGGGCGAAAGTTTGCAAGAGCTGGCAGCGGATAGTCAGAGACTGTCACACCTAGCATTCTCAGACTGTTATGCTGACACTCGAACCGACTTAGCTCTTCAGTACTTTATCGATGCTGTTCGGGATTCAGAAATTCAAAAAGCGCTGAGACTCTCCAACATCAGAGACGTAGAATCAGCTTTAGGATATGCACTTAGAATAGAGGCAGCCCAACAAACCTCCCGTAAAGACCGCCATACCATAAAAGCAGTCTCATTAAATGATACGCCTGCTGATGAAAATGAAATGAAGAGAAGTCTCGCAGAGATCTTAAAGAGATTGCGCAGCATGGAAAATAATAAGGAAATAAAGGATAGGAAGATAAAGTGTTGGGGCTGTGGTGGGGATGGTCATGTGAAGAGGAACTGCCATGTACGACCAACTAAAAGAAATCACCCGGCTTCATCATCACTACAGGGAAACTAGGAGAAGGCCATCTCGCGGGGTGGAGGTTGCCTGAAATTAAAGAGCCCCAGTTTACAGTATTTCATGTTTCATCGATCAGTGGCGGCGATAATGGACTTTACGTCTATGGCCAAGTTAACAACACCACCTGCCGGATGTTTCTGGACACGGGAGCCAACGTGATCATCATTAGAACGGATTTCGCCCAAGAACTAAAAGAGAAGATCATCTGGACTCCGCCCTGTGTTAAACTCCAGACTGTGACCGGAGACGAAATCAAAATATATGGAAAAATGAACTGACTATCACTTTTGGGAATGCCAGTTACCCTCATATGGCATATGTGGCTGATATAAGAGATCCTGTAATCATTGGAATTGATTTCCTGAGAAAATTTCACTTTAAATTGGACTTCAAGAATAATGAACTGCATTCGAGTTGGGAAGACATAGCTGTGTTCAACACTGAAAATCAAGACATTCAGCCAATTTGCCAGATAACAGCCAAGTCTGAAATTTCCCTCCCTCCACGCGCAGAGACAATAGTTTCAGGAACACCTCCTACCAAGCAATACTTCCGCTATGGACTGATTGAATACCTGAATATAGACAATAGCCCAAGAGAAGTTCTGGTAGCTTCATCTCTAGTTGTTCTCTCAAAGAGTACTATTCCTGTGAGAGTCGTAAACTTCAGCGATAAGGTCCGGACAGTGAAGAAGGATGAGGTTAGCAACCTGCACTCCTGTTACATGCATCAACCGCCCCACGCAATCAACCGAATCCAAGTCTTCTGAGTTGTTAATAACGGAATTACTTAATAATGCAGTGTTAGGAAAGGAACAGAGATGTGTTGCGGAGAAGCTACTCCATGAATTTAAAGACCTTTTTTCTCGAACGCCTGAAGACGTCGGGAGAACGAACATCACCCAGCACAGAATTGATACAGGAAATCATCCTCCAATCAAACAATATCCAAGAAGACTTCCATTTGCTAAACAGGAAGAGGTCACTGAACTTCTAAATGAAATGCTGCACAATGACGTCATCGAGCCATCAACGAGTCCTTGGGCATCTCCCATAGTACTGGTGCGAAAAAAGGATGGTTCAACAAGATTCTGAGTGGATTATCGTCGTTTGAATGACATCACGAAGAAAGACAGTTACCCTCTTCCCAGAATTTACGTCACATTAGACACACTTGCTGGCAATAAATGGTTCTCGACTTTGGATTTGAAGAGCGCTTACTGGCAAGTAGAATTACATCCTGATGATCGTAAGAAGACTGCATTCACCACGGGACAAGGACTGTGTAAATTTAAAGTTATGCCATTTGGATTATGTAATGCACCTGCCACCTCCGAACGCCTGATGGAGACAGTGCTAAAAGGACTTTCCTATGAAGCCTGTCTGGTGTATTTGGATGATATTATCATTGTGGGCCGAATCTTTGAAGATCATCTACGAAACATCCGAAAGTTGCTAGAGAAACTCAGAATGGCTAACCTCAAATTGAATCCAGGCAAGTGTAACTTGTTCCGTCGTGAAGTGAGCTACCTCGGCCATATCATCTCTGCCGAAGGTGTGAGAACTGATCCTGAGAAGATCTCTGCAGTCGAGAAATGGAGTCGCCCTGAAAATGTACACCAACTACGAAGTTTTCTGGGGTTATGCACTTATTACAGGAAGTTTGTCAAGGGTTTTTCAAATATTGCCAGACCATTCCACAAGCTCACGGAAGCCAAACAGAAGTTCTTGTGGACAGATGAATGTGAAAAAGCGTTCAAGCGACTTAAAGAGGCCCTAACATCATCGCCTATCTTGACGTATCCACAGCCCGACAGACAGTTCATACTTGATACAGATGCCAGCCATGAGAGTGTCGGTGCTGTTCTGTCGCAGGAAGTTGATGGTCAAGAACGTGTCGCATTGCATACTGGAGTAAATGCCTGTCTAAACCAGAGTGAAATTACTGTACCACCAGGAAAGAGCTACTCGCCATCGTAAAAGCCATAGAACATTTCCATCATTACCTTTATGGCAGAAGATTCCTGCTCCGGACTGACCATGCATCTTTAACGTGGTTGCTCCAGTTCAAGAACCCGGAAGGACAGATTGCCAGGTGGATACAATGCCTCCAGGAATATGACTTTGAGATACGTCATCGTAAAGGGACTCTACATGGTAATGCAGATGCCTTGTCACGGAAGCCCTGCTCGGGAAGCTGCAAGTTTGCTGTAGAGCCGAACAGAAATACCTGCCAATAAATCCGGTTGCCTGCCAAGCTACTGTCTCAACACCATCAGAACAAGATCCCGATCCATGGAGTGACGAAGAACTTAGACAAGCCCAGTTGGAAGATCTTGACATAAAGCCAATATTACAGCTGAAAGAGACGACCAGCAACAGACCTACCTGGCTGGACATTTTCAGATTTAGTCCCATTACGAAAAGTTATTGGGCACTTTGGGACTCTCTTCATATCAGAAACGGTGTGTTATACAGAAAGTGGGAATCTAATGATGGGAAAAGCTTCAGATGGCAGATTGTATTACCAAGATCAAAAATTCCAGATGTTTTAGAACAACCTGCATAGTAGCTCTACCGGAGGCCATTTTGGAGTAATGAAGACTCTGCAGAAAGTTCGGGAAGGCTTCTACTGGTGCAAGGCAACGGAGGATGTGGAGAAATGGTGTAAATCCTGTGATGCTTGTGCGGCACGTAAAGGCCCGCAGAAACGAAGTCGAGGAAGACTGCAACGGTATAACGTGGGAGCACCATTTGAACGGATTGCACTCGGCATCTTGGGTCTTTTGCCACGGACCTCCAATGGAAATAAATACATCCTCGTCGTGATGGGCTATTTTCGCAAGTGGCCTGAGGCATATCCCATTCCCGATAAAGAGGAATGCACAGTCGCAGAGGTCCTAGTGCAGCAATGGGTGTCAAGGTACGGCACGCCCCTTCAACTTCATACCGACCAAGGTACGAACTTTACCTCTGCTGTTTTCAAAGGACTGTGTCAACTACTTGGCATAGACAAAACACAAAACCCAGACAACACCCTTACATCCCCAGTCGGACTGCATGGTCGAAAGGTTCAACCGTACCATCCTGAATAAGCTCACTCTTCTAGTATCAAAGAACCAGCAAGATTGGGACTTGAAGTTGCCGTTGTTCCTGCTGGCTTATCGAAGTGCTGTCCATGAAACCACCGGCTATACTCCAGCTCAGATGCTGTTTGGACGTGAACTTCGTCTCCCATGTGATCTCCTGTTTGGTTGTCCACCCGATGCGCCTTCATCACCCGAGGAGTACATCCAAGATCTCCAGGCACGATTTGAGGACGTACACAACTTTGCTCGGGAGCGGATTCACATGGCAAAGGAAAAAATGAAGACAAGGTACGATCTAAAGGCTACACAACATAAGTTCCAGGAAGGAGACAAGGTCTGGTTGGGGAATCCTGTTCGACGCAAAGGACTCTCTCCCAAGCAGTGCAACTGGGACGGACCGTACACAGTCTTAAAAAGGCTGAATAATGTAGTGGTGCGGATCACAAAAACACCTGCATCAAAACCGAAGGTGGTGCACTATAACAGGCTAGCCAAGTACCACAATTAACAGTAATCTCCTTATATTATTAAAATCTGTGCGCATCTGTCTGTCTGTCTGTGAGAAATGCCTTGTCATAGCTAAAGCTCCGGCGCTAATGGTCGCAGCGCTTCGAAACCGGTGTCGACAGACGCAGAATTTCTTCATCTCGACATCGCGATAATTCGCTAAGCGATGCGAACCTAATTAGCGGAGATATTAATTAAAACGTCGACCCATATCTACCGAAAAATGACCCAGAATTCATGATTAAATGCTTAAAAAGCGACATTTTTACGGAAAAAGTGGAAAATAAATTAGAAATATCAGTCGTATCGTTACAAATAAGATATCAAATGAAAGGTCCGATTTTTCTGAATCCGACGGTTTAAATAGCTTATCTATAGGGCAATTAGATTTTTTAAAATTAACTAAAGTATGAAAAAAAAGGTGGCAACAAATCACAACAGTTCTATTAATTTCGCAATAGACGTATTTCGGTTACCATGGCGCCGGGCGAAAGAATAAATAGATTTTACTTCCAGCTTTACTGATTTTGCACTGGAAATAAAAATTGCAAATTTCAAAATGCTTCAATTTTCTTCAAAATTAATTCAAACTTGCTACAAACTTTTAACATCACAAGACGAAGTTCCAGTTCAAATATCATCGGGTTTCGAGAATAAATAAAAAATGTACAATTTAATTGCAAATTAAATGTTATTATAATACGCCTATTTCAAATTCTAACTATGATTAAATTATTTTTAGTACATCATTCGAAAGATATTTTAAAGTACTTTTATATTATCAAAAGCGGGATTCAAGATTTCGCTTCATTTACATGTTTTGAGGTCTCCTGAATCGGTTTTCTTTTGTATCTGAGCTACTAATTAAAATAATTCCATAAGTAATACATCATAAGATAGCTTTGTTGGTTTGAAATCGAACAGTAGATTACAGAAATTTCTACCGCCAGATGGCGCTGTAATATTTTAAAATTTCAATATTTCAATTTCTAATTATGATTAAATTGTTTTTAATACATCATTCGAAAGATATACTAAAGTTCTTTTATAGAAGCGAAAGTTTTAACCAGATTTGCACGTTTTGAGGTGTCCTGATTAGGTTTTCTTTTGCATCTCAGCTAATTCAGTTAGACCGTTCAAAATTGGTATATGTAGGTTAATTAGGAAGGGCTGAAAGGGTGGGGAAGATATAGGCGTGCACCGCGCGCACGGGACAGCGCTGCCGAAGGCAGTGGGGACCCGGTCCGACTTTTTAACCGATGAGAAATGATTTTTTTTTTTCATTTTCTTTTCTTAAGAATAAAAATTTGATTTGAGAAGGAATATTTGCGCGTTGCGCGCGTATACCTTCACACGTGCGTGCGCAGCGCGCATGGGTCTGCGCTGCCGAAGGCAGTGGGGACCCGGTGTGAGTTTTTACCCGATCAGAATTTTGTTTTTTTTTGGGGGGGGGGCACGGTGGGTCAGGGAAGGAATACGCGCATGCGGCGCGCACGGGGCAGCGCTGCCGAAGGCAGTGGGGACCCGGGCCGACTTTTTACCCAATCAGAAATGATTTTTTTTTTTAATTTCTTTTCTTAACACTAAAGTTACTGTTAGTGATTCAATAATTTTAGTGATTCATTTGAAAATACTGACCCGCTAGCGGGCGAAGCTCGCTAGTCTTCTTATATTATTAAAATCTGTGCACATCTGTCTGTCTGTCTGTCTGTCTTTCTGTCTGTCTGTTTATCTGTCTGTGAGAAATGTCTTGTCATCGCTAAAGCTCCGGCGCTAATTGTCGCATGGCCTCGAAACCGGTGTCGACAGACGCAGAATTTCTTCATCTCGACATCGCGATAATTCGCTAAGCGATGCGACCCTAATTAGCGGATATATTAATTAAAACGTCGACCCATATCTACCGAAAAATGACCCAAAATTCATGATTAAATGCTTAAAAAGCGACATTTTTACGGAAAAAGTGGAAAATAAATTAGAAATATCAGTCGTATTGTTACAAACAAGATACCATTGGAAAGGGCTTTTTTTCTCAATGGCTTATCGATCGGACAATGAAATTTTTTTAAATTAACTAAACTAAAAAAAAATGGTAGCAACAAATCACAAGCATTTTAACTTGGCAGACGATCTTGAACGGAAAGAAAAAACATCTGGTGTTTAATGAGGTCACGTGTTTTTGTACTGCGATTAAAAATTGCAATTTTCTATTTTCTTCAATTTTTCAAAATTCGCACATTTCAATTAGTATACAATCTTAACACCACAAAACAAACTTGCAGTTAAAATTTCATCGATTTTGGTCAATAAACAAACGATTTACATTTTAATTGCAAATTAAACTTTATCTTTACACGCCTGACAAATTATCTGTCGAAAGAGGATGCCAGTTTCAAAACGACACAAATACACTTAAGGTAAAAATATTTCTTTTTCTATTTACTTCCATTAACCGACAACCGTAGATAATGGAATTCGAAATTTCACCTGACTTACACGTTTTAAGGTGTCATGGGGCTGTAATAATTTAAAATTTCAATATTTAAAATTCTAATTATGTTTAAATTTTTTTTTTAATATGTCATTCGATACACCTTTTAAAGTACGGTTACATTATCGAAAGGGGAATTCGAGATTTCACCCGATTTACACGTTTTGAGGCCTCCTGATTAGGTTTTCTTTTGCATCGCAATAGTGGAATTCGAGATTTCAGCTTATTTACACGTTTTGAGGTCTCCTGAATGGGTTTTCTTTTGTATCTCAGCTACTAATTAAAGTGTCGAAAGTGGAATTAGAGATTTCACCTGATTTACACGTTTTGAGGTGTCCTGAATGGGTTTTCTTTTGTATCTCAGCTGCTAATTAAAATAATTTCATAAGTAATACATCATTTGAAAGCTTTGTTAATTTGGAATTGAATAGTAGATTACAGAAATTCGATATTTCGACATTACTACTGATTTAAACGTTTTGAGTTGTCCTGAATGGGTTTGTCTTTTGCTCAGTTACTAATTAAAAAAATTTCATAAGTAATGCATCATTTGAAAGCTTTGTTGAGTTGGAATCGAACAGTAGATTACAGAAATTTCTACCACCAGATGGCGCTGTAATATTTTTAAATTACAATATTTCTATTTCTAATCATGATTATTTTTTTTTTTTTAATGCGTCATTCGATACACATTTTAAAGTACTTTTACATTATCGAAAATGAATTCAAGATTTCACCAGATTTACACGTTTTGAAATCTCCTGAATCAGTTTTCTTTTGTATCTCAACTACTAATTAAAATAATTTCATAAGTAATACATCATTAGAATGCTTTGTTGATTTGGGATCGAACAGTGGAATACAGAAATTTCTACCGCCAGATGGCGCAGTAATATTTTCAAATTTCAATATTTCAATTTCTAATCATGATTAAATTATTTTTAATACATCATTCGAAAGATATTTAAAACTTCTTTTATATTATCGAAAGTTTTCAGCAGATTAACACGTTTTGAGGCGTCCTGATTAGGTGTTCTTTTGCATCTCAGCTAATTGAGTAAGACCGTTCAAAATTGGTATACGTAAGTTTATTAGAAGGGGCTGAAAGGGTGGGGATGAAATAAGCGTGCACCGCGCGCGTATCCCCTAACTTGTGCGTGCGCAGCGCGCACGGGACTGCGCTGCCGAAGGCAGTGGGGACCCGGTCCGACTTTTTAACCGATGAGAAATAATTTTTTTTAATTTTCTTTTCTTAAGAATAAAAATTTGATTCGAGAAGGAATACGTGCGCGCGCAGCGCGCATGGGTCTGCGCTGCCGAGGGCAGTGGGGACCCGGTGTGATTTTTTACCCGATCAGAAATGATTTTTTTGAGGGGGCACGAAGTGTCAGGGAAGGAATGCGGGCGTGCAGCGCGTGTATTCTTTAACTTGTGCGCGCGCAGCGCTTACAGGACTGCGCTGCCGAAGGCAGTGGGGACCCGGGCCGACTTTGTACCCCACGAGAAATGATTTTTTTTCTTTTCTTTTCTTAAGAAAAAAAATTTGATTTGAGAAGAAATATTTGCGCGCAGCGCACATATACATTCACACGTGCGCGAGCAGCGCGCATGGGTCTGCGCTGCCGAAGGCAGTGGGGACCCGGTGTGAGTTTTTACCCGTTCATAAATTATTCTTTTTGGGGGTGGGCACGGAGGGTCAGGGAAGGTATACGCGCGCGCAGCGCGTGTATCCCTTAACTTGTGCACGCGCAGCGCTCACGGGACTGCGCTGCCGAAGGCAGTGGGGTCCCGGGACGACATTTTACCCGATCAGAAATGATTTTTTTTTAAATTTCTTTTCTTAATACTAAAAGTTACTGTTAGTGATTCATTAATTATAGTGATTCATTTGAAAATACTGCCCCGCTAGCGGGCGAAGCTCGCTAGTCTCCTTATATTATTAAAATCTGTGCGCGTCTGTCTGTCTGTCTGTGAGAAATGCTTTGTCATCGCTAAAGCTCCGGCGCTAATGGTCGCATCGACTCGAAACTGGTGTCGACAGACGCAGAATTTCTTCATCTCAACATCGCGATAATTCGCTAAGCGATGCGACCCTAATTAGCGGAGATATTAATTAAAATGTCGACCCATGTGAACCGAAAAATGACCCAGAATTCATGATTAAATGCTTAAAAAGCGACATTTTTACGGAAAAAGGGGAAAATAAATTAGAAATTTCAGTCGTATTGTTACAAACAAGATACCATTGGAAAAGGCTTTTTTTTCTCAATCCGATGGTGTAAACGGCTTATCGATCGGACAATTAGATTTTTTTAAATTAACTAAATTTAAAAAAAATGGTGGCAACAAATCACAAGCATTTTAACTTGGCAGACGATCTTGAACGGAAAGAAAAAACATCTGGTGTTTAATGAGGTCACGTGTTTTTGTACTGCGATTAAAAATTGCAATTTTCTATTTTCTTCAATTTTTCAAAATTAGCACATTTCAATTAGTATACAATCTTAACACCACAAAACAAACTTGCAGTTAAAATTTCATCGATTTTGGTCAATAAACAAAAGACTTACATTTTAATTGCAAATTAAACTTTATCTTTACACGTCTGACATTTTATCTGTCGAAAGAGGATGCCAGTTTCAAAACGACACAAATACACTTAAGGTAAAAATATTTCTTTTTCTATTTACTTCCATTAACCGACAACCGTAGATAATGGAATTCGAAATTAAATAATTTAAAATTTCAATATTTAAAATTCTAATTATGTTTAATTTTTTTTTTTTTAATATGTCATTCGATACACCTTTTAAAGTATGGTTACATTATCGAAAGGGGAATTCGAGATTTCACCCGATTTACACGTTTTGAGGCCTCCTGATTAGGTTTTCTTTTGCATCGCAATAGTGGAATTCGCGATTTCAGCTTATTTACACGTTCTGAGGTCTCCTGAATGGGTTTTCTTCTGTATATCAGCTACTAATTAAAGTGTCGAAAGTGGAATTAGAGATTTGACCTGATTTACAGGTTTTGAGGTGTCCTGAATGGGTTTTCTTTTGTATCTCAGCTGCTAATTAAAATAATTTCATAAGTAATACATCATTTGAAAGCTTTGTTAATTTGGAATTGAACAGTAGATTACAGAAATTCGATATTTCGACATTTCTCCTGATTTAAACGTTTTGAGGTGTCCTGAATGGGTTTCTCTTTGTCTCAGTTACTAATTAAAAAAATTTCATATGTAATGCATCATTTGAAAGCTTTGTTGAGTTGGAATCGAACAGTAGATTACAGAAATTTCTACCGCAGGATGGCGCTGTAATATTTTTAAATTACAATATTTCTATTTCTAATCATGATTATTGTTATTATTATTATTATTATTATTATTTATGCGTCATTGGATACACATTTTAAAGTATTTTTACATTATCAAAAATGAACTCAAGATTTCACCAGATTTACACGTTTTGAGGTCTCCTGAATCAGTTTTCTTTTGTATCTCAACTACTAATTAAAATAATTTCATAAGTAATACATCATTAGAAAGCATTGTTGATTTGGGATCGAACAGTGGAATACAGAAATTTCTACCGCCAGAAAGCGCTGTAATATTTTCAAATTTCAATACTTCAATTTCTAATCATGATTAAATTATTTTTAATACATCATTCGAAAGATATTTTAAAGTTCTTTTATATTATCGAAAGTTTTCAGCTGATTTACACATTTTGAGGCGTCCTGATTAAGAGTTATTTGCATCTCAGCTAATTGAGTAAGACCGTCCAAAATTGGTACACGTAGGTTTATTAGAAGGGGCTGGAAGGGTTGGGATGAATTAGGCGTGCACCACACGCGTATCCCCTAACTTGTGCGTGCGCAGCGCGCACGGGACTGCGCTGCCGAAGGCAGTGGGGACCACGTCCGACTTTTTAACCGATGAGAAATAATTTTTTTAATTTTCTTTTCTTAAGAATAAAAATTTGATTCGAGAAGGAATGCGTGCTCGCAGCGTGCGTAAACCTTCACACGTGCGCGCGCAGCGCGCATGGGTCTGCGCTACCGAAGGCAGTGGGGACCCGGGCCGACTTTGTACCCCATGAGAAATGATTTTTTTTCTTTTCTTTTCTTAAGAATAAAAATTTGATTTGAGAAGAAATATTTGCGCGCAGCGCACATATACCTTCACACGTGCGCGCAGCGCGCATGGGTCTGCGCTGCCGAAGGCAGTGGGGACCCGGTGTGAGTTTTTACCCGATCAGAAATGATTTTTTTTTTGGGGGGGGGGTCACGAAGGGTCAGGGAAGGAATACGCGCGCGCAGCGCGTGTATCCCTTAACTTGTGCACGCGCAGCGCGCACGGGACTCCGATGCCGAAGGCAGTGGGGACACGGGACGACATTTTACCCGATCAGAAATGATTTTTTTTTTATTTCTTTTCTTAAGACTAAAAGTTACTGTTAGTGATTCATTAATTATAGTGATTCATTTGAAAATACTGACCCGCTAGCGGGCGAAGCTCGCTAGTATTATTAAAATCTGTGCGCGTCTGTCTGTCTGTGAGAAATGCCTTGTCATCGCTAAAGCTCCGGCGCTAATGGTCGCATCGACTCGAAACCGGTGTCGACAGACGCAGAATTTCTTCATCTCGACATCGCGATAATTCGCTAAGCGATGCGACCCTAATTAGCGGAGATATTAATTAATATGTCGACCCATGTCTACCGAAAAATGACCCAGAATTCATGATAAAATGCTTAAAAAGCGACATTTTTACGGAAAAAGGGGAAAATAAATTAGAAATATCAGTCGTATTGTTACAAACAAGATACCATTGGAAAGGGCTTTTTTTTTTCAATCCGATGGTGTAAACGGCTTATCGATCGGACAATTAGATTTTTTTAAATTAACTAAACTAAAAAAAATGGTGGCAACAAATCACAAGCATTTTAACTTGGCAGACGATCTTGAACGGAAAGAAAAAACATCTGGTGTTTAATAAGGTCACGTGTTTTTGTACTGCGATTAAAAATTGCAATTTTCTATTTTCTTCAATTTTTCAAAATTCGCACATTTCAATTAGTATACAATCTTAACACCATAAAACAAACTTGCAGTTAAAATTTCATCGATTTTGGTCAATAAACAAAAGATTTACATTTTAATTGCAAATTAAATTCTATCTTTACACGCCTGACATTTTATCTGTCGAAAGAGGATGCGAGTTTCAAAACGACACAAATACACTTAAGGTAAAAATATTTCTTTTTCTATTTACTTCCATTAACCGACAACAGTAGATAATGGAATTCGAAATTTCACCTGACTTACACGTTTTGAAGTGTCATGGCGCTGTAATAATTTAAAATTTCAATATTTAAAATTCTTATTATGTTTAAATTTTTTTTTTTTTTAATATGTCCTTCGATACACCTTTTAAAGTACGGTTACATTATCGAAAGGGGAATTCGAGATTTCACCCGATTTACACGTTTTGAGGTCTCCTGATTAGGTTTTCTTTTGCATCGCAATAGTGGAATTCGAGATTTCAGCTTATTTACACGTTTTGAGGTTTCCTGAATGGGTTTTCTTTTGTATCTCAGCTACTAATTAAAGTGTCGAAAGTGGAATTAGAGATTTCACCTGATTTACACGTTTTGAGGTCTCCTGAATGGGTTTTCTTTTGCATCTCAGCTGCTAATTAAAATAATTTCATAAGTAATAGATCATTTGAAAGCTTTGTTGATTTGGAATTGAATAGTAGATTACAGAAATTCGATCTTTCGACATTTCACCTGATTTAAACGTTTTGAGGTGTCCTGAATGAGTTTCTCTTTTGTCTCAGTTACTAATTAAAAAAATTTCATATGTAATGCATCATTTGAAAGCTTTGTTGAGTTGGAATCGAACAGTAGATTACAGAAATATCTACCGCCAGATGGCGCTGTAATATTTTTCAATTACAATATTTCTATTTCTAATCATGTTTTTTTTTTTTTTTAATGCGTCAATCGATACACATTTTAAAATACTTTTACATTATCGAAAATGAATTCAAGATTTTACCAGATTTACACGTTTTGAGGTCTCCTGAATCAGTTTTCTTTTGTATCTCAACTACTAATTAAAATAATTTCATAAGTAATACATCATTAGAAAGCTTTGTTGATTTGGGATCGAACAGTGGAATACAGAAATTTCTACCGCCAGATGGCGCTGTAATATTTTCAAATTTCAATTTCTAATCATGATTAAATTATTTTTAATACATCATTCGAAAGATATTTTAAAGTTCTTTTATATTATCGAAAGTTTTCAGCAGATTTACACGTTTTGAGGCGTCCTGATTAGGTGTTCTTTTGCATCTCAGCTAATTGAGTAAGACCGTTCAAAATTGGTATACGTAGGTTTATTAGAAGGGGCTGAATAGGTGGGGATGAAATAGGCGTGCACCGCGCGCGTAACCCCAAACTTGTGCGTGCGCAGCGCGCACGGGACCGCGCTGCCGAAGGCAGTGGGGACCCAGTCCGACTTTTTAACCGATGAGAAATAATTTTTTTAATTTTCTTTTGTAAGAATAAAAATTTGATTCGAGAAGGAATACGTGCGCCCGCAGCGCGCATGGGTCTGCGCTGCCGAAGGCAATGGGGACCCGGTGTGATTTTTTACCCGATCAGAAATGATTTTTTTAGGGGGCACGAAGTGTCAGGGAAGGAATGCGGGCGTGCAGCGCGTATATTCTTTAACTTGTGCACGCGCAGCGCGCACGGGACTGCGTGCCGAAGGCAGTGGGGACCCGGGACGACATTTTACCCGATCAGAAATGATTTTTTTTTAAATTTCTTTTCTTAAGACTAAAAGTTACTGTTAGTGATTCATTAATTAGTGATTCATTTGAAAATACTGACCCGCTAGCGGGCGAAGCTCGCTAGTATTAAAATTAAGATTAACTAGTATGTTGTGGCCACCACAAGACTTTCTTCTATATTTTCCTATATGCATATTCAATCAGTAACAATATAAAAAAAAAAAAAAATTACGATTTTTTTCTAAGTTTTTTTTTTTTTTTTTTTTTTTTGTTAAAAGTAAAAAAAAATCGATAACTTTGTTTTAAATTATCACAGATTTATAGTTCAACCATTCGTTTTAAAGGCATTGACGAGATCTTTCGAAAGATACCCATCTTGAAACTTTACCCCACCGGGGGGGGGGGGAAGCGATGCCCCCACATGCACAGAAATTTTTTCCAAGTTAACTATTACTATTATCAATAACTCATATTAATTTTACAATCACAAGTTAAAAATAACTCTCATTATATACATTTATACGAAATTTTGTCCTATACTGCCATGTTAAAAATTTAGAAAAAATGCGATCACAGCGCCACCTGTTGAGCTATTGATCCCCAAATGTAATCAGCACCACTTTATGTCGGGGACTAACTAAATATCAAGTTTGGTTAAATTTCGTTAAAAAAAAAAAATACGATTTTTTTTTTTTTTTTTTTTTGTTAAATGTAAAGAAATCGATAACTTTGTTTCAAATTGTCACAGATTTATAGTTTAACCATTCGTTTTAAAGGTATTGACGAGATCTTTCGAAAGATACCCATCTTGAAAATTTAACCCCCCGGGGGGTATTTCCCCCCCCGGGGGGGGGAACCGGTGCCCCCACATGCACAAAATTTTTTTCGTAGTTAACTACTACTATTATCAATAATTCATATTAATTTTACAATCACAAGTTTAAAATAACGCTCATTATGTACATTTATACGAAATGTTGTCCTATACTGCCATGTTAAAAGTTTACTTAAAATGCAATCACAGCGCCATCTGCTGGGTTATTGATCCCAAAATCTAATCAGACCCTTTCCATGTCAGGGTCCAGCTATACACCAAGTTTGGTTCAATTTCATTCATCGGTTCGTGAGATACGGTGAAAAATACGAAATTTTGCGATCACAGCGCCACCTGCTGGACGATTGATCCCCAAATCTAATCAGCACCATGCCCCGTCAGGTTCCAACTATATACCAAGTTTGGTTGAATTTCATTCATTGGTTCGTGAGACACGGTGAAAAATACGAAAATTTCCCCTATACTTCCATGTTAAAAATTTACACAAAATGCGATCAGAGCACCACCTGCTGGGCTATTGATCCCCAAATCTAATCAGCACAATGCCCCGCCAGGGTCCAACTATATACCAAGTTTGGTTGAATTTCATTCATTGGTTCGTGAGATACGGTGAAAAAACGAAACCACAGACAGACACACAGACAGACAGACAGACATTTTTAAAAAACTATCAATTCGTGTTCAGGACATCCTAAAACGTGTAGATCCGTCAAAAAACGGAGGTCGAAAATTTTCGCGAATCCAATACTTTCTCTATATTACATATAGAAAAAAGTAAAAACTATTAAAAGTTTAAAATTAAAAAACATTTCACGTGTATAAATAATATATAAGAGGTAACAAACAACTTTAAAACACGTAGATAAAATATTTTTATTAAAAACTACACAAAGCTTTTCGCCATTTAAACCGTTTGAACTTCTTTATTTATATATTGCTGGTTCTATGTAACGCAATTACACCTGATGATGCTATTGTTATAATGGCGAAAAGCTTTGTGTAATTTTTAATAAAAATATTTTATCTACGTGTTTTAATGTGGTTTGTTATCTTTTATATAGTAATACTAGCAGACCCGGCCACGCGTTGCTGTGACTAAGTTATACGTTGAATTATACGGCTGTAAACTAATTAGTACAGTCAAATTATTATTTACGAACAAAGACGAAAACGTTGTAGCCGATGTAAAAACCCACAGGGTTGAGATTTGAAACTTAGGTCAAAATTTGGAAGCGATTGATAAAAATTTTCGTAGTGTTGATATTAAGCACAAATTAATTTTATTGTAGGGTCCTATAAATTTTAATGGAGAAGTGATATATATTATTTCTAATGCTACTTTGGATAAAATTGCTAAAATGACTAATATATAAATTAAATTCTATTAAAATTCTATTAAAATAAAAGTATAAAAGAAACAGACGATTTTAAAATGAATTTTTATGGAGGAGTGAAATATAATATATGCTATAATGGATAATTTTACTATAAAATGACCTCATCATTTTAAATATTTTAAAGAGGGCAACAGCTGTAGTTATAAAAAGGAAAACAATAAGGCTAAACCAGAAAAATAAGTAAATTTGATAAATATTTTAAAACTTTAAAATTGGAAATCTTATGAAATATTGGACATTTAAAGTAAATACATGTATCATTTAATATAGAAAAAGATTTTGGAAAAGTTTAGTGTATTTTAACGAAGTGATGAGAAGTTTTTGAGTACGTTAAAATTTTAATAGTAAATTCAAGTTAATAAAGATGGGAAACATTGAGGATTAAGATAAGAATAATTATAAGATTAAAAAAAAAAACTTTTTATATACCATGCTTTTAAATTTTAATATACTAATAATATACTAATTAAAAGGAAAAAGATAAATATTCTATCATAGTTTGAAGTCAAATTTGTTTTCAAATGTCTAAATAAAATATCTGATGTAAGATACTAATAATTTGCAGCGGAATAGATTTCATTTCTGTCGTCCTTGGCGAAAAAAAAAGAATATCGCCAAATAATCTGGCGAAAATATTTAATTCCTTTCAAAAATCATGGTTATTTTAACAACTTATATTAAAAGAGTAATGAATAATATGAAACAATATTTCGTACAATACATATTACATGTCATACATACGTACAATGAATAATACATATTACATTTCGTACAATGCATACATCAGGCATGTATATTTTCGTGTTACGCTTTTGATCGCCAAATAATAATAATAATAATAATAAAAGCCAAGGGCGACAGAGTTTTGAAATTTAAAATTAAAATTTTGTCAATTTGACAGCAAAATAATTCAATCTAACACCCGCGATAACTAATACATATCTATACCCAAATATAAGGATTAAAATCGGGAAATAAATTTCCTCGATTTTTAATAATTTCTTACAAAAAATCCAGTGGGCAATTAACATAGGAAATCTTTTTCTTGGCTGCACAGACGGTCAGTGAGTCACAGTTCGCTTGCGTATAGAACTCATAGATATAGTATAGCATATATAGAATAGAGTGATCATTGGGGAGAAAAAAGTTATTCCTTTTCATTTGGGAAAAGACGACGTTTTTACCAAAATATGGCCGTCTTTCCCCGAGTGAATACACACGGGAATACATACTAATATTTTAGCAAATAAAATTTATGAATAATTTATTTGCTAAAGGGGAATGGAAGACTCCAGGTACAGTTTCAAATTCATATTTCTTTCTTTCTTTTCTTTTCTTTTTTTTTTTCAATACCACTTAATGGCTGCTTCCAAAGCTTTTTTTTTTTTTTTTTTTTTTTTTCGGCATCAAAAATCTTTGTACGATAACATGGGGATGAGAGATCTATATATATTACTATATCTATGATAGAACTACATTAGCACTTTATCAATGTGTATAAAAGCTTTAAATTGATTATGACGTCAATTTTCGTGAGATGCATAATTTAACTTTTATTAATTATTTGAACGTTCACGTTTGATTAAATGTATTTATTTTTATGTCGAAAGAAAATGAACTCGTATTTTTTTTTTTTTTGGCAACAATTAAATTAATGGAACTCACAGATATTTTGGAGCAACTTTAATAAAGGTCTATAATTAACAAATAATTGCAATAAAACAATATTGTGACAATAAATTGAGATAAAAACTATCCTATCTCTCAAGTTGGACCAAACTGCACACAGTGTGCAAAATTTCATTAAAATCGGTTCCTTAGTTTAGGATTTTACCCCGGACAAACATCGTGACACGTAATTTATATATATATACAGATTAAAATTTAAAATGTAAATACTGGTAAAATTTGCGCATGCATAATGTAAATATTTGTACATATTTGTGAATTTTGTAAATATTTCTCACTTGATTTCTATTTCTATTTTATCGCTATATGCAACTTAGTTTTTGTATTTTAAATTGTGTAAATTTGTTTAGTTTCTTCTCTTGACCAAGGGTTGCATTGCCCGGGACATGCAGACCTTGGGAGGGGGCAGTGTTACAAAATTGTAAATAATTGTGTTTATTTTTGTATAAATTCTTTCAAACAGGCTTAGTAAGTTGATAAAGTGCTAATTTTGTGCATTTCTAGTCCTTTTAGCGTTAACATAGCCTTATTTTCCCTTAAAAACGCATTAAAAAGCCCCAATAAGGCAGGTAATGGATTTGGCGCCAAATTTGGCGACTTTTTTCCACCTTGGCGATTTTTTGGCGACCTTGACGTGAAAATCTTTATTAGGGATATACTAAATATGGAAGCTCTAATGTCATTGGCTGATAAGATACGGAAATTTCTGGAATTTTCCACACTTTTCTACAGAGGTATATAAGGGCTGTTTTTTTCCGCCAAGGCAGTCAGTTCAGTTCTCAGCCAGCTTCCGCTAATGCTTGCATTGCTTTGAGCTTCTTTCAAAGAGACTTGCTTTATGTGTTATTGCTATACAGTTTGTACTGTGGATTTGCTATTGACAGCTGTTGCTTAAGCTGTGTTTACTGGTTGAATTGAAGCTGATATTTGGTTTATAGACCTGTATTTTTCTGGAACTTCCTGTGAATATATTATTGAATTTTTGTAAGTTTCACCTTTCATTCTCGGACAACTCACGAACCCCCAATTTTTTTTACGCAACAATTTTTTTTTTCGTGGGGGGAGGGGAGGGGGGGCTCATGTTCGCGATACTGATTGCTGCGAAAACGAGTTACATGTGTTCTCAGATTCATGACAGCGCAGTAGGAGTTTCCAGTGATTTTTTTTTTGTTTGTTTTCATGTGAGCGAAGCGTACATACGTGTGCGACACTGATTGCTGCGAAAACGAGTTACATGCGTTTTCAGATTCATGCACAGCGTAGTAGGAGTGTCCAGTGATTTTTTTTGTTTGTTTTCATGTGAGCGAAGCGTACATACGTACGCGATACTGATTGCTGCGAAAACGAGTTGCATGCGTTCTTAGATTCATGCACAAGCGTGGTAGGGGTGTCCAGTGATGTTTTTTTTTTTTTTTTTTTTTTGGTTTTCATGTGAGCGAAGCGTGCATACGTGCATAATACTGATTGCTGTGAAAACGAGTTTCATGCGTTCTTAGATTCATGCACAGCGTGGTAGGGGTGTCCAGTGACGTTTTTTTTTTTTTTTTTTTTTTTTTCATGTGAGCGAAGCGTACATACGTGCGGATACTGATTGCTGCGAAAACGAGTTGCATGCGTTCTTAGATTCATGCACAGCGTGGTAGGGGTGTCCAGTGATGTTTTTTTTGTTTGTTTTCATGTGAGCGAAGCGTATATACGTACGCGATACTGATTGCTGCGAAAACGAGTTGCATGCGTTCTTAGATTCATGCACAAGCGTGGTAGGGGTGTCCAGTGATGTTTTTTTTTTTTTTTTTTGGTTTTCATGTGAGCGAAGCGTGCATACGTGCATAATACTGATTGCTGTGAAAACGAGTTTCATGCGTTCTTAGATTCATGCACAGCGTGGTAGGGGTGTCCAGTGATGTTTTTTTTTTTTTTTTTTTTTCATGTGAGCGAAGCGTACATACGTGCGGATACTGATTGCTGCGAAAACGAGTTACATGCGTTCTCAGACTCATGCACAGCGAGGTAGGGGTGTACAGTGATTTTTTTTTTTTTTTTTTTTTTTTTTTGGGGGGGGGGGTGGTATGTGCGCGATACTGATTGCTGCGAAAGCGAGTTACATGCGTTCTCAGATTCATGCACAGCGAGGTTTGGGGTGTCCAGTGATTTTTTTTTTTTTTTTGGTTTTCATGTGCGCGAAGCGTACATACGTACGTGATACTGATTGATGCGAAAACGGGTTACATGCGTTCTCAGATTCATGCATAGCGCATAGGGGTGTCCAGTGATTTTTTTTTTTTTCATGTGCGGGAAGCGTACATACGTGCGTGATACAACACAAGTTTTACTTATTTTCCCATTACGTCTTTCATTTTAAATTTCATTACTTTCAATGGAAGGATCTAAATTCTTAACGGTGGTTTCCGGTAGCAGGAGGCATTTGCATGTCCGAGTTCAGTTGGTAGTTTTTCAAAGTGGGGGAAAAATAAGCGAGTGCAGTTGGTAGTCGCCCGTGTAAATATCATCCTTTAGAATGAAATGTTTATGTTTTCAATCGAATATGGAAGTTTGACTTTTTTTTTTTTTTTTTCCTAGTGTTTTGAAATTTAAAATTCAAATTTTATCAATTTTACAGCAAAAACAACTTAATCTAACGCATGCACACGATAACTAATACGTATCTATACCTAAATATGGGAATTGAAATCGGGAAATAATTTCCCTCGATTTTTAATAATTTTTTACAAAACTAGGGGACTCTGCCCCTGCTCCCTGCACTCATCAACCCCCGAGGAAGGCTTCGCGTCCCCACGACTTGCTTCACTTATTAACCCCTATGGCGCTTTGCCCGTCTATTCGCTTCTTTACCTTTCACTGAATGGGAAAATTAATACTGCACAAATATATATATATATATATATATATATATATATATATGGAAATACCCATATTTAATGTGAAATTGAAATACATAATATTTAATACCATTTTTTTTTTTAATGAAATAATATGCTAAAAATCAGTAATATTTTTTCAGAAAAGAAAGAAATTCGTAATATCTAGACCATTTTGTGTTACCGATATAGTATATGAACATCCTTGGTTACAATTAAGTTTTTGTCACTATTTGGCGATGGATGTTTTGGTAGAATTGCTTGTTAAAAAATAAACAAATAAATAAAAATAATTTTCTTTTTCTTTCAAAAAAAAAAAAAAAAAAGATGCAAATTTGGCAAAAACAGAATTTAGTTTAGTATGGAGGACTATGTTACTTTATTTTATTTTTTCCAAATTATATCATCGCTTTCAAATTATTCAATTATATTTTTGGTAAATTTTCGATTTCGATGTATGTCCAACGATCGTAAAACTGGCGACAACGTTTTATCCGTAGATTGAGACTAATAGTCCTCCGCACTAAAAAAAAAAAAAAAAAAAAAAAAAAAGAGAGAACATTTTAATTAAATTAAAATAACCTTTTCAAAAAATTAGAATCTATATTTTATAATGCCCGTACTTTTTACTGCTGAGTTTTTTTAGTTAATTTATGACAGTATATAATCTGTACTTTTTCATTTTGCCGGCGAGGCGATAAAGTTGCCAAGAATGATATAATCGACGCCAATCATTAAGCACCCAAGTAAGAATAATTGTTTCAAAACACTTCAGGAACAACTATAGTATCTCCCCACATATGGATTTGGCGATATATTTTTGGCGATTATGGCTAAATCATAAAAGATATAATCGTAAGCTAAATCATAAATCACAAATCTAAAATAAACAGCATGCAGGCTGCCATATTATATTGCAAAGAATCCAGAACGACATCGTTATCGTTCAAAACGGCGCCAAGAAAAATTGACAAATCCAGTTGTGGGGAGATACTATAGTTATACCACTCTTCGAATAATAATAAGAAAAAAATTAATGAGATATGACCGTTTACTTATTTTATTTTATTTATATTTTTAGGAATTAAATTTTCTGAATTTTTCCTTAAAGCTAGCTTTTAAAAGTGTTGTCGCATAAAAAATATAACATTTACTTTGTCAAATCCTTAATAACGTATATAAATAAACTTTAAATTCGAAAAAAAAAAAAAAAATCTAAGTTACAAATTTACTTTTAATCCATGAGATTTGCGCCGGCGAAATTAAAAGTACCTTCTCTCCTATCTACTTCATACATTAGCGAAGAATAAATTCTGTTCGATTCATTAAAAGAATTTTAGGTGATAAATTTTTTTCTTGTTATAATTAGAAATACGAAATGTATCAGGGAAATGTCTAATTCTGTAATGTTAAAAAATTACCAATACTAAAGATTTTTTTCATTTATAATTCAGTTTGAATTTAAATCTAAATATTTTTATGTGCCAAAATATATCCGAAGGTATTTTAAAATATGTTTTTAAATGAAAAAGACAAAGGAGATTCTTTGGAAAAAGATGCACTTAGAAATATTTTCTTGACATTGATTGCAGCATTGACATTGATTTTATTATTTTTTACACCATGGATCACATTTTAATTTTCCCGTGGAAAATGATGTCATGACAGAAGAACAACGTCATAAGAGAAACTTTTTCTACGGTGGCAAATAGAGTACCTTTATAAACTCGACGTTTTCAGTTAATAACTTCGTCAATTAAGATGATACAGATTTCTAATTACCTGAAATGCCTTCCTTGAAGCATACGGAACATATTTATACCTCTCATGATGCAGAGCACTTTGCCCTCCGCGAGGAGATGCTGTCGCAGACAAAATAAATTGACGCCAGCGACAGTTACTTTTTTTTAATATATAGAGAAATCCAATGGGCGATTAAAATAGGAAATATATCTCCTGTATCTATGGAAGGTCAGTGACGTCCCACTTCGCTTACGTATTGTGCAATATTAATTTGGTTTTAATAATAATTTGGCTTCTGGCAAATGTAAATTAGAATTTTAATTAGGTAGGTGGTGAAATTGGTATAACATTTACGAGTTTCAAATTTTAAAGGTAAATAAGAAAAGAAATAAAGTGTGAATATTTCGCACGGGTTTGCTAGTAATAAATAAATATACTCTATAACAAAAAAATCGACGTACCAAGGAGTTATACAAATGAGACGAAAATTGGTACATGCGAAGAAAAACAAATGATTACAGTTTCAGAAAATTTGGATGGTTTAATCCAGAGAAACGGTCTCACAAAAGTCAACAAGTCAATAACGCATTGGTCCACTCCTGACCCTTATGTAAGCAGTTATTCGGCTTGGTATTAATTGATAAAGTTGGTAGATATGCTCCTGCGAGATATCATGCCAAATTCTGTCCAATTGGTGCGTTAGATTGGCAAAACCCCGAGCTGGTTGTAGGACCCTTTTCATGATGCTCGAAACGTCCACAGTAGGAGAGAGAAATCCGGCGAGTTTACTGGCCAAAATAATGTTAGGTAAGCAGAAAAACAAGCACTAGAAACTATCTCTGTACGCGTGCGAGCATTATCATGCTGAAATATACTGTCAGGATTGCGTGATATGAAGGAAAACACAACGGCGTGTAGAATGTCGTCGACGTACCAATGTGCTGTAAAGATGCCACGGACGACAACCAAAAGTGTCCTGCGGTGAAATGAAATGACATTCCAGACAATTACTCCTGGTTGTCGGGCCGTATAGCTGGCGACAGTCGGGTTGGAATCCCCCCTTATTTGCGTCTTCACTGATCATCGGGGCTCAAATCGGAGTGGCACTCATCACTGAAGACAACTCTATTCCATTCAGTGACATTTCAGTTCGAACGATCCTGATATCACTGCAAACGTGCTTGTCGGTATACAAAGTTTAATAGTAGTCCGCACAAAGGGCTCCGTGAGCTCAACTCCATTTCTCTGAACCGCCTATTAATGGTCTTTGATGTCACTGAACAACCAGTTGCACGTATGATCGATGATAATGATGACTGAGTCTGACGATTGATCGATTCTCACATTCTGTCCTCTCTCTAGGCCGACCGCTTCCTCCCTGACGCTATGTTCGGCCATTGTTCACCCATTCTTGTCAACATCATCTAATAGTGGCATCGCTTTTGTCCAATTGTCAAACAATTCACAGATTAAACCAACTGGCTTCTTTGAGCCCAACTACACACCTCTCTCAAATGCCGACATCTGCACATATTGTTTGCGCACCTGTATGCGAGGCACAGTTTCAGTCTATCTGAGTAGACGGAATGAAATTCTCGAAGAATTTATGACCTGGAATCAAAATTTCTCATTTTTAATATTCTGCCGCGTACTTAAGATGCGCTGCAGTGTCACATGCTCATTCGAAGGCAGCCAAACTTTAAAATTTTGCATTTTCCATCGAAACCTGTATGCATGTCAGTTTGTGTCCAGTTTGCATTCCTCCTTCTTGGTGCGTCGCTTTTTTCGTTATAGAGTGTAAATACGAAAAATTAAGCAATTCACATAATTATTAACATTTTTCAATTGTTCATACTTGTTGTATCTTTTAACCTTCAATACACGTTATCTACGTGATCACATAACAGATAGATAGACTAATTGAATTCATAATCAGCCTTAAACATTGGTGGAAAATGTTAAACAAGTCCTTCCGGCTTATTTAGAAGGGTAGGTTGATTTCTTTTTCCTTATCAAGTAGCCATCATTTTGTTTCAAAATGGCGGCTACAAATTATTAATGCACTTGGTAGAAATATTGACGTAGGCTATGCACATATGGAGTTTTAAGCAAATCGGTTCATAAATACATTCTTATGTGAATTTAAAATTTTCAAGTGGCCAGCGCTTGGAAACAAAATGGTGGTTAATTTGACAAATATATCAAATGTATTTGTGAGATAAGTCCACTGTACACATATAGTTCGAATTAATTTAAAATCTCAAAAGTCATCGTGTTGAAAAATTAAGTGGCTGCCACTTGGATCAAAATGGCAGAAAGTTTCTCATCGAAGACATCGTTGCAAATTTATTTATTTATTTTTGTAGAAATTCTTTCAAAGAGGCTTCATAAAATGTTAGTTTTCTGCATTTCTAGTTTGTTTTAGCATTAAAATAGCCTAATTTTCCCTTAAAAACGCATTAAAAAGATCCAGTAACGCAGGTAATGGATTTGGCGACAAATTTGGCGACCTTCCCCTATGGCGACTTTTGGCGAGAAAATACTTATTATCGATATACCAAAGATGGACGCAATAACGTGATTGGTTCACGAGTTACGTGGATTTTCTAGATTTTTGTTGTTTGAATGATAAATCCATTTTTCAACTTTGATTTGAATTGATTAAGTATTTCTAAAGTTACCGTGATAACAAATTTTCAAGTGGCCGCCACTTGGAAACAATAAAGTGGAACAAGTTGCCCAGCAAACACATCCAAGATTTTGAAGCATAGGTTCACTGTCCAACTGTGGTTTAAATCAGTGAAGTGTTTCAAAAGTTATTATTATGGCAAATTTTCAAATGGCAGTCTAAGTGGAAACAAAATGGCAAAACAACTTGCCCATCGAAATCATCCAGTATATTTGTACGATAGATTCATTGTCCAGTTCTAGTTTAAATTAAATCAGTATTTCAAAAATTATCACCATAAGAAATTTTCAGGTGGCACCACTTGGAAAAAAAAGTGGAGTGAGATGCCCAGCGAACTTATCTGAGATATTTGAATGATAAATCCACTATACCCAAATTTGATGCGAATTGATTCCGTATTACTAATGTTACCATAATGACAAATTTTCAATTGTCCGCCACTTGGAAATAAAATTGCGGATCAAGTCACCAAGTGAACTTATCCTACATATTTGAACCATAAGTTCACTATCCAACTTTTATTTGAATCAGATTAGTATTTTAATAGTTATCGTGATGGCATATTTTCAAGTAGCAGTGTGATTTCAAGTGGCTGGAACTTAGAAACAAATTGTCGGGACAAGTTGCGCAGTGAAAACATTCAAGATAATTATATGATAATTTCACTGTCCAAATTTTCTTTCGATTTGAAGTATTATTTCAGAAGTTATCGTGGTTTTAAATTTTCAAGTGGAAGCCTGATTTCAAGTGGCCCCGCTTAACTTAAGATATCTGCCACTTTATTAAAAATGGCGGATATAGTTTATTAATAAACTTCATTGAGATCTTTGTGTGGTCTGTATTTACATCAAAATTCAAACAATTTCGGAATACGCTTTTTACAATTTAAATTTTCAAGGGGTCTCCACTAGAAAAAAAATGGCGGAGCAACTTGGTTAACAAACTCATCCAAGATATTTATAAGATAAGTTAAGACTGTTCAAATTTGGTTCCATTTGGAGTATTATTTCGGAAGTTATCATGGTTTTAAATTTTCAAGTGGTGGCCTGATTTCAAGTGGTCCCGCTTAACTTAAGATATCCGCCACTTTGTTAAAAATGGCGGATAAAGTTCATTTATAAAGTTATTTGAGACACTTGTATAATCTACGTATACATCAAAATTAAAAAAAAAATCGGAATACGCTTTTTACAATTTGAATTTGGAATTTTCAAGTGGTCTCCACTTGAAATGAAAATGGCGGAGCAACTTGGTTAACAAATTTATATGTTATTTATAAGATAAGTTAAGACACTGTCCAAATTTGGTTCGATTTGGAGTATTATTTCAGAAGTTATTGTGATTTAAAATTTTCAAGTGGTAGCATGATTTCAAGTGGCCCCACTTAAGATATCTACCACTTTATTAAAAATGACGGATAAATTTCATTAATAAACATCATTGAGACCCTTATGTGGTTTATATTTACATCAAATTTCAAACAAATTCGGAATACGCTTTTTACAATTTGAATTTGAAAATTTCAAGTGATTTCCACTTGAAAACAATATGGCGGAGCAACTTGGTTAATAAACTCATCTAAGATATTTATACGATAAGTTAAGACACTGTCTAAATTTGGTTCGATTTGGAGTATTATTTCGGAAGTTATAGTAATTTTAAATTTTCAAGTGGTAGCCTGATTTCAAGTGGTCCCGCTTAACTTAAAATATCTGCCACTTTATTAAAAATGGTGGATAAACTTCATTAATAAACTTTATTGAGACCCTTATGTGGCCTGTAGTTACATCAAAATTCAAGCAAATCTTGCTTTAAATATGCTTTTTACAATGTTGGTGTGAAATTTTCAAGTGGCTGCCACTTGAAAACAAAAAGTCGGAGCAACGTGGTTAACGAACTCATCCAAGATATTTATAAGATTAGTTCACTGTCCAAATTTGGTTCAATTTGGAGTATTATTTCGGGAGTTATCGTGATGACAAAATTTTCATTATAGATAGATAGATAAACGAAGTGATGGCAATAGGTCGATTTCTAAAGTAATCAAACTCCGTGGTAATCAACCTAAAATGCTCAACACGAATGGAAATGCAATCATAGCAATTTCAATTGTAGCCATACTATAGCTGAACTAGTATATAACTTCGTGAAAGATGACGGAATTTGAAATCAATTAAGGTAGTGAATCAACGAAGGTTTTGCCTACTTCGCTGGTCACTATATTTGAAGGAAACTCTTTTCTGTATCGCTTTATTAAAAATAATAAAAATAAAATAAATAAATAAAATAATGACATTGCTTAAAAGCCTGCTTCTTGTCCCAGCTGCCTTTGGTAGCGACCCCTTTATTCGCAGACTCTCGGGTTCCTGTCCCTATCGCCTGTGACAATAGCTTACCAGTGGGCTTCCATTTGGGTGCTTATCACATGACAGTTTCGAAACGGACAGTATCGAAAAAATTGAAGTAGCAGTTTTATATTTTAATCTCAGTTACATATAAACAACACTATACGGGGTGTACATAATATTTTCTTTCACGTTATTTTCTATATTTATTTGATTTATTCAATCAACTATGAAATGACAACAATTTCACGCCAAATATAATGTTACAATATGCAGGGTTCCCAGCATGAAAGACACTCAAAAATAGTTGCTTTAGATGCTTCTAATGTATAAAATAGTAGCCAAAATAGAGGCCACTCCGAAAGAAATCGTAGCTACTCCTCTCCAAATGAAATAGTAGCCAAAATAAGTAGCCACTCCGACCCAAATAATAGATAATGTCTTAGATAATAATAAAAAAAAGCAATGTAAACAATTAAGCAGTTTCTGGAGATAATGTGGTCAGAAAATATAAAACTGACCTAAGAAATTAGATACCTTTCTTGAAAATAAAATTGATACATGTGTAAAGGCATATAAAACATAGTTTACATAGCGAGATAAAAAAAAAAAAAAAAAAAAAAAAAAAAAAATATCGGTAGAGCCTTATTTGAAGCACCAATTTCCAAAACCTAAAATTGACCTATCTAATCAGGATGATTGTTAATTTTCCTGTAATAACCATGGAAAATTAACAATAATTTGATGTAAAAGGATATCTAAAAAGGAATTTATATAGCAATTTACAAGAAAATCGTTAGAGCTATTTTTCAGATACTTTCACCAAAACGTGGCAAGCTCAATTGTTGACTTGAAAACAATAATTACATATGAAAGGATATTTAAAAGGCAGTTAACAAGGGAGTTTGAAATAAATTCATACAGCCATTTTGCGAGAACTTCAAATTGACCTACTTATACAGAAAGTCTATCAATTTTTCTGAACTAATCAACTAATACATATGAAAGGACATCTAAGAGAGTGTTTGTATACAGTCTTACAGTCCCACTTTAGGTTTCCAATGTCACACTTCTGGTTTTCCAATTTTCACGAAAAGTTGGAAAAATCATTTTTACATCAGACCAGCCTCAATTCTGGTCAGAGCTATAGTAGTCAGAAATCCCCCCCCCCCCCCCAACTGCCAAAAACCACTTTTTGGGGGCACAGAAGACCTTAAAAGGTGTAAATCAGATTAAAATTCGAAATTGAATTTTTTGACTAAATACAATAAATATTATGCGGTATACCCTACGGTAGTCGGGTAATGGAAGTAAAAATGAAGTGATGGCGTAGAAAAAATATAGCGGGGAACAATTTTTGTTCAAAATAGTCTCCATTTTCCTGAAAATAGTGCTGACTAACCTGAAAATAGTAGCTTTTAAGCCCCTTTTACACAAAAATAGTTGCCATAGTAGCCTGGAGTTGATTTTAGTGGCAAATAGTTGCTTTTTAGATGCCGCTGGGAACCCTGAATATACTATGATCGGCACATCAATCGCATGAGACAATTTTTTGTGGTTATAATAGTAATAGAGTTAATTAATAGTAGTTGATATATAGAAAAATAAATAAATAAATATGTAAATCTGATCATAGTACAGCCTTAATACAGCTCCCCTTGTCGACTTAATTTTTATCCCCATTTTAGACAAAAATACATAATTTATGCAATTATTTTTCTGTTTCTTTTTCCTTTTCTGTTTTTGAATATTTTATAATTTATTCATATTTTTGATGCGCTACTTGGCTTAAAGTGGCTTTCACAAAAGTATAATCCTTGGCGAAAAATGTCCGATCTATTTCAGAATTAAAAATTTTAAATATTACCCAGGATTACCAATGAATTAGTTTTTATGCCAAGCGCGATTCATCCGTGCCAAAAACATACTATTTAAACAAAACAAAAAAGAAAAAAAAAAGTCTAAAGTTGAAGTATCTTAAAAAAGGTTAAAGTTGTTTTTTTGCTCCATTTTTATTTTTTTCATATGGATAAGCAAATTTAATATCTTATATATATATATATATATATATTTTTTTTTTTTTTTTTTTTTGCGTGAAAGCATATTTTATTTTATGTTTAAAAAATAAATAAATAAATAAAATAAAAATGGTATTTTTTTTGCAACAATTATAAATTTAAATGTACAATTTATTACCAGATTATTGTTTTGAAATTTTAATTAATTAAAAAAAATCTAATCAAAACTTCGTTACAAATAAGGTACCAAAGGAAAGGGGCGATTTTTCTGAATCCGTTGGACTAAACTGCTTGTCAATCGGACAATTAGATTTTTTAAAATTAATTAAAGTATGAAAATTAGGTCGCAATTTGCTCTATAGATGAATACGAACCGGAATCGTCACCGCTCTTGCAAATTATATAAATAGACATTTTAGTGTAGCGCAGTAAATCTTAACGTTAAACATTTCATATTACATAGAAAACCTATTTTTTTTTTTTTAGCATATGAATAATAAATGACGATTTATTTACGATATGTGCAGACAAAATTATTTAAATATGATATATAAAAATGGCTCTCAAAAAACTCAATGCATTGGCATTCTTTTGGGCATTCCTGTAATAAACCAATTGTGCCATTTATACCATTTTGAAGAAATTCTGAAAATATTTACGTACGCTAAAAGCAGACAGCCTGTTAAACATAAAGAAAGACAGACAAATTCAAATCATAATAAAAAATTGTAAAACAGTGTTAAAAATGCTTAATGAAAACGAAAATGCATCATAATAAGAATCATTATGATTTGTGCAAAATAAAGGTTTAAAAAAAGTATTTTCAAAGAACCCAATGCTCCGGAATTTTTTTTGGGTGTCCCTGTACACAAACCAATGGTGGTATTTACTCCATTTTAAATATGAAGCATCCTATAGTTAGCTTGAATAACATATATTAGTTTCAAGGAATTATTTGACTATTTACAGGAGATATTGTGCGAATAGATAACAGTCATAAAGACTTTTTAACTTTGGTGGAAAACGTTGAAAAAGAAAGGAGGGGAGGGGGGATGGGGAGAAATGTTGAAAAAAAAAAGAGAAATAGACAAATTTTAAAAGAATAATATTGGATGGAAAAGGAAAAATGCCAAATTTAACAGATAACATATTGAATTGCTTGGAATATTTAGATACCCATACATGACAGACAAAAAAAAAAAAAAAAAAAAGTCCTTCCGGTTTATTTAGAAGGGTAGGTTGATTTCTTTTTTCTTATCAAGTAGCCGTCATTCTGTTTCAAAATGGCGGCTACAAATTATTAATGGACTTGGTAGAAATATTGATGTAGGCTATGCACAGGGGCCGTGCCCTTAGCGGAAATCAATAAACCCGTGCCCTTAGCGGAAATGTTATCTCCCCTCGTTTGCGTGCTTTCAGCATACGTGCCTTTAGCGGAAATGTATAATAACTTTAAAAATAAATTAATAAACAAAAAATGAGATCTTCAGTTTTCCTCTACACTTTATCCACATTTAGCATAGGCTATATTTTGCTTCAGAAGTAACCCGTTGCAAAAATAGGTATGCGTACTGTAGAATATCCGTTATTTGAGGGAATGGTGATCTGTAACCATATAAAGTTTAATGAATCACAGTACCCCATACGAAAACGAACATTATTGCCATTTTATGATTTTAAGTTTTTGAGAAAAGATAACTAAGCATTACACCTTTTAAAACTAAAGCAAAAATGAAAAATCATGAGGTATACATTGATTATCAACACTTTCCAACTGTACGTATTCGTTGTATCGTATAACATTCTATGTTCTTTTTCTATATTATCACACAATGGACAAACAGAAAGACAGACATATAGACTAATTGAATTCATAATCACTCTGAAACATTGTTGGAAAGTGTTAAAAATGCCTAACACAAACAGATATGCTGCTCTTAATTTCCTATTTGCACCCCTTAATGTATCGAAACATTGTTGCGTAGTCCTGTAAATCTGCTCTCTAAAATTTCTGGAGTGGGAATCTCACTCCTTAAAAAAGTGACCATTATTTTGACACGAATTAAAGTGAGAAAATACTATTGTCACTCTTGAAAATGTGACATTTCTCACTTTTCTCGAAAGAGAGACTTCTAGTCACTCTGTCACAAAGAATGAAGTCATGATCTATTGCAAGATCTATCTTCGGAAGAGTGAAGATTTGCTGGCGCCATCTACTTACCATAATTCGAATGAAATATGAAAGATAATTTCTCGGCGAACTCATGCATGCGTTTCGTTTAACAGAACTTATTGAAGATATTTGAGTTTAAATATATATATATATATATATATATATATATATATATATATATATATATTATTATTATGTTATAAGCTATTTTGGTAAATATAAAATTTTTATACGATTGATAAAACTGAAGTGTTATTAGTAAAGAATCGAAAATCATAAGAAAGTTGTGGAAATTCGTAATGAAAGCAAGTAGTTTTATTCGGAAATATCTATGGTATAAAAGAAAATATTAATGCAAATACTTAATGCATATAACATATTAAAATCATAATAGGAAATTATATTTTTATTATATTAATTGATACTTAACACATGTGAAACATTAAAAAAGCTGGCTATAATATTTTACTAAAAATTAAAATCCTCAGCTAGATTTATACTCCTGAACAGACGAGTTTTTCAAGAAACTCTGTAGATTTGTTGTAAATATTTAACTATTTTTACTTCCATTACCCTACTACCGTAGGTAATGGAAGTATTGTATTCGGTCTGAAAATTCGATATCGGGTTTTCACCTGATTTACACGTTTTAAGGTCCCCTGAGTCCAAAAAAGTGGTTTTTGGCAATTGGACAGTGTGTATGTATGTGTGTGTGTGTGTGTGTGTGTGTGTGTGTGTGTATGTATGTGGAGAATCTTCTGGCTATTATAGCTCAGAAACTAATAAAGATAGAGCTACGAAACTTTAGAATTGAAATACGTCTGGTCTACAGATGAAATTTCCAAATTTTGGTGAAAATTGAAAAACCGGAAGTGGGACATCGGAAACCGGAAGTGGGACCGTAAGTTCGTATCTCAAAAACGGCTCTAACGATTTTCTTCAAACTTGCTAGATAAACACTCTATTAGATGTCCTTTCGAATGATATAGTTGGTTAGTTCAGAAAAATTGATAGGCGTCCTGTATAAATAGTTCAATTTCAGGCCTCGCAAAGGCGTTCCTTTAAAAACGGTTGTACGGATTTTTTTCAAACTCGCCATTTTAACTAACGTTTAAATATGCTTTTGTATGTAATTATTGTTTTCCTGTCAATAATTGAGTTTAACCGGAAGTAGGACATCGGAAACCGGAAGTGGAACCGTAAATCCGTATCTCAAAAACGGCTCTAACGATTTTCTTCAAATTTTCTATATAAACACTCTATTAGATGTCCTTTCGAATGATATAGTTGGTTAGTTCAGAAAAATTGATAGGCGTCCTGTATAAATAGCTCAATTTCAGGTCTTGCAAGCGCGTTCCTTTGAAAACGGCTGTACGGATTTTTTTTCAAACTCGCCCTATTAACTCACTTTTATATATCCTTTTGTATGTAATTATTGTTTTCCGGTCAATAATTGATTTTTTGTAAAAGTTGGTATCTCAAAAACGGCTCTAACGATTTTCTCTTTAGGTCACTTTTATGTTTTCTGATCACATTATCTTTCAAAAATGCATATGAAGGATTTCAATGCATGTTTCCTCATATCATCTGTTAACTAGCTGACACCTGTCATGACGTCAGATGTGACGTAACTGTATTACGTAATCAACAGCGCATCTTCGCTTCTCTGAGAAAGAGAGGTTTATAAGAGTCTGTACGAGAAAGCTTTGCTAAGCGTGCGGCAAGAAATGCCCGCATTATGTTATTCTACTTTTTTATATTATTAAATGTTGTGATTGTTTAAAAGACTCTGCTTTTCACTCTGTGGACCCATTTATACCAACAATGGTTATGGGCCCAGAGACACGCATCTTACTGCGGACTTTTTAAAAATTTAAATTAACATTCGCTAAAACGAAAGTGCGACTTACAGTTAAGCCTAAGGGCTGAAATCGAAAGTATTTTTGATTCTATTTTTATAAAGAAGCTGCTATAGCTGATTAAATATGTCGCAAGTATTAAATATAGAAAAGTTATCAAAAAATAATTTTGGCACCTGGAAGCTGCAGATAGAAGCTGTTTTAATCAAGAATGATCACTGGAGTTATGCTAACGGAACGAAAATTAAGCCCGATGAACAGGCCCTGACTAACGGCAGGGCATACGGGGCAAATGCCCTGGGCCCCCCTTCTGGAAGGGGCCCCCCTACAGGCATATGCAGAAATTCTGCAACCTAAAGAGCCCTTATGCTACTGCAAGGGCCCCCCCTGAATAGGCTTGCCCCGGGGCTCCAGGTAGTCTAAGTCGGGCCCTGCCGATGAAGGCGCCGAAGGTGAAGAAAAATGGCTCGAAAATGACCTTAAAGCTAGAGCCGATTTAATCCTAGCAATTACCCCAAGTGAGTTGTGTCATATTAAACATTGTACCACCTCAAATGAAGTATGGAATAAATTAAAAGAAGTTTACGAATCGAGAGGACCGGCAAAGAAAGCCACCCTATTGAAGCAGCTACTCTTTAAGAAAATGTCTGATAGTGAAAATATGTCCGATCACCTAAATACTTTCTTTGATATAGTGGACAAGCTAAAAGAAATGGACATTCACGTAGCCGAAGATTTATTATCAATTTTGCTCTTATACAGTATTCCTGACAGCTATGAAAATTTCAGGTGCGCCATAGAAGCAAGAGATGAATTGCCGCAGCCTGAAGCTCTAAAAATTAAAATGATGGTTGGTTGGTTGGAGGATTAAGGCCGATTGACTCCTTATGTGTCCTAGGCCTATAGGGGGAATGCCCTCCGTGGGGGTCTTTCTAAGGGGTCCTAGCCCGTATTTACGCGAGTTTCGGAGGAAACCACGGAAAACTCCGAACGGCTAGGTCGATGAGCGCGACCTGGGATCGAACCCGGCACCTCCCATCTACCAGCTTTGAGCGCAGAACCGCTCGGCCGCTTAAAATGATGGAAGAATATGAGTCAAGAAAAAATAAAAAGCATCAAGGATCATCAAATGCGTATTTTACAACTCACAAGAAAAATCTTCCTGAAAAGAACAAAAGAGAAATCTTAAAGCCTGTGCAGAACAAGAACACGTATGGCGAAAGAAATTATGCAATCTTCAAATGCAATTACTGTTCAAAAGTAGGGCATAAAGCCTCAGAATGCAGAAAGAAGATCTCAGACAGAAAATTCACTTCATCGAATAAATACAAAGATAGATCATTTATGGTTGAAGATAGTATAGAGTTCACGATGGCAGCCAGTAACTCTTTCCAAGAACATTCCGAGTGGTGTCTCGATAGCGGTACGACATCACATATGGCTCATGACAAGAATTTGTTTATAGATTTCGAACCTAGAATTGGATCATTTATAAAATTAGCTGTAGATGAAACAGCGGAGATCACAGGTGTTGGAACAGTCAAATTAAAAGTTCCCGGTAATCACGGTGTAACCAATTTAAAGTTAACAAATGTTTTGTGCGTTCCAAAATTGAAATGCAATTTAATGTCTATATCAAAAGCTACTGCAAACAACTGCCGAGTTGTATTTACTGAAAAATGTGCAAAAATTACGGAGCAGGACGGCTCTCTAATTATAAGTGCTACGAGAAAAGGTGATTTATATTTTTTTCAGCCGCAGGTGGATATCGCTGCAACAACTCAGGTAAGCAACTTTCATAAATGGCATTTAAAATTAGGACATTTAAATGAAAAAGATTTAAAATTATTAAAATCTGAAAATATGTTAAGAGATTTAAATTTTAATGAAAAAGATTCTTTAAAAGATTGTAAAGTATGCATTCAGTCTAAACAAACTGTGAAACCATTTTGTAAAGAAAACAAATTTCATAGTAAGGAATTATTAGAAGTAGTTTATTCTGATTTATGTGGCCCTATAAATGTTAAATCCCATGGCGGATCACGTTACTTTATTACTTTTTTGGATGATAAATCTCGTTACATTGAAGTAAATTTTCTAAAAACAAAAGATGAAGCTAAGTACGCGTTCCGGAGATATAAAGCAGCAGTCGAAAATCGATTAGGAAAAAAAATTAAAATACTGCATACTGATAATGGATAGGAATATTGTGGCGAAGAATTCAATAAATATATTGAAGAATGCGGTATTAAACACGAATATTCCTCACCAATGACCCCTCAGCAAAATTCTAGAATTGAAAGACAAAATCGTACATTATGCGAAATGGCGAGGTGTTTATTAATGCAATCAAACCTTCCAAATACATTCTGGGCTGAAGCAGTAAATTGCGCTGCATATATTAGAAACAGGTGTCCCACTAAAGGAATTAAAGAAAATAAAACCCCTTTCGAATTGTTTTTCGGTTATAAACCAACTGTTAACTATTTTAAAATTTTCGGACAGAAATGTTTTGTTCTAAATAAAAAATCAAAAGGAAAGTTTGAAGCTAGGTCACACGAACATATATTCGTTGGCTATTCAAATGAATCACGCGCTTACAGATTATGGAATAAGGATACCAGAAAAATTGTCATAAGTCGTGATGTTCGATTTATAGACGAATTTGAAACAAATGATTCAGCCACTACTGATCAATTAGAATTAATTTTTCCGTCTGAGAATAAATGCAATGATTGTAATATTAAAAATGAAACTCCTATCCCTACTCAAACCGCAGACATCCAAAGGGGGGAAAACAGCGGATCGATTTCCTATCCCCCTGAATTCAACGGAGAAAGTTTCTCTTTTTGGAAAGGGGGGGAAGCGAGCCACTCTGAAGGGGGGAACGTAGAAAATGTGAGTGGAGGGGAGGAGAGTGCTGGCGATATATGTAAACAAGAGGAAAGGATTAATAAAAACAATCCTATTTTTAAACGTGGTCCCGGAAGACCTAAAAAAAGTAAAAGTTGGAACTTTCAAAACTCTCATAAGGAGTGTATTACAGATACAAAATATAAAGATGAAACTTCTCAATTAGCTGATAACTCATTTAATGAAATTAATCCCAGCGTGATCGACGCGTTAAATGGAGATTATGCTAAAAATTGGGAAAACGCGATGAAATTAGAATATGATTCTTTAGTTAAGCAAAACGCTTGGGAAATTGTAGATAGACCAAAAGATAAAAAAGTAATTGGGTGTAAATGGGTTTTAAAAACAAAATTCAAACCAGATGGTCAAATTGAAAAATTTAAGGCCAGATTGGTTGCCAAAGGGTGTTCACAGAAACAAGGTATAGATTTTGAGGAAAATTTTTCACCAGTAGCCAGATTAAGTTCTATAAGAACTGCAATCGCGTATGCTATCCAGAATGGTTTCACAGCATACCAGTTAGATTTCATTATGGCATATGTTAACGGAATGTTACATGAAGAAATTTATATGGAGCTTCCTGAATTTTTTGAAAATGATATACACGAAAATAAAGTGTGTTTATTAAAAAAAATCTTTGTATGGCCTTAAGCAGTCAGGAAGACAGTGGTTTAAGAAATTAGATGAGAAATTGAGAAAAATGAAATTTAACCCTTTGAATTCCGACAAATGTGTCTATTACTCAAAATATCCTTTTGATGCTATTATAATCGTCTATGTCGACGATTTAATTTGTCTCACTAAAAGTGAAGAGCACTATTTTGATATAAGAAATAAATTAGCAGAATCTTTCAAAATGAAAGATATGTGCCTTCTGCATTATTGCTTAGGCATTGAATTTAATCAAGATAGGGACAGCATCACTATAACACAAAAGAAATACATTGAAGATTTATTAAATAAATTTAATATGGAAGATTCTAGAGTGGTGAATACACCTTTAGATAGCAGTGTAAAATTAACTAAACAAATGTGTCCAAATACAGAAGAAGAGAAATCATACATGTCAAAAATTCCTTATAGACAATTAATTGGTTCTCTTATGTATCTATCGGTTGCTACCAGACCAGATATCACCCATGCTGTAAATTATTTAAGTCAGTTTAATAACAATCCAGGAAAACCTCACTGGATAGCTGCTAAAAGAATACTAAGGTATCTCAATGGCACTAGAAATTTAGGAATTGTGTATTACAGAGACGATAAACCATTGACAGCATTTGTTGATGCCGATTGGGCATCGGATATAAATGATAGAAAATCATATACAGGATACGTATTTAAATATGCCGGTGGACCTATTTCTTGGGAATCTAGAAAGCAGCGAACCGTTGCTCTATCCACAACAGAATCTGAATATATGTCTCTGTCTGAATCCGCAAAAGAGACAATTCATGTTAGAAATTTCTTAAAAGAATTGGATCCTGAAATTGTATCAAGTCCGACTGCAATCATGTGCGATAATCAATCTGCACTGAGATTAGTAAAAAAAAAATCCTGTTCATCACAATCGATCTAAGCACATTGACATTCGTCATCATTTTGTGCGAGAAGTTTACAATAATAAACTAATAGACATTAAATATATTTCATCAGATGAACAACCTGCAGATATTTTAACAAAAAGTTTAAATGCATATAAACATGAAAAATGTTGTGATATCATAGGACTTAATAGTCAAGACTGATGAACTTAAAAAAATATATTTAAACTGTGTTTTCATTAAGAAATTAACTGCTTATATTTTACGTATTTTATTTTATTATATTAACCATAATTATTTGCTTATAATTCTATTTCTTTACTAACACTTTTCTTATTTTAAGTAACTCTTGCATAAAAATAATTTTCTGTAATTTTTAATATGCTATTATAATGCATAAATATGTTTTATTTTCGAAACATTTATTGAATAAGGGGGAAATGAAGGATTTCAATGCATGTTTCCTCATATCATCTGTTAACTAGCAGACACCTGGCATGACGTCAGATGTGACCAGTGTCTGATTTAAGGCAGGGCATTCGGGGCATGTGCCCTGGGCCCTCACACTGAGGGGGCCTCCAATAAATTCCAACATATATTTAAAAAAATAGTTAAAATGAAAAATTTCCAAATTTTGCTATAATGATCATTGTTTTTTGTTTTTTCGTCAATGGATGGAGGTATGTATTACTACACTGTTATATAAATCGGCGGTATGATCTTTCAAGGAAACTATCAGTTCATTGAAAAAATTGCAATATTTTCGCTAAACGCAAATACAACTGCATACTACCGATACTGCATTCCAAACTCTTACTAAGGCTAACTAAATCCGAGGCACGCACCGCAGTGCAGATACGCGGGCATGATGTACATTTATTTAATAGACAAGAATCGAATCTAGTTAAATCTTACCAATAAAATGAAAGTGGAGAGAATTTTTAGACGCGGGAATCAAAAATATGCAGTTTATTTTGTGTGTTGTAATATTAAAGTACGAGGAAAAGGGGCCCATCGAACATGAGTGCCCTGGGCCTCCAAGTAAGTAAATCGGTCCCTGGATGTGACGTAACTGTATTACGTAATCAACAGCGCATCTTTGCTTCTCTGAGAAAGAGAGGTTTATAAGAGTCTGTACGAGAAAGCTTTGCTACGCGTGCGGCGAGAAATGCCCGCATTATGTTATTCTACTTTTCTACATTATTAAATGTTGTGATTGTTTAAAAGACTCTGTTTTTCACTCTGTGGACCCATTTATACCAACAGCATATAATACGTGTAATAGTGGGTAATGGAAGTCGTGTGGTTGTTTCACACCAGATTTTTTAAACATGCAGATTCACGAATTTTTCTTTTCCCCTAAGCTACTTTTAAAATAACTATTTGTCGGAGGGAATTTCTTTTCAAGTATACATTTTGATATAAAAAGTAATTCTAATTTTAGTAATTAAAATATAATTTTTATTTTAGTAATTTAAAACTATTCTAATTTTAATTTTAAAATGTACATTAGAATTCTGTATTTTTATATTTTTAATAAATGAAGTAAAAGTTTATAAATGCTATTAATCTCTTATGTGAATGATTTACCACTATAAATTAAGCGAGATCTTTGTGTCCCAAGTGGTTCAGTGGTACGACGCTCGCTTGCCACGAAGACGGCTTCGGTTCGATTCCCCGCAGATCCAATCTGTATCCTTTCCATCATTGAACTAAAGCCAGTGCGGAGAAAAAGGGATAATGATAGAAGATACCGTCTAGCGTATCCGTATTTTTATTTTAGGAAAAATAAACAATAATATTCTTTGAAATACTCTGAATAATCTCACTCTTAATAAAGAGTGAGAAATCTCACTCTTTCGAAAAGAGACTTCTCACTCTTTAGAGGTTGGCTCCATTTTGGCATGTTCAAAGAGTGATATGCCACTCTTTTAGAGTCAGATCTCACTCTTCATATTTTAGAGAGTGGAGGTTAAGCATATTATAGTTTATACAAAACATTTTCTTAGCATATAAACAATAAATGCGAAATCCTCTATGATTTTTGATGAAGTTATTTAAAATGTCTCCCCCAAAGCGCAAGGCATTGGCATTTTTTGGATGTCCCTGTACACAAACCAGTGGCATATGTTCTATTAGAGCCATTTTAAGTTTGGAATAATCAATAATGAATTTAAATAACACATATCATTAAAAAATAAATAAATAAATAAAAATAAAATAAAAATAAAAACTAGTATGCTGTGGCCACCACGATTTTCTTTTATATTTTCCTATACAAATTTACTAAGTGCAAATAATCAATTTTTATCTTAGAGAAAACTAACACTAAATATCCAAAGAAAGACAGATTTATTGTTTATAAATGACATCTTAAAAAATGCATGTTTATAATAGTTATCTCACATATCAAGTTTCGTACAGTTATATGCCATTGAAGTTGAGATATAACTTTCTCGTTATCGAAAAAATTTGCAGTATAGCAGAGCCACCTATTGGCCGATAAGCATTCAAATTGAATCATCATAATGGCCTTCACATATATCACGTTTTGTTCGATTATAAGCAATAGAACCTGAGATATTGCCACCCCTTAAATTGCGGAAATCGCTGTATAGCAGCGCCACCTGTTGAGCGGTTGACACTAAAAGTTTATAGACACTCATTTAGAATAGAGTACATCAATATATAAACTTATATGCAATTCTATGCAGTAGTTCCTGAGATGTAGCTTTCCCTTAAATTGCAGAAATATCTGTATAGCAGCGCTACCTGTCAGTCCATAAGCATTCAAATTGAATCAGCATAATGTCACACAATGGCCTTCTCTTATATCAAGTTTTGATTGATTATACACAAAAGAACCTGATATGTAGCTTCCCCTTAAATTGTGGAAATTGCTGTATATCAGAGCCACCTGTTAAGCGGTTGGCATCAAAAGTTGACAGGCACTGATATAGCTCAAGGTGCATCTACACGTAAATTTTTATGCAATTCTAAGCAGTAGTTCCGGAGATACAGTTGCCACAAAATTCCCCCCCCCCTCCTCACACACACACACGTGCTAAGTTATTAAAATTTGGTTTGTAGAAATACCTCTCATAGAACGAAATGCTTTGGAATACTTTCGGCTATTCCTGTACATAAACCAATAACAATATTTACTCCATTTTCCATAGAGAACACTCCATAATAAACATATATCAGTTCGAGAACGAACATACCTTCTTATTTCCGCTAAGGGCACGGCTACTTCTATTCCTCCTCCTTTCCTTTGACCCCATTCCGCTAAGGGCACGTTCCGCTAAGGGCACGGTCGCTAAGGGCACGACACCTATGCACATATAGAGGTTTAAGCAAATAGGTTCATAAATACCTCTTTATGTGAATTTAAAATTTTCAAGTGCCGACACTTGGAAACAAAATGGTGGGTTAAGTTGACAAATATATCAAATGCATTTGTGAGATAAGTATACTGTACACATATAGTTCGAGTTAATTCAAAATCTCAAAAGTCATCGTGTTGAAAAATTAAGTGGCTGCCACTGGGATCAAAATGGCAGAAAGTTTCTCATCGAAGACATCGTTGCAAATTTATTTATTTATTTATTTATTTTTGTAGAAATTCTTTCAAAGAGGCTTTATAAAATGTTAGTTTTCTGCATTTCTAGTTTGTTTTAGCATTAAAATAGCCTAATTTTCCCTTAAAAACGCATTAAAAATATCCAATAAAGCAGGTAATGGATTTAGCGCCAAATTTGGCGAGAAAATACTTATTATCCATATACCAAAGACAGACGCAATAACGTGATTGGTTCACGAATTACGTGAAATTTCTAGATTTTTGTTGTTAGAATGATAAATCCATTTTTCAACTTTAATTTGAATTGATTAAGTATTTCAAAAGTTACCGTGATAAATTTTCAAGTGGCCGCCATTTAGAAACAATACAGTGGAACAAGTTTCCCAGCAAACACATCCAACATATTTGAAGCAAAGGTTCACTGTCCAACTGTGGTTCAAATCAGTGCCGTGTTTCAAAAGTTATTATTATGGCAAATTTTCAAGTGGCAGCGACTTGAAACAAAATGGCGAAACAACTTGCCCAGCGTAATCATCCAATATATTTGTATAAGTTCATTGTCCAGTTCTAGTTTAAATTAAATGAGTACTTCAAAAATTATCGTCATAAGAAATTTCCAGGTGGCACCAATTGGAAAAAAAAGCGGAGTGAGATGCCTAGCGAACTTATCTGAGATATTTGAATGATAAATCCACTATCCAAATTTGATGCGAATTGATTCAGTATTACTAAAGTTACCATGACAAATTTTCAAGTGGCTGCCACTTGGAAATTAAATTGCGGATCAAGTCACCAAGTAAACTTATCTTAGATATTTGAACCATAAGTTCACTATCCAACTTTTATTTGAATTAGTTTAGTACTTTAAAAGTTATCGTGATGGCATATTTTCAAATGGCAGTGTGATTTCAAGAGGCTGCAACTTAGAAACAAGATGTCGGGACAAGTTGCCCAGTGAACACGTTCAAGATAATTAAATGATAATATTACTGTCCAAATTTGGTTCGATTTGGAGTACTACTTCAGAAGTTATCGTGATTTTAAATTTTCAAGTGGGAGCCTAATTTCAAGTGACCCGCTTAGTATAAGATATCCGGTACTTTCCAAAAAATGTCGGTTAAAGTTCATTAATAAACTTGGTTGAGACCCTTATATGGTCTATGTATACATCAAAATTCAAACAAATTCGGAATACGCTTTTTACAATGTGATTGGAAATTTTCAAGTGGTTTCCACTTGAAAGCAAAATGGCGGAGCCACATGATTGGCAAACTCCTCCAAATTATTTATAAGTTCACTGTCGAAATTTGGTACGATTTGGAGTATTATTTCGGAAGTTATCGTGATTTTAAATTTTCAAGTGGTAGCCTGATTTCATGTGGCCTTCCTTAACTTAAGATATATGCCACTTTGTTAAATATGGCGGATAAATTTCATTAATAAACTTGATTGAGACACTTATATGGTCTATGTGTATACATCAAAATTCAAAGAAATTTGCAATACGCTACAATGTAAATTTGATATTTTCAAGTGGTCTCCACTTGAAAACAAAATGGCGGACCAACTTGGTTAAAAACCTTATTCAATATATTTATAAGATAAGTACACTGTCCAAATTTTGTTCGATTTTGAGTATTATTTCGGAAGTTATTGTGATTTTAAGTTTTCAAGTGGTAGCCTGATTTCAAGTGGCTCCGCTTAACTTAATTTCTCCGCCACTTTGTTAAAAATGGCAGATTAAGTTCATTGAGACCCTTATGTGGTCTATATTTACATCTAAATTCAAGAAAGTCTTGCCTTAAATACGCTTTTTTACAATGTGGATTTGAAATTTTCAAGTGGCCCCCACTTGAAAACAAAAAGTCGGAGCAACTTGGTTAATAAACTCATCCAAGATAATTATAAGATAAGCTCGCTGTCCAAATTTGTTTCGATTCGGAGTATTATTTCGGGAGTTATCGTGATGACAAAATTTCCATTGTATATCTATATATTTAAAAGAGCAGAGTCTGTGTGTGTGTCTGTCCGCTATAGAATGCTAGGCCGTTTCACCGAGCGGGACCAAATTCGGCACGGTTAATGTTCACGACCCGAGAAAGACAACGCCGCAAAAATGAAAGCTGTAACTAAATTAGTTTTGGAGATATTAATTAAAATGTCCACTCATGTCTAATCTGAAAGCGATCTCAATGACTGAGAATTCACCGCCATTGCGTCATAATGCCAGACGAATGTCTCCCATGAAAAAGGAAATGATTGTAACCGATCAAGATGTGACGTGTTTTGTAGTGGGGGGGGGGAAAATTGCAATTTTCAAATTTTCATTCACGTTACATTTGAATTAATATTCGGCCTAGACAGCATATTATAAAGCTACTGTTCAATTTTCATGAAAATATGTGGATAAACAAAAAAATTAGATTAAATTTTGTTTTATGTTTTGCACTATTTTAAATTGAGATATGCCGTTGAAATTTCGTAATATTTGGTTTTAACGCCCGATAATTCGATTCTGAATATTTTTGAAAGTGTAGAATTATTAGGAAGGGCTTGAGGGGGAGGGGGGGGGGCGAAGGGAAAAAAAAAAGAGTTACAGCGTTTGAAACTGGTATTATTAGATTTTAAGGAAAGATAAATCGATTGAGGATATTTTTAAGTGTAAAATTATTAGAAGGGACGGAAAGGATGGGGGCAAAATCGTAGAAAAGGAACGGTTGTTTCGGAGAAAACAACGGGAAACCCAGAACGCCTTTGCTTTGTTGAGTTGATACACATTTTAAAGTACTTTTACATTATCGAAAATGGAATTCGAGATTTCAACCGATTTACACGTTTTGAGGTGTCCTGATTAGGTTTTCATTATCGAAAGTTTTCACCAGATTTACACGGTTTGAGGTATCCTGAATCAGTTTTCTTTTATATCTCAGTTATTAATTAAAAAAAATTCATAAGTAATACATCATTTGAAAGCTTTGTTGAGTTGATACCCATTTTAAAGTACTTTTACATTATCGAAAATGGAATTCGAGATTTCACCCGATTTACACGTTTTGAGGTGTCCTGATTAGGTTTTCTTTTGTATCTCAGCTACTAATTAAAATAATTTCGTAAGTAATACATCATTAAAAAGCTTTTTTTGATTTGGAATCGAACAGTGGAATACAGAAATTTGTACCGCCAGATGGCGCTGTAATATTCTAAAATTTCAATATTTCAATTTCTAAATATGATTAAATTATTTTTAATACATCATTCGAATGATATTTTAAAGTTTTTTTAAATTATCGAAAGTTTTCACCAGATTTACACGTTTTGAGGTGTCCTGAATCAGTTTTCTTTTGTATCTCAGCTACTAATTAAAATAATTTCATAAGTAATACATCATTAGAAAGCTTTTTTGATTTGGAATCGAACAGTGGAATACAGAAATTTGTACCGCCAGATGGCGTTGTAATATTTTAAAATTTCAATATTTCAAATTCTAATTATGATTAAATTATTTCTAATACATCATTCGAAAGATATTTTAAAGTTCTTTTATATTATCGAAAGTGGAATTCGAGATTTCACCTGATTTACAATTTTAAGGTGTCCTGATCAGGTTTTCTTTTGCATCTCAGCTAATTGAGTAAGATCGTTCAAAATTGGTATATGTAAGTTAATTAGGAGGGGCTGGAAGGGTGGGGAAGGAATAGCCGCGCAGCGCGCATGGATTTGGGACCCGGTGCGAGTTTTTACCCGATTATAAAAGATTTTTTTTTCTTTATAATAAAAGTTTGAGTTGAAAAGGAATATGCGTGTACAGCGCACGTATATCCTCAAACGTGCGCGCGCAGCGCGCATGTGTCTGCGCTGCCGAAGGCAGTGGGGTCCCGGTGTGAGTTTTTACCCGACGCTAAATGATATATTTTTTAATTCCTTTTCTTAAGAATGAAAGTTTATGAGTAATAACATGGAATTTTGAGAAGTCATAAGGATGGTGAAGGAGTACGTGCGAGCAGCGCACGGCTCTACGCTGCCGAAGGCAGTGGGGACCCGGTGCGACATTTTTCCCGATGAGAAAATTTTTTTTCTCTTTTTTTATCACATGATAAAAATTAATGCAATTTTGAGAATTCATTAATTATTGTGATTCATTTAAAAATAGTGACCAGCGAAGCGGGCGTAGCCTGCTAGTATATAGATAAACGAAGTGATTGCAATAGGTCGATTTCTAAAGAAATCAACCTAAAAGGTATCATATGAAAAGGATGAAAGATGATTCTCCCTGAACAGCTTAATTTGTTTCACATCTGTTTTCGATGATTGTGATAAGGGTGTCATTAAAACTTAAGTACTCTGTAAAAAGCACAATATTCATATCCTTGACAAGTTTTGCAGCAATACCTCACCGAATGTATTTTAGATATACTCACTCGGATTTAAATGAGAAAAGTATACTGAGAACTGAAAGTACTATACTGTATTGTTTCAATCTGTCAAGTTCTCAACAAGTGAAGCTGTATAACATCTAGTACAGGGGTGGCCAACCTACTGCCCTCAAACCATATGTGGCTCATTGTGTAATATTTTGCAGACTATGATGTAAATCACTAAATTTATAATATAACACCTTTGATTAACATATAAAACTAGTAAGCTGTGGCCACCACAAGACTTTTTTCTATATTTTAATTCAATAGCAACAACAACAAAAAAAAAAAAAAAAAAACATTTTTTTCCAAGTTTTTTTTAGTTAAAAGTAAAAAAAAAATCGATAACTTTGTTTTAAATTTTCACATATTTATAGTTCAACCATTCGTTTTAAAGGTATTGACGAGACCTTTCGAAAGATACCCATCTTGAAAATTTATCCACCCCCCCCGGGGTACTTCCCCCGAGGAGGGGAATCGATGCCCCCATATGCACAAATATTTTTTTACTAATTAACTACTACTATTATCAATAATTCATATTAATTTTACAATCACATTAATTTTACAATCATTATTACTAAATACCAAGTTTCGTAAAAAAAAAAAAAAAATACGATTTTTTTGTAAGCCTTTTTTTTTTTTGTTAAAAGTAAAGAAAATCGATAACTTTGTTTTAAATTATCACAGATTTATAGTTCAACCATTCGTTTTAAAGGTATTGACGAGACCTTTCGAAAGATACCCAACTTGAAAATTTACTCCCCTCGAGGGGGGACTTCCCCCCAGGGGGGTAGGTGAGGCTCCTACACATACAATTTTTTTTTTTTTCCCAGTTGACTATCTCTATTATAAATAATTCTTGTAAACTTCATAATGATTACTAAAAAATAATTCTCTTTATGCACATTTATACAAAATTTTGTCCTATATCACCATGTTAAGAATTTAGAAAAAGCGGGATGGCAACGCAACCTGTAAGACAATTTTTACCAAGAGTTGATAGGCACTAATTTATGTCAAGGTGCAACTACATACCAAACGTGTATGAAATTCTGTGCAGTAGTTCCTGAGATACAGTTGCCACAAAATTTTGTCACACACACACACAGACTGACAGACAGACAGACATTTTCTAAAAATGGTCAAATCGTGTTCTACAGCTCTCAAAACGTGTAAATCCATCAAAAACCCGAGGTCGAAAATTTTTACGAATCCAATACTTTCTTCTATTGATTATAGAAGAAAGTAAAAATAATGATTTCTTTTTTACTTTCTGTAATGAAATAAGGGTTATGACAGCTAGAGAAACAAATATTGCACTAATTTGTAAAATTGCAAAATTGTACTTTTCAATTTTTTTTTTTTTTTTTTTTTTTTTTTTTGGGGGGGGGGGGGGGGGGGGGCAATGCTTTGGGTGTGTCTAATGTTTTTTGACATGCTAAATTCAGAAGTGATTTTCTTTCCTTTCTATCATGTAAGGGTTTTTCACAAAGTAAGGATGAATAGTTGAAGAGAGGTTATAATAGAATCGAAGCCTTTTATATATAAAATATATTAAAACAGGCTATTATATACACATTATCTTATAAATGTCTCTATTTTTTTACATCAAAGTTCCGTTTAGAGTTTTTTTGCTTGCACACAATGACAGGGAACTCTCTATGCAGCATCCAACACTAATCTGCTAGCTAACATGTTAATATAACATCAGCCCTGATATCTCCTTTCCATTTGAGTCTTGATGAAATCACTCTCCTTGTTCTTCACTCACGTCGCCTAGAATTTACGGGAAATAGCTGAGATGGGAGTTCAGAAAGTGGAGTTTTAAGCTCATTTCTGTCAAAAGTACCATATGATAGAAATTCATGAATATATTTTTCTAAATCAGCATCGAAAAATACATCTGAAAAACACATCACCTTGAAGAAAAAAATTTCATTGCAGACCTAAGTTATTGTTAATAAAATACAGTGTGTTTCTAAAAGAATATTGTAGTACTTATTACGTAAAATTTAAAATCATAATAAATACATGAAATGAAAGAGCAACTCAAACAGTTATACGTACAAGCTTACAAGTGTTCAATGTGAGCACCTTTCATGACACAGCACACAAGTCGATAGCCCAGTTCTTCCCAAACGTTGTTTAGTGTTTGTGGTGTAATTGTTGCAGCAGCTACCTCAACCCTGTTTCTTTGGTCCGGTAGGTCAGCTGGTAGTGGAGGCACATACAGACGATCCTTTATGAACACCCACAAGTAGAAATCACATGGCAGCTGCTGCAACAATTACACCCCAAACACTAAACGTTTTAACAGGGAGCAGCCCCCCGCTCATCACTCTTGGAGCGATGTAGAGCGCTTCTAAGAGGACTACTCGCAGTAAAAAACTCAAATGAAAAAAAAAAAAAATACAAAACTCGCGAGGCCTAATCCGGCCTAGAGCCGACAGTGGGCGATTATTCAGAAGTTAAAATTACCGGGCTATGCCCCACGCGTTTGAGAAGAACTGGGCTATCCACTTGATGTGTGCCGTGTCATGTACTTCACATTGAACACTTGTAAGCTTGTACGTATTAGAGCCCTCGAGGGCTTTAGTACGTATAACTGTTTGAGTTGCTCTTTCATTTCATTATTAATTATGATTTTAAGTTTTACGTAATAAATACTACAATATTCTTTTAGAAACACCCTGTATTATTAGATTGATTTTTTTTTTTTTTTTAATTCTTATTATTATAATCGTTAATGGATAATCATAATTTTTTTTTATAGTTCTATTGTTATTTTATGAAAATAAATAAATTTAATAATGAATTCCATTCAAAATTTTCACTCTCTTACTATATATATATATATATATATACAATGCAGCCCCGCCTGAGTGAAAAAGATTTTCAATGTAACTCATCAAATGTTCTGGGTGCCTGCTTAGCATTTCTTTTTAAGCTATTAAATTGATTTTCCCATACCCTGAATGAAGAAAACGAACTTAGATTCCATGATTACTTCACCCACCCTTTGAGATTTTGAGTTTATTATATATATATATATATATATATAAATAATAGATATCGTAATAAGATTAAATCATAAAATTCAGCTATTAATAGAACTAAGACAATAACAGCACACTAAAATATATATATATATATACAGTACGACGCAAAAGTTTAGACAATGATGTTATTCATCTTTAAAATTTAGAATTATGACCTCAGAATTACAAAAACCTGTATATATATTTAAAATATGTTTTAAAATGCTATAATCAAAAGACAGTCGTTTGATTTACTATAATTTTAATTTTTTTGATAAAAATAAAAATTTGCTTGTCGCAAAAGTTTAGACACGATTATGAGTTTCTGTGAATATTTGCTGGCATATGCAAATTTAAAATCGATGATGTCACAGATTTTGAGTACTTAAGTTCTGCAAATGATAACGCTTCGTAGTCGACATGCCGCAAGCTAAAAAAACTGGAGTAACTCCACTCAACTTTCCGAACATTGAGTAATTGTTTTGTTAAATAAATACTTGTCTAATCCCGTTCTTAGACTGACTAAGAACAGGATTCGACAAGGATTTATTTAGTAAAACTGTATTAAGCGTACTTTTTTTATATAGGAATTTTTGCTAGTGTTAGGAGACTTTTGTTACCGACTGTATGTGTGTATGTCTGAGAGTGAACACGCTAGCGTCTAAACGCGTTGTTCGAATAAGCTGAAAGTTGGTGCGTATATTGTAAGTCACCATAGTACGAACCCTATTGATTTTGGTGAATCTAGCACTTATAGTTTTTTTTACAGGGACACCAGGAAAATTTCTTTATCATTATGGCCTATGGAGCCAAATTTTTAAAAGTGTGATAGTGTCTAAACGCCTTATTAATCTGAGAAAAATAATTGTACGCATGATAAAGGTCACAGTTGCACCAACTGTATAGATTTTGGTGAATTTAGCACTAACAGTTTTTCTACAGGGACACAAAGAAAAATTCTTCATCATTCTGGCCTATGGGACCAAATTTTTAAAAGTGCGATTGCATCTAAACGCCTTATTCAATTGAGCTGAAATTTTATATGAATATTATAAATCACTTTTGCACTAACTATAAGCATTTTGGTGAATCTAGCATTTATAGGTTTTTACAGGGACACAACGAAAAATTCTTTATCATTATGATCTATGGGTTCAAAGTTCAGTAGCGTTAAATAAAACATAGTGTAATATATGGAGAAAAATACTCAAACACTCTATTACGGTTTTCTCTCTTTTGTTTGTTTAACAACTCCTCTTTCTTTACTTTATCTACAAAACTGTTAATTACTCAATGTTCGGAAAGTTGAGTGGAGTCACTCCAGTTTTTTTAGCTCGCGGCATGTCGACTACGAAGCGTTATCATTTGCAGAACTTAAGTACTCAAAATCTGTGACATCATCGATTTTAAATTTGCATATGCCAGCAAATATTCACAGAAACTCATAATTGTGTCTAAACTTTTGCGACAAGCAAATTTTCATTTTTATCAAAAAAATTAAAATTATTGCAAATCAAACGACTGTCTTTTGATTATAGCATTTTAAAATATATTTTAAATATATATACAGGTTTTTGTAATTCTGACGTCATAATTCTAAATTTTAAAGATGAATAACGTCATTGTCTAAACTTTTGCGTCGCACTGTATATATATATATATATATATATATGTTTTCAAGTATTTTAAACGATTACTTCTACTTGGTTTGACTAAACATTATTAACTTGATATTAAATGTTATACAGTGATTATTAAAACAGAAGGCTTTTTCACTACTCATGTTTGTGAAAATTGCAACACCATGAAAGAATTGTCAGAAATTAATGAAATTTATTCCGCATATTACTGATAGTGGTACAAATAAACGATCAAATGTACAAGACAAAAAAACAAAAAGAACGTCTGAAATCAGTATACTTTGTGTGTACGCCACGCTGAACGATGAGAGCCTGTACACTAGGGTGTATCGATTTTTTTTTTTTTTTATATCAAATTTCCAATAATACGGAAAAGTTGCCTTATGCTATTGTTAGTATGTGTGCAAAATTTTGTTGATCTGAGTTAATATCTTCAGTTGCCTCTGGGGTCGTTCATTATACAAAATTCGGTAATTTGATCGTTTTTCAATACATATATTTTTTTTAAATAAGAAATTGGAATTCTCAGTTCCAATAAGGCCGAAAAATTGCCATATGGTATCCTTAGAGCGTGTGCAAATTTTTATTGATGTAGGTCAATGGCTTCAGTTGCCTCCACTCTATAGGTCACTTATCTTGCCAAATTCGTTCATTTTAATAATTCTCCTACAACACTTCTACGATTGTTATTCTTTTAATTATAGTTATTTCTATTAACTTTTTTTTGTATGAACAAATTGATCCATACTTCAATTGTATTCTAACCTTTTCAACCTGAATGTTTTATTGTTTGCATTTTAATAAACAATTATTAGAATGGATCCTTGTGGATTCTGTTTTATTATGTATGCGTTGCACACTTGCACAAATGCATAATTTGTTCACACACAAAAAAAAGTCAATAGAAATAACCATAATTAAAAGAATTACAGCCGTAGAAGTGTTGAAGGAAGATCATTAAAATGAGCGAATTTGGGCAGATAAGTAACCCGTAGAGGCAACTGCAGACTTGCCAACCAATTTTAATTAAAAAAGGGGAAGATTTTTTGTTAAAAAAACAGAAGATTTCATAAAAAAAGGGAAGATTTTTCATCTTCTCTCTTAAAAAAAAAAAAAAAAAAAAAAAAAAAATCTGATGTGTTACACAATACAGTTTTACACTTTTAATATTTTGAAGCAATATATAAAAATGCTTTACTGTAGATTGATTATACTAAATACATAAGTGTTTCAAATGAAATTATACCTCTTCAACATATAAATAACTACAAAACAGAATCTGTAAGAAATTTATTTAACAATAGACTAAAAAACTCAGTCAAGTTAAAGTATAAAATATGAAAGAGAATTGATATACCTAATAGTGTAGAAAGTAATGCAGTCACAAAGCAGCTATCAAATATTTTCTATTAAACATTTTTAGTTTCCTAATTTAATATAATCTTGTATTCTAGGGTTCTTTTTAAATTAGATTATAACTAGCGATAAATAACTTTCAATTAAAAATCACATTCATTATTATTCATCAACTAATTATCGAAAAGGTACTCACCCTTTCTTCTGTTCACGGCCGACTGGAAACGTAGAGAGTTAGAAGTGAGTATCGATGACACAAAATAATATTTCTGGAACTTTGGGTTTTAACATATTTACTTAAATGATGATGAGTTATGTACACTGCTGAGAAATATTTACAAAAAGTATTAAATTCAAAATTATTTCGATTCGTTTGTTATTCACATATTAGTAATTTTCTCAATACTTAATATTTTGTTTTCCATTTTCTTTATCTTAACTAAATCATAATAATAAATTTTAAAACATCGTAAAAGTGCCCTTCTTATCTAGTCTACATCTTTTTTAACACTCCACTTTCGAAAGTGCATCTTATTCTAATGAAACCAAAAGAGAATAAAAAAATAATAAAAAGCATTCCCACTGTCGCGACAAGTGGCGAAGAGACAGAGGGGAAAAGGGGGAAGGCACTGATGTTGCAACATCCTCCCACCTTGAGCATGGAAAGATTCTGTACATGCTCAACAAAATATTAAAGAAAAAGGAAAACTGTTTACATTCTAAAATATTCTTAGTAAAATAATAAAAAAAATAATAATAAACATTATATAAAAATAGTTCAGAAAAATGTTCAAGTTATTTTAGACTTAAAGTTTTACAGTCAGTTTATATATTTATATCAAAGTCTGGTTTGATTCACTGGTTTAATAGTTCTACCAACTCTGGAAGTCTGAACTTGATTCTTGGGTACAATTGTATCACTGTTCTAAAGGGCAAATCCTCTGTAGTGGTCGTAGCATTTCACTATTCATGGTTTTCAGTTTGGCAACACGAAATTGTCCATCATTACCAGGATAGAGTTCCACCACTTTGGCCAATGGCCACTGAATGCGTTTTAAGTTGTCATTTTGCACTAAAACTAAATCTCCAATTTTAATATTGTTGTTAGGAGGTTTCTTTACATTGTTAAATTCACGAAGAGATCCCAAATATTCAGTTATAAATCTTTTGCGAAGATCGTCTTTTAGTATTCAAATCTTTTTCTCATGTTATTTCTTCCTATAAAATCCAAGTTAGGTACTCCAGTTTCACGGAGATCTTTCAAAAACATTTCAGGTGTGAGAGGTGTTAAATCTTCAGTATCCTCAGATACATATGTAAGTGGTCGTGAATTCACCATACTTTCTGTGTCACAAATGGTGGTGTATAACTCTTCATAGTTCAAATGGGCTTTTCCTAAAACTCTTTTCAACATTGATTTGGTAATGCGAATCAATCTCTCCCAAAATCCACCCCACCACGGAGAGGCCGGAGGGTTAAGTTTCCATTTAATTCTTTTTATAGTGGCAAATTCTTCAATCTGTGCCCAATCTACAGAATTCAATTCTTTTCTTGTCGCAACTAAGTTGGTTCCATTATCACTGTAGGTGATACGTGGTCGTCCTCTACGTGAAATGAATCTTCTCAAGGTCTGTATGAAATTCTCTGTTGTCAAGGAAGTCGTCAATTCTAGGTGGATAGCTCGAAAAACTGCACATGTATACAGAAATACCCAACACTTGCTGCCATCTTTTAAGAATAGTGGTCCAAAAAGATCTGTTCCAGTAATTTCAAAAACACCAGCTTCTCTCACTCTATCTTCGGGCAGAGGTGAACTCAGCACTTCAGCAGCTTTCGAAGAGAATCTCTGACACTGGACACATCTATGCAGAATCTTTCTAATGGTCTTCCTGCATGTTATTATCCAGAATTTCTCTCGAATTGCTGACATAAGAATTTGTATTCATGCATGATTCATTTCTGTATGTTCATTTTCAATAATTCTATAGGTTACGTTATGGTTCGCTGGCAAAACTACTGGATATCTAAAATTTTCTGAATCTTTTCTCATTGATATTCTAGTTTGGACTCTGATGACTCCCATTTCATCAACAAATGTACGCAAAGAGGATAAGGTTTTCTTAAAATTTAAATCTTGATTCTGAACAAACTTCATAATCGTAAGTTCAGCCTTCTCGATTTCTTCAACTGTTAAATTGGTCATTACTCTTGTTTCTTTAGGCTTTTTAGCATTTTCTTTAAATCTGAGTATCCATGCTGTGACCTTTAAAATCTTTTTATACGAGGAACATTTCTCGTAAAAGTCTATGTTTTCCGATGATACATTGGCTGCAGAAACTATTGTTTTTCTTCTCTCTGATTCTATTACATTTAAATCAGGTTCTAAAACTTCGTTAGGCCAAAATTCTGAAGATTTTCTTAATCAAGAAGGTCCTTCCCACCACCGGGATTTTAAGAGAAATTCAACAGTACAGCCCCTTGATGGCAAATCGGCAGGATTGAGCCTCCCTGGTACGTATTTCCACTTCTCTGGGTGGCTGAGGGATCTAATTTCTTGCACTCTATTATAAACAAAATGTGCCCAATTTTCATTTCTTTTTATCCAAAATAGAGCATTTGATGAATCTGTCCAAAAATGTGTTGGAATACTTGGCTGTCTTAGATCTGTTTTCACACTTTGCGCTAGTCTTGCTCCTATGGTACAGGCAAGAAGTTCTAGCCTGGGAATGGTGACTGACTTCAATGGGGCTACCCGAGATCTGGCTTGGACAAGTTGGCAGGTAATGGCATTCAAATTTTCTGCTCTTAAAAAAAATCAGGTTGCATAGGCTGCTTTGCCTTGCATCGCAGAATACATGAAGGCTCATTTCCGTATACTCCGGATCAGGTACAAGGAGTCTTGGAATAGCAACGTCATTCAACTTTTGTAGTCCCCTTTTCCATTTCTCAAATTTTTTCCCAACACATTCAGGTAATTCAGAATCCCAACTCACTTTTAGTTGCCAACATTCTTGAAGCAAAATTTTTGGCGCTAAGGTTACTGGACAACTATATCCGATGGGGTCGAATACTTTATGGGCTACTGACAATATTTGTCTTTTGGTAACTGTCTTGATTTCTTTTTGATTTTCTCGCACTATACTTAGTGAATCATTGTTTAAATCCCACACTAATCCCAAAATTGGAACATTTCTTTTCTTGGAGGGAGTAGAATTTTCTTCTGTTGGATTGATAATATTATGCTCCCACCCTCTTAGATCGAATTTTGCAGTACTAAGGATATATTTAGACTCCGAAATAAATTTTTCAAGTTTTTCGGCACTTTCTACACTTGTGACGCAATTGTCCACATAAAAAGATTCTGCTAGTTTATCAGCAGTTTCCTTTAGTTCATCGTTAACCTGTTGCAAGTGGTACTTTAGAGTTGCTCCTAACAAGTAGGGACTACAAGTAAGGCCGAATACTACTCTTCTATGTTGAAAAATCTTAATATTTGAAGGATCACCCTCCTCCCACCACAGGAATCTAAGATACGGTCGGTCTACTTCGCTGAGCTGAATTTGTAGGAACGCTTTACGAATATCTGAAATTACCCCAATTTTCTTAAAGCGAAATCTGTTAATTACAGAGGGAATTAGTTCGACTAAATTGGGACCCTTTCCTAAACAATCATTAATAGAAGGAGAACCCTTTCCTCTTGCTGACCCATCAAAAACTGGACGAATTTTAGTTGTGGAATTTTCTTTAATAACTGCTCTGTGGGGCAGAAAATGTTCATTTAGATTATCACTGTATGGCTCAACTTCTTCAATGATTTCTCCTGCAAGCCATTCATCAAAAACTGCTTCGTAAGCTTCTAATCCTCCAGATTTCTTCAATGATTCCACGCAATTCTTCAATCTTCGCTCAGCAATTGGTCTACAGCTAGGTAGTGGAGGATGGCCTTCAATCCATGGAAGGCTTACTTCATATCTGCCGTCTTCAACAGTTTTAATATTTTGGTCAAAATATTCTTCAGCAGCTATGTCTAATTCTTCTCTCGTTTTCTTATTTCCTGAATCCAAAATTCCTAAAATATCCAGGGACCAAAGATCTGAAATCTGTGCATTGGCCACATGAAGAGATAAAACAACATTTGTGCTATCGTTGGAACTAAATTCTTCAGTTTTACCCATCAATGTCCAACCTAATTTTGTTTCAAAGGCCACTAAACCCTTCGAGAGTAATTTACTTTTCCCTGTAAAAAGTTTCCCACATACATCTGCACCAATTAACGAATCAATTTCTCTATTTTTATTTCTTCCAAATTTTGTTGAGTTCTCATAATCTGAAAAGTGAATTCCCCGCTGTCTTGCTTCGTTAATCCATGGCCCATTTCGTAATTTAGGTACATCCCGGCAAATTTTTTCTTGATCAAGAACTTCAAAATTACACAAATAGTTTTTATGTAAATCACTTAAGTGTATTCTATACCGTAAATGATCATATGTTTGTTGTAACCCACCAAACAAACTATGATTTAATTTTTCTTGCCCTGTAGGTGTATAACCAATTTTCTTTAATATTTCTTTTTTTAAATAAGATTTCTGAGATCCTGAATCAATTAATGCTCGGATAGTGTATTCTTTATCTTTATTGATTAACCTTAGCGTTAAAGTTTGGAGTAATACTTCTTGATTGCAAGTTTTATTGGACAAGGTGGTATTTTCATTTGTAACTTGTTTTTCGGAATTATTTTCTGGACACATTATATCGAAATGACGGCGAGAACAAATACGGCATTTTACAAAGCAGCGGCAATTTTTTGCCAAATGACCTTTAGAGAAACAAACAAAACAATGACCACGTTTCATCAAAAAATCTCTTTTTTCACTGAATTCTTTACAATCCTGCAATAAATGTTTTTCGCTATTACAAAAATTACAGAAATGTCGTTTATTGACTGAATTATTATTGTAAAGGCCAGCTGCAGTTGATGGACGTATTTTGTTTATTTTTGGTGATTCATAACTTTCTTTCTTATTTGATGTGGTGGAAATATGTTCCGAGTGTTGGGCATTTGAAATAAGTGCAGTAGCTTTTTCGCGACTAACAACTTCTGTTTTTAAAATTTCAATCATTTCTGAAACTTTCCACTGATCATCATCGCCGTATTTTTTCGTTATTTCTAAAACTATGTCTACTGGTAAAAGTTTTATGAAAATTGGGCAAAATAACGTGCTGTAATTTTCTTCTTTTATCCCTAGGGATTCTAGATTTCTTATTTCTGTCTGACATGTGTCCAGTAATTTTCTTAGTGCAAATATATCGTTGGATTTTTTTTACAGGACATAGATTTAGTAATTTATTTAAATGGAAATTAATTAGTAATGTTTTTTTACCAAATCGATCTTTTAATGTTTCCATAGCCGCGTAGTAATTATTGTTTGTTAGTGTGAAACCTTTTATTGCATCAGCAGCTGTACGAATTAAATATATCTCAAATAGCTAAATTTATCAATATTTGATAAAACTGGATTCTTATCGATTGCTGCTTCAAATTGATCAATAAATCTCTGGAAATCGGTTGAATCACCGTTAAATCTATCAATATTTAATCGAGGAAGATTAATATAACCTTGATCTAATTTTGGTGTTCTATTACCTTCTATTACGGGGCTAGTCGATAAAATGTTAGAATTACTACTATTTTTTATTTTAATCATTTTACTTTTTACTTTAGTTTTCCAAATCAAAATATTTGAATTATATTCATCGCATTTTAAAACTTCCTCTCCAACCTCTTCTACTTTGATATTTTTCTGTATCTCATCATCTAATGAATTCAGTTCCCTATCTTTTAAATTCAATTCTTCTAAATATTATTCTAACTCTTCTTCTCCAACATCAATTTCTAATAACCTGCCTTCGATTTTACTTATTAACTTCGTGGTTTGCGTTCTAAGAACACTTCTTTTTTGTTTTTGAATTACACTCATTATGCTAATTATAAATAACAAATCTTTAAAAATATTATTATTTGATTAAATTATCAAATAAAATTTCTTGTCACAGTTGTTTATTAAACAAAACATTTCAAAGTTATGCATTCATCATATTAATATATAATGCAATAATTCAAAACACAAAGTAATGCACAAACCAAAACTAAAAATATTCTTTCATTTCATTTTTTATCAAAGGAACAAATTTCAAGAACAAAATCAACAATATAAATATCATTTATTAAACTTTAAAAACATTTAAAATACCTTAAAAATCCTTTATCTGAGCAGCATAACTTGTTTATATATTTCGACGCGCTAGTCGCGGTCGTCTTTAGATTGTTTACTTGGCTGCTCTGCTGACCGTCTCTTCATCGGCTTCTTTATCATCTTCATCGGTGCTGACGTCATACTGCCGTTGTTTTTTATCGATTATGTATTGCCATTCATTAGGTATTATGCTGTGCTCCCTTTCCTTAATAGCGGTGTTAGAGGTGAAAATTTCTAGTGCTTCTCTTTTTAAGGCGTAATTATGGGAATTATAAGGTGCAATTTTAGAAGTGTTTATGGTATTAGCATGTGTTTATGGTATAAACACTACTAAACTACACTATTTTTAGGGTATTTTAAATTTTTTTAAAGTTTAATTTCGTCCTTTTGTATTTTTATTTATCATTTATTATTTATTTCAAATGTTAATGAAAACGAAACTTTTTTTTGAAAACCAAAACTTTTTCTCTTTATTTATAATATCATCAAAAGAACAAATTTTCAAATATTCAATTCAAATAACATTTATATTTATTTATTTCGATGTTGGAGAAAGTAATCCAAGTCGGCCGTCCCTGTTCTGGGGCGCCACAAATTTAATATAATCTTCTATTCTAGGGTTCTTTTTTAATTAGATTATAACTAGCGATAAATATCTTTCAATTAAAAATCACATTCATTATTATTCATCAACTTATCGAAAAGGTACTCACCCTTTCTTCTGTTCACGGCCGACTGGAAACGTAGAGAGTTAGAAGTGAGTATCGATGACACAAAATAATATTTCTGGAACTTTGGGTTTTAACATAATTACTTAAATGATGATGAGTTATGTACACTGCTGAGAAATATTTACAAAAAGTATTAAATTCAAAATTATTTCGATTCGTTTGTTATTCACATATTAGTAATTCTCTCAATACTTAATATTTTGTTTTCCATTTTCTTTATCTTAACTAAATCATAATAATAAATTTTAAGACATCGTAAAAGTGCCCTTCTTATCTAGTCTACATCTTTTTTAACACTCCACTTTCGAAAGTGCATCTTATTCTAATGAAACCAAAAGAGAATAAAAAAATAAAAAAAAAAGCATTCCCACTGTCGCGACAAGTGGCGAAGAAACAGGGGGGAAGGCACTGATGTTGCAACACCATTAGCTGTTTCAAGCTTTCCCTTCCCCCTTCCCAAATTAGAATGTCATTGCTAAAATTAGAAATTACCTGAAAATTTTTTGCTAACATGATTGATTAATTGAACATTGATAAAGTCACCTTCAATAAATTGATAACATACACATTTATATGTATAGTTTTTAACTATATTAAGCATTTTCAGGATTTTTTCACTAACATAAAAAAAAAAATCTTTAATACTACTGCAATAACTTTTATATCCACAAAAAACCTCATTAAAATTCCTGGCCAACGGAAAAACAAATTTTTTAAACAAATATAGAATACTAGCAGGCTTCGCTGGACCCTATTTTTAAATGAATCACTATAATTAATGAATTCTCAAAATTGCATTAATTTTTATCACGTGAAAAAAAAAAAAGCTAAACAAAATCTGATTAGGAAAAATGTCGCACCGGGTTCTCACTGCCTTCGGAAAAAATTCCCAAAATGCTCTAACTCTTATTTCTGTTATTTTCCCCCTTCACCCCCCCCCCCCCTCCCGTCTATCCTAATAATTTTACAAATTCGAAAATATCCGCAATCGATTTGTAAATATCGAAAACCTTTATGCACCAGTTTTGAACGATCATCTCTATTTTTATTTTTTTGCCCCACCACTCTCCCCCCCCTTCCCAATAATTTTAAAAATTCGAAAATATCCGCAATCGATTTGTAAGTATCGAAAACCTCTATGTACCAATTTTGAATGATCTAACTCTATTATATTTTTTTTGCCCCTCCGCTCCCCCTCCCGTCCCTCCTGATAACGTTACACTTTCGAAAATATCCCCATTCGACTTGCAGGCCTCTAAAACTAATCTGTACCCATTTTGAACGGCCTAACTGCATTTCTATTTGTTTTTGCCCATAGCCCCCCCTCCTAATAATTTTACAAATTCAAAAATATCCGCATTCGATTTTAAGTATCGAAAACCATTTGTGTACCAATTTTGAACGATCTAACTCTATTTTTATTTTTTTGCCCCCCCCCTTCTCGCCCCTCTTAATAACTTTACAATTTCGAAAATATCCCCATTCGACTTGCAGGCCATTAAAACCTATCTGTACCAATTTTGAATGCCCTAACTGTATTTCTATTTGTTGTTGCCCATAGCCTCCCCCCTTCCCGCACCTCCTAATAATTTTACAAATTCGAAAACATCCGCAATCGATTTGTAAGTATCGAAAACCTCTATATACCAAATTTGAACGATCTAACTCTATTTTTATTTTTTTGCCCCCCCCCCCTCTCCCCTCCTAATAACTTTACACTTTCGAAAATATCCCCATTCGACTTGCAGGCTATTGAAACCTATCTGTACCAATTTTGAAAGGCCTAACTGTATTTCTAATTGTTTTTGCTTCTGCTGCCCACCTGGGGGCTGAATTTTTAAAATTCCAGAAATTGGTTTTTAGATATTTGTATTAGCTATATTTTATAGCAAAAATTTCACGTATGTTTTTTTTTTTTTTTTTGAAATATATAGGATTATGCGAAATCGCGTTTTACGCATGTGAAATCCCGTTTTGCCCCCCCCCCTCCCCCCGCGGGGACCGAATTTCGAAAATTCCAGAAATTGGTTTTTAGACATTTATATTAGCTATATTTTAAAGCAAAAATTTTACGGATATCTGTTTTTTTGTTTGAGATATGAAGAATTTTTTGAATTCACGTTTTGCCACCCTTCCCCCCTTCGGGGGCGAATTTTTTCAATTTTTTTTTTTTCCTAAACCATCCCTGACCTATAAGGAAAAAAAACAAAAAAAGAATGATCGAAATCGGTCAAGCCGTTTACGATTTTATAAAGGACATACAGACAAACATTCATTTTTATATATATAGATAATTTTTGAGTACGTACATTAATCATACATATGAAAAAAGTAGCAGTAGCTAATTATAAGTTTCAAACGTGCATAAAACCAACTGAGAATTTTCTTAAATAATTTTGGGGAAAATTTTCCTACCTGAAAAATCTACTCTTCATTTTCCCCCATATTTACACATCTGGTATAAATATGACATACAAATATTTAATTTGATTCAGGAAAAATAAACAGATTCATTTAATTCAGCAATAAGGTCTAAAAATAATTACATACATAAGAAATATTAAGTACTTCTATTGCTTAATTGTTTCTAGTATTGATCACTATTCAGAGAACGGGAAAGTGTGGGGTGGGGGGGATACAAAATTAATTACTGAGTAAGAAATATTAAATTCTTTCAACTACTTCTAGAATCTAATGAAGCAAGTTTAAAATGAATATTATCATTTATGTTGCAAATGGATGAAGGTTAGGAAACAAAAGACTGCTGCAGAACATTTGATTGCCGATCACTAGTTGGAGGTAGATAAAAGGGGGGGGGGACGCAAAAAATAATTACATGAGCAAGAAATATTTAACAATTCTATTTCTTTACAGGTTCTAGAATCTCATAACGCAAGTTTGAAATGAATATTGACATTTATGTTATGGATGGAGAAAGATGGGGAATCGAGAGCTTTCGTGATCGCCGATTGCTCCATGGGGTTTCTTTTTTTAAAACGAACGATATCCACGACTTTATTTCATCATCTGTCTGGAAGACCGGGAGATATGTTAAAAAACCGGAAAAGTTGGCAAGTATGCAACTGAAGCCATTGACCCACATCAATAAAAATTTGCACATGCTCTAAGGATACCATAAGGATATTTTTTGGCCCTATTGGAACTAAGGATTCCAATTCCTTATTAAAAAAAATATATATTGAAAAAACGATAAAATTAACGAATTTTGTACAATGAACGACCCCAGAGGCAACTGAAGATATTAAGTCAGATCAACAAAATTTTGCACACATACTAACAATAGTATAAGGCAACTTTTCCGCACTGTTGGAAATTTGATATAAAAATTATATTTTTTTCAATATACCGTACTGTACACGTTGTGGCATCGAATCATACAGGTTCTGAATGTAATGATGGGCAATGGCATTCCAGATGGCTTCGACTTAACGGCAAAGTTCAATCTTACTGTGCCCCCCTCCCCAGTTGTACAAGTGAGTCGCCGACCAATGAAATCCCAGACATGTTCGATGGGCGACATATCCAGGGAATGGGCAGGCCATGGAAGAAGTGAAACCTGTTGTGCACTGAAGAAGGGTTATGCAGTCTGCGAAATATGCGCACGGGTATTATCCTGCTGAAATACAGCCCCCGGAATGCATCGAAGAATGGGAAGGACCTCTGGCTCCAAAATTTCTCTTATGTAGCGATCACTGTTGAGGTTGCCCGCAATGTGCACTAGATGGGATCGAGAATTATACCCAATAGCTCTCCACACCATGACGCTAAGCGTTTATACAGTATGACGCTGGATAACACACTGTGGGAGCAGACGTTCCCCTGTAACGTCTGAAATGTACTCTTCAATCATTGTACTTTAGACTGTAGCGAGATTCATCGGAGAAAACAACTTGTAGCCAATGGGCAAACCACGTGCTGTGTTGCTGAGCCCACTGAAGTTGGAGGCGTCTGTGATTTAGCGAGAGGGGAATACTGTGTAGAGGAACCCTTGCATGCAGTTCATGCTGCAGCAAATGGCGACTGACCGTGGAGCTAGACAACAAAACACCTGTAGCCATGCTCCAACTTTGTGCTAACACACGAGAAGATGCTGTATGGTCCGTCACAGTCATGCGGATGAGGTGTCTGTCATCTCGTGCCGTTGTTCTATTGCATGCCCTACTGTCATTTTTTCGGCTTGTTTGATTCTCCTCTGTCCAAATCTTCCAAACACGCACCACTCTTGTGGCATTACACTGTGTGTGACCCGCAGTGATAGAAATTGGGAAGGAAAGGGAAGGCGTCATATGACGTCTGCTATAAATATTTTAGGGGTCAAATTGAAATTTCTAGTTGCAATTTCGAAATTTACTTTTGACATGACTAATCGAGTGATTCTCAGTAAAACAATATTTTTTGAACTACGCATCAAAATTTCTGAAACACACACATATATGTATATGTGTGTGTGTGTTTTCCTTACACATCGACACCATATCAGTATGTGCACATAGATGTAATGTGTTTGTTACATAGGTTATTTGTATGCATGTGCAGCGAGAGGGTTGCAAATTGCAGTTTTAAGAAAAGATTAAAAGAGATTAAAGGAAACTTTTTCTTTTTTATCTCTGTATAAAAATCAATGTACCAATCTCTGTATCAATATTGACCGATATTTTGAATGTCACTGCAGTGACATTGAAAATATCGGTCAATATTGGTAGGACATTTGTGGATATTATTGTGCTACCTGGGCATAATAATCTTTGGATGGCTCCAGTACCGATCGCTCAATCCTTCAATTATGAGCTCGAAGCCTTATTAACTGGACTACCGTGAGTCCAGTTTTTAGTGATTTCTCTAGGTTTGTCAGCAGTTTATAATGTCACGGATTAAGAAAGTCTTTAGCAGAAAATTGTGCATTTTACAGGACTGGGCCCAATGGGAGGACTGGGACATTTTTAGGCCCCAAGGCATTCTTTGGAATTATTATTAAATCTTTTCTTGTCATTTTCGATTTTAGGAACATTAATTCTGCTGTTTGCCACCATGCGGCAGTGCAACCGATCTTGTTTATAGCACAAAACCATTTTACTAATACAAAGTTTAAGGCAATAATGTATATATATTTTTTCAAAGTTAATGTTATTTGGGGCAGGGGGGGGGGGGGACAAACTTTAGTGAACACATTTTTAGTCTGCCTTTTTGTGGGTACGCGACCAACATCTGTCGAATGTCAAACGTCAAACTTACGATATTTATGGATATTGACAGACATAATTTACAATCCATATTATAAAAAAGCATTTAAAAGAATTATTTTCATTAATTACAAAATTCATGATCCGAAAATAATATTTTGAAAATGAATTTTTATAAATTAATATATTTTTAAGAAATATAATTTTCTAATGCTTTATTTTTAACATTTGTTAGTATTAGCCAATGTCGTAAAAATGATATTATTTTAGCAACATTCTTCGATATCTGTCGACATTCGACAAGTAATATCATTTTTTTGGATATTGGGAGACATCTACCTACATTATGAAAAGAATCAGTGTGACATTTGAGCATGCGTAGCGTCTGACATGTCAAAAAGCGATATTTATTGATGTCAGGAAATATTCTCAATATCACCAGATATCAGAAAAAAATATCTGTAAATATTTTTAGAGAGGGTTCATTTTATATTCCCCAATATCATATTTTTATATTGGCCAATATCTTTGTGCTACCTGGGTGTAGAACAATGGTATCTGGTGTACGTAAAATTCATTGTGTCTTCTCTGTTTCGTAACTATAATACCTCTGGATATACTGAAGTTGGGAAAACATCTCCTCGTTTTAAACAGTGATGACATGATTCAGGACAACCCTAGCAATGAATTCCAGATCACCATTATGCTTTCTGTCTACCTTTAGTGCAATGTTAAGCCCGTTCAAGTTCAATATGACAATAACTGGCTGACATCCTAATTCAGTGGTATGGCGTATGATTCATGTTCAAAACAACCATACTTCAAATACTCTTTTTTTAAGATATAGCCTCTTTTTAATACAGTCGAGATATACCTATCCATAAAGAGAAAAATTTAATGCGGCTACATCACCTGCTGGACGATATACCCAAAAAGCTAATCTACAAAAGCATTATATCTAAGTTTCCAAAAGTAGTCTAATGGTGTTCAATGCATTTAAAAACACATAAATAGATTGAAAACTGGAAGTTTAAAAGTTACTGAATCCAATACTTTTTCCTTTTCTTATGTATATAGAAAAATATAATATATATATACAGTGGAACCTGTAAAAGTGACCACCTTGGTAAAGTGACCACCTGACTAAAGTGACCATTTTTCTGACTAAAATAACCATTTTCCAATTTTAAAGAGCCTTTATAAAGTGACCACCTGCATATAGTGACCATTTTAGCCGGTCCCTGGGGTGGTCACTTTAGACAGGTTCCACTGTATATACATATATATATATGTGGTTTTCTAATTAGATAATATTACCTGCTTTAGATTATGTAACCCGAAACATGTGGACTCGTGTGCTGGTGTCTCCTAAACCTAGACACATTACATGTTTATGTTTTAATGAACACATAGAGGTCTTCTCATATGGCTTATTGTTTAGCATGGATAGGCGTGTCTTCTACAGACCTTGGGGCCATGCTTATAAGCATTGCAATTGCTGAAAATCTTCTGGTATGGCATACGTGTTGAACTATTTAGCGTTTCTATATGTATCCAGGGTGTCTATCATCTAAATACCTCATATGATACAGCGTATCTTCAACTGTGGTTGCATGTCACTATTGATTATCCTTTGGAAAGTAAACAATGCAGTGATGACCCATCACTGCGTTCCACATCAGACTCAGATATGTTTGCTTTCTGACGATCTTAAGAAAGATGTTTACATGACGTGTGTGCTTTTTTAAGGCCTGTCAGGGCAGTAGATAGCAGAGCTACTTATTCTGCTTGCATCACGGCTCTCACCCACTTAGGTTTTAGGACACTCTTAGATCTCTTCAGAGGTCTGTCGAACTCAGGGAGCTTTGGCTCTAACATTATGTATATGCTTTTCTTAAAGATTTCCCTCCTCCCTTTGTACTTGGCCTAGGGTGCGAGCTGTGGCTCATACCAGAGTAGTACAACACCCTACTTGATCTTTCCAATGCAAGGAACTACAAGCAAAGCTCACCTTCTGACTTTGTGTTGACCAATAATTGTTGTATTGTTTGGGATTATACAATTGCATGCGACTGGCTTTTCTCCCTTACAGATTCATTGCGGCAATCTTTCTGAATCCTTATGTGAATGTTTTTTAATTATAGGTGCATGGCGACAGATGACGGTAGTGGTGTGATAGTTTGAACAATGCTGGTGACACATGGTCACAGATGACGGCTTTTTCCGCAAGTGAGTTCAACACTTCTTTTTCCTTTTATAAAACAAGGAAAATTGAGATCGAATTTATTTGACAGAACCTAGGAAGGATATTATAGCATGTCTGGAAAAGCTGCATGTCAATTGCTTTCGACATAAATTTCAGCAGGAGTGATGAAACCTGTGGACTGCATGCATCTGTTAGAGCCTGGTCCAGTCAAAGCTTAGTCTAGTTTGGTAATCTCGACATTAGTCTGAAATTCTACCTTGCTGCAAATATGCATGCTGAATGCTGTACTCTGTGATGTGATTATTGGCATTTTTGCTTTCAGTTGGATTAGATAGTACCATACTTTTTATCATATGTCTTTCAGCGAAGTTGACTTTATATTGGCTGTCTTTTTGTTAGAATTTATACTCCATGGAATGTATACTACTTGCATAACTGACAAAATTAGAAGTTCCATATGCAACTGTGATCTTTGTGAATGATGACTCTTTTGTCTTACAAGGAATTAAACCACTAATTCTGTCAAGAGAAGAGTTTAAAAGAAAGGAGACACATTATTGTGTTCAACTGTATGTATGTAAAGTTCTCTTTTTGGTGTTCTTAACAAAAAGTTAATATGCATTTTGGTAATTTGGACTTTACGAGACAGAAAATCTTTATATATATATATATATATATATAAGGCAATGTTTGTGTGTCTGTGTGTGGACAGCGGAGCGCAAAGACGGTAGCTCGGACAGTTACATGTTTCGACATGAAGGTGCTCTCCGAGGGGTCCTTGTGCACCTCGAAGCCCGATTTTCGAATAGTTTTTTTTTAAATTAATTAAAATATGAAAATATTAACCTCATAATAGCATAAATAATTAGCCATTTCAATTTTATCCACAATTTAATTGTTGTCAAAAAAAGTTTAGTAGTAGTTTTTATACTTTATAATATCTAAACCATGAAGTTAACATCAAATTTAAAACTTAAATTATACAACCTTTTAATTTCTTCATGTTTCTTCGGACTAGTTTCGCTTGGGGCACCCCAGCTTGATCTCCGATGGTACGGTGCTTGAAGTTGTTCGAAACTGCTGTTTCACGCAGAGGCAGGCTCGTACTGGCCCACCGGGTAACGAGGCAAATGCCCGGTGCGCCCTTCGCCGAGGAACTTTTTTTTTTTTTTTATGTAAAAATTGTTTTTTTTTTTTTTTTTTTTTCCTAGAACACTGTAAAATTATAATGGTTTTTGTTTAAAATTGAAGGAAAATATTTCGGTAGAATTTATTCTCAAAAGCAATCCTGAAACTCCTTTATCTGAATGCCTACATATACGTATTATAAAGGAAGAATGCGAGTTCTCTATTTATAAAAGCTTTTTGTAAAAAAAATAGAACCGACTCCAAAAAGGAACTACTCTTCAAACAACTAAAAAAGAAAAAAAAAAGGGTATGAAATGAAACTGTAAATTGCGCCTAAAAGTATAAAATAATTTCCTTCGCCAAACAACCTATAACACTACAATTAATCATAACTTTTGAAGTCGGCGCAAAATTAAATAAAATTTAATTAGTTTTTAAAGGTTTGTTTTTATATCGGTAGCAAGAAATGCTGTTGTCTCGAATGATCCATTTTCATGTTTCCTTCATTATTTTATCACTATATACAATTGGTCCATTAGTAGCATCTACATAGAATAGGGAACATTCTTTACAATGCGGTATTTATGTTTCTACGAAGTTAGAGTTTCCTTTGCAAATTTGGTATAACTTTGATAACTATCATCCTTGGTGGCTTTTGGATTTGGCGATCAAAACGTAATGCAAAAATGTACACGCAAGATGTGTATTTTCATAATATATATTGTACGATGTCTTGTTTCATAATCTTGATTACTCTCTTATTATACCTTATCAAAACAATAATGATATCCCAAAGAAATTAAATATGTTTGCCAGATAATTTTGCGATTTTTCTTTCACCAAGGACGTCAGATATCAGCATGTTCGCCAACTTTTACTGCTTACGAGATCTTATTTGTTTTCTTGAATCAAAATAGTTTTCGGCTGCGTTTTGCAGGTGACAATGTGAGATGTGTATATTGAATAGGATCTGATTTTTGTATTGAATAAAGTTATAAACTTTTATTTAATTTTGCGCCGACTTCAAAAGTTATGATTAATTGTAGTGTTATAGGTTGTTTGGCGAAGGAAATTATTTTATACTTTTAGGCGCAATTTACAGTTTCATTTCATACCCTTTTTTTTTTCTTTTTTAGTTGTTTGAAGAGTAGTTCCTTTTTGGAGTCGGTTCTATTTTTTTTACAAAAAGCTTTTATTTTTCTCTTTTCAGTGAAAACTTATTCATATAGCAGAACATCAAAAGACGTTCGACGGCAGCTTCACAAATCACAACTTCCAAGAAAAGTGACATAACTCAAAAAATGGTTTATGTCACTGAAAAATACATGAAATGCACCCAACGTGAACAAAAAAGTTACATCTCCATATAGAAAGTTATCCACTCGAGGACTCGAGAGACAGTTGTGCCAGTGTTATTCTATTCAAGTTATATTTAAGTTGATTTTTCTCAAATGCTGCATTTTTAAGTTGTATCACTTTTCTTGTCTTTATCAAATATGAGCAAAAAAACTGTCTATTGAATGAACATACGTTAAGTTAAAAAGTCTTTAGAAATGTAAAGAAAGGATACGCTGTATTCGTAACCAAAAATTCTGTTAGGCATAAATATTGAACTTTACAGTGAATACGTGTCACCCACTGCGCTGGAAATTGCGCAGCGTAAAGTTCAAACAAAGAGCAAAATATGCATTGCAGCTGACGGACAGAAGTTTCAAAATCGATACTTACATACAGCTTTTACCAGTGTAGCTGCATGCGTTCAGCAGTTAGAGTGAGAACAGACTTTTGTGAGTATCCTGTAATTTGTTTATATCTTAATGAAATCATAATGAAACCTATTTCAGGCCAAAATCATTACAACAAAATAAGTATTGAAATTAAATCATCTCTTACGAAGTTAAAAGCTAACAAATTTCAACAACAACAATGAGAAACTAGTATGTTGTGGCCACCACAAGACTTTCTTCTATATTTTCTTATACAAATTCACGCAGTAACAATATTTAAAAAATATATATATATGATTTTTTTCCAAAGTTTTTTTTCGTTAAAAGTAAAAAAAATCGATTACTTTGTTTCAAATTATCACATATTTATAGTTCAACCATTCGTTTTAAAGGTATTGACGAGACCTTTCGAAAGATACCCATCTTGAAAATTTACTCCCCTCGAGGGGTGACTTCCCCCCCAGGGGGGGTGGCGAGGCTCCTACGCATACAAAAATTTTTTCCCAGTTGACTATCTCTATTATAAATGATTCTTGTAAATTTCATAATGATTATTAAAATATAATTCTCTTTATGCACATTTATACAAAATTTTGTCCTATATCACCATGTTAAAAATTTAGAAAAAGCGGGATGGCAACGCAACCTGTAAGACAATTTTTACCAAAAGTTGATAGGCACTAATTTATGTCAAGGTGCAACTACACACCAATTAGTATGAAATTCTGTATAGTAGTTCCTGAGATACAGTTGCCACAAAATTTTGTCACACACACACACACACACACACACACACACACACACAGACAGACAGACAGACAGACAGACAGACATTTTCTAAAAATGGTCAAATCGTGTTCTACAGCTCTCAAAACGTGTAAATCCATCAAAAACCCGAGGTCGAAAATTTTTACGAATCCAATACTTTCTCTATATTACATATAGAAGAAAGTAATATGGTTTGTATTGAGAATCTCTTTCTTTATGAAGTCGGTTTAAAACATCTATGCGTTAAACGATGTGACCGCTTACAATAGCTATACATTGAATTTTACATAGCATAAATGTCACCCGCTACGCTACAACATATGCAATATCGTTCAAGTCTGCACAAAATAGGAAATTGTGAACAAACAAATGCACGTTTTAAGCGTTCTGTTTTTAGGATTAATGTCTAAACTTTCTTTTCGTACTAAATCGATGATGCTCTCTAATTTTATAATTCACTTTTTTCCCCTGTCTTGAACCGTTTCCGAGATAGGAACGCTAACTCCACTGTTTTCCACCAGCTAGCGTTGTAGGCGGTTGAATCGCGTAGCACATCTCCACTTTACTATACCTACATACCACTTTTATGACTAGGCAGCAGCTGTTCAGCAGTTAAAAGAATCGGGACTGACTTTTTTGGGCACCCTGTATTTCCTTTTGATCTAAAGATATTACAATGGGACCTATTTCAGACCAAGACCTTTACAATAAAACAAAAATTATCCAAATCGGATCCTCCGTTCAGAAGTTATGAGCTAACAAACAAAAACAAAAAAACATACGCTATGAATTGAGAACCTCCTCCTTTTTGAAGTCGGTTAATTAGAGCATCTCTTACGAAGTTATAAGCTTACAAACACCAACAACACATAGCTCGAATTAAGAACACCCTCCTTTCTGAAGTTGGTTGAAAACGACTTTGCGTTAATCGATGTGGCCGCTTACAATAACAGTACTTTGAACCACAGAGTATGCGTGTCATCCGCTACGCTGCGAAGTGTGCAACGTAGTTCAAGTATGCACAGTGTAGGAAATTGCGAACAAACAACTGCACGTTTTAAGCTTTCTATTTTTAGAAATAATCTCTAAATACTGTCTTTTTGTAGTATATCGATGATGCTCTACAACTTCGTAATTAACTTCTCTCCCATCTTGAACCGTTTTTGAGATAGGAACGCTAATTACGCTGTTTTTCACCGGATGGCGTTCTATTTTCTTTAGATTGTAAAGATATTACAATGGGACCTACTTCAGACCAAGATCTTTACAACAAAACAAAAAGTATCAAGTAACCGTATTTTGAACTATATAGCGTATGTCTCGCTAGCTGCGCTACAACACATACAGTGTAGCTCAAGTGTGCATAGTGTAAGAAATTGCGAACAAACAAATGCACGTTTTTAGCATTGTATTTTTAGCATCAATGCCTAAACTACCTTTTCGTACTAAATCGATAATGCTCTGCAATTTTATAATTCGCTTTTTCCCTCTGTCTTGAACCGTTTCCAAGATAGGAACGCTAGCATGAATGTCTGAACTATGTTTTTGTACTAAATCGATGATACTCTTCGACTTTGTAATTCACTTTTTTCTCTTGAACCCATTTCAAGATAGGAACACTAACTCTGCTATTTTCCGCCAGGTGGCACTACAAGCGGTTTAACCTTGTACTGCATGGCCACTTTGCTATACTTACATACCATTTCTATCACTATAGCTGCAACCGTTTAGCAGTTAAAAGAGTTGGGAGTGATTTTTTTGGGCACCCTGTATTTTCTTTAGATCGTAAAGATATTACAATGGACCAAGACCTTTTCAACAAAACAAAAAGTATCAAAATCGGAGCATCCGTTCAGAAGTTATGAGCTAACAAACATAAAAAAAACATACGGTTTGAATTGAGAACCTTCCTTCTTTTTTGAAGTCGGTTAAAAATAGCTTGAAAATGTCCATGTGCGCCCCACTACACTAGGCACACAGAAGACTAAGTAAAAGGCATTTTGTAAGTTCCACTAAAGAGGGCGCCTTGCATTCTCCACTAAAGTGCGAACTTGTATGTTTCAACAAATTAAGCGCCTTGCACGTTCAGTGGAGCACATATGTGAGCACCATTAATCAAATTATAGTTTTAAAACATGTAGCGTTATTATAAAAATCAACTAAGAACTATTACTAAATACAAATACGAAACATGACGCCCTTTATATTCAGTGAGTGCATGTATTTTAAACACTACAAATATGTAAAACAAATTTTAGCGCATATCGCCCAATAAAATATATCGTAACTTTAGTGATAGCACTATATGCGTCCCGCTAGGCAAAAAAGGCAATTTTTAACAATTTTATAAGTAGCCTCCTTATAAAAATGAACTAAAAAACTATTTTTGAAAATATATATATATACAAAACAGAGCGCCTTTTACATTTACGGGAAGGTACTTGTATTTATTTCATCACTAAAATTATTTATATAAATGAAATAAAATCAATAAATAAAAACTGTGCCCCTATCAGTGACGTAGAAATAACACCATATGCGACCGATCTGGCATAAAAGGAGCCCTCTTTTTAATGTTTTTATAAACAACAAAAATTGCTTACAAACTAATATTAAATACTCATGAAATACTAAACAACACGCCTTTTAGCCTTAGTGAGGTGCAGATATTCTTAAATTTTCTCAAAAAATGGATAAAAAAAACATGTACTGGCAATATCAAGAATAACAAATAATACAGAAAACAGGGTATCTTGCATGTTCCACTAAACAGTGCGACTTGCATGTTTAGCGAAACACATACCTGTGCCTCTCTAATCAAAATGTATGTAAAAATAAATAAAAATATAGCGTCTTTATAAAAATAAGCTGAAAACTAATACTAAATACAGTAAAAAAAAAAAGAAAGAAAAAGCCCTGTAAATAATATAGTAAAGTCGAAATGACACCATATGCGTCCCTCTAGATAAAAAAGTGTCCTGTTTTTAAGGCACCCTGTCCTGTTTTAAATGGAGCGTCTTTTAGCCTTAGTGAGGTGCACTTGGCCTACATATATATTTTAAACACTTAAAATATGCAAAAGAAATTTTAAGCGTCCAATTAAATATATCGTAACTTTAGCGATAACACTATATGCGCCCCGCTAGGTATAAAAGGCGCCCTGTTTTCAACAGTTTTATATGTATCCTCTTATAAAAATGAACTGAAAAGCTATTTTTTAAATAAATACAAAACAGGGCGCCTTTTATATTCAGTGAGTACGCATATATAATTTAAACACTACAAATATGTAAAAAAAAAAAAAAAAAAAAAAATTAGTGCTTAATATAAAATATATCGTAACGTTAGTAATAACATTACATGCGCCCCGCTAGGCATAAAAGGCGCCCTGTTTTCAACAATTTTATATGTAGCCTCCTTATAAAAATGAACTAAAAAACTACTTTTGAAAATAAATAAATAATACAAAACAGTGCGCCTTTTACATCTAACGGATGGTACATGTATTTATTTCTCCACTAAAATGATTTACATAAATGAAATAAAATCAATAAATAAAAACTGCGACTCTATCAATGATGTAGAAATAACACCATATGCGCTCGATCATTCATAAAAGGAGCCCTCTTTTTAATGTTTTTAACGACAAAAATTGCTTACAAACTAATATTAAATGCGCATGAAATACTAAACAGCACGCCTTTTAGCCTTAGTGAGGTGCACATATTCTTAAATTTTCTCTAAAAATGGATGAAAAAACATGTATCCCTATCCCCCACAAACCCTATCAAGAATAACAACTAATATAGAATGCTTAACCCTTTAACGTTCACTACTTAATTTATTTTAAAAATTACTAAACTAATTTTTAAAATGGCTTTTAGACACGTAGCTGATCATAAATATTTAAAAAATAAAAAAAAATAGCATTGTCCTTTTTTCAGAAATTTTTGGTTTGAAACATCTATAAGTTGACCTTATTAAATTCAAATATTTAATTTAATAAATAAAACACTTTGTAAGTAAGAATTATCGACTACAAAAACTCGTAAAAGTTGTTTCGGGTGAAAATAATAGTCCAGCTCTTCATTAAATGAAAAAAACTAGACATTAGTGCATCATCAAACCAGCAATTCGCACTCGCGCACACAAAGAAACTTCAAGTCACTTATACATTTAGCTTCCAATGAAGCACTATTTGTTAAATTTTGGAATAGTGTTGATATCTACAGACAGAAAAGGAACAAAAGTTTAAAACCTGATTACTCGTAAAACAAGGGGGGAAAAGTTAAAAAAACTGCTGCATAAAAAATCTTAAATTATGCCAAATGTTTGGTTTCGCTGCGAAACCAATGATCGTTAAAGGGTTAACAGGGTATCTTGCATGTTCCACTAAACAGGGCGATTTGCATGTTTAGTGAAACACATACGGTGCATCTCTAATAAAGATGCATGTAAAAATTTTAAAAATATAGCGTCTTTATAAAAATAAACTGAAAATTAATACTTAATACAATATAAAAAAAAAGTGCCTTTTATATCATTTTTTTTTTTCCGTGAATGTAAATTCCACTTTTGAACGAACTGTACCTCGCCTTATCCTTCAAAGTAAACAAAACAAGTACATAAAAAAGTCTTTCCTTTCTAGAAATTATTCTTAGTTACTTCTCAATGTACAGCTGGGGCTGAGACAAAGCATATCTAACCTACAGATTAGTATAGTCCAGTCAAAATAGGAAAAATAGAAAAAAAAAATCGTGTAGTTTTAAAATTTTGCATACTCATAGCCGAGAGGGTCCTGAACAACATACTAAAAGTCCCCGCCCATGGTGGGTGAGCGGGGGGGGGAGGCAGGGGGGCATTTAATGGGGGCACTTTTCAGTTTTTATTAAATATCTTAAAAACTATCACCTTTAGAAGCAAAATGTCAATTACAAAATTAATCTACGTAAAATTTCCTACAAAAATGTACAGTACATTTTGTTTGTATGATCGATAGTTTAGAAGATATAGGGGGATGAAATAACATATTTTCTTGAAAAATTCTTTTTGCAACAGTAAAATCAACTGAAGTGTGCAATTAAAAGGGTTCTTGTCATATATTTTCTAATGTACAAAACAAATATATATATAGGGAATATTCAAGGATAATACACCATGTTTTGAAAGTTTTAAGTAGTTTTAAGGCTAGTAGGCGCAAGTGGCGGTTTGAGTAAAAATCCAGATAACGAAGACCCAAAACCGATCAACATTTAAAAAAAAATCATGTAGTTTTGAAATTTTGCATACTCATAGCCAAGAGGGTTTTGAACAACATACTAAAAGTCCCCGCACGTGGTGGGTGAGCGAAAGGCAGGGGGGGGGGCATTTAAGGGGGCCACTTTTCAGTTTTTATTAAATATCTTAAAAACTATCGCATGTAGAGAAAAAATGTCAATTACAAAATTAATCTACGTAAAATTTCCTACAAAAATATATGCTACATTTTGTTTGTATGATCAATATTGTAGATGATATAGGGGAACGAAATTGAAAAATTCTTTTTTGCAATAGTAAAATCAACTGAAGTGTGCAATTAAAAGGGTTCTTGTCAAATATTTTCTAATGTACAAAACAAATATATACATAGGGAATATGCATGGATAATACAGCATGTTTTGTACATTTTAAATAATTTTAAGGTTAGTAGGCGCAAGTGGTGGTTTAGGCAAAAATCCAGCTAACGAAGACCCAAAACCGATCAACATAAAAAAATAAAAAAATCGTGTAGCTTTGAAATTGAGCACAGTTATAAAGTTAAGTGTGCCGAACAACATACTAAAAGTCCCCAACCATGGGGGTTGAGCGGGGGACATTTAAAGGGGGCACATTTCAGCTTTTATTACGTATATTGAAAACTATCGCATTTAGAGAAAAAATGTCAATTACAAAATTAAACTACGTAAAATTTCCCATGAAAATGCTTATTACATTTGTTAGTATGATCAATAGTTAAGAAAATATAAAGGTTGCTTTCCATCTTACGGATATCTGACAGAAAAGTGGAGTTTTTCGATTTGTATATTTTGACTTCCACTCTTTAAACTTGGCGCATTGCAATGCGCACATGCACATATAGATATTTATTTGTATGAGTAGAAAATATTTAACCAATAACATAAAAAATTAAAAAAAAAAAAAAAAAAAAAAAAAACACAGAATAGATTTGCCTATAAAACGAGTAGTTATAATTTCAAATATTGATTTTATATGACAATTTTTCATTTTTATATGTTGACAGTGTTTTAGAATATTTCCTTTGCAGTGTTTGGGCTTTTTCAGACGGGAAGGGAAAAAACATATTTTTCTTCTATCTACCATAAATCGGATACGGTTAGAGATCTATGGTGTTTTATGCTCCCCATGGGCTGTTCTATCACCTCCTTTCGTTTGGCAGATTATGTCAAACTTACCCTGTATATAAGAGAGGGACCGAATTTAGTTCAACCAATAGGATTACGGGAAATATGGGGAGAGTGGCCAATAGGAATTTAGGAATGTTAGCTGTGTAAACAGTAGAAAAATTAAGAAAATGTGAACTGAATGTAAAATTTCCTACAATCAGACAAATGAGGAAGAGCGAAATTACAATTTACAAGGTTTTTAAATTTTTTATAAATATGAAAAGTTTCAAAGAAATCGAGTTCATGAATGGATTTAGGTCTGCAAATTATTTTAGCTGAATTAAATTTAAAATTATGATTTTCCTCCCAGCAATCTTTAGAAATAGCCGATTAGTGTGAAAGCAGTATCTCACTGTGGTTTCTTTTGATGTAAAATCTCTTTTCACTAATGTTCCAATAAGTGGCGCCCTCTGCTGTCTCGAAAATAAGTTTAAAATGTTTCATTTTACATCTTTTGAAATACAAGAATTAATTTCTCTTACTCGCACCGCATTTGTTTATCACTAACCACTTTTTCTTTCCAAAATAAATTCTATCGTCAGTCTGAATGTTTAGCCATACGTTCCCCTCTCTCCCCTATTCTCGCAGATATTTACATGCACTATTTCGAAAACAAGCTTTTTAAGAAAATATCTTTTCCTTTTTGGACCCGTTACATTGACGACACCTTCACGCTTATCGACATATCTCGTCACAATATTGACCTTTGTCTTAGAAACTTTAAATTCAATTGACAGTAATATCCATCCAGTTCACATATGAAATAGAAAATAATGGCTCCCTTCCATTTCTCAATACCCTCGTCTCTCGCACTGTAAATGGATTTTCAACCACCGTTTATCGTAAAAATTTTGCAGTCTCCCTTCCTCCCCATGCGCGTTCATGTCACCCACCTAACCAAAAAATGGCTGCTTTCTATACTTTTGTAAACCATGCCCTTAATATTTGTTCAAATCCTATTTTATTAAAATCTGAAATTAAATACCTGAAAGCCATTGCAATTGTCAGAGGTTACGACCCTTCCATTATAGACAAAGCTATCCAAAAATTACAACTCCCTCGTATGTCGTCTACTAAATCAGTCTCTTTCTAATATCAGTATTGTCTTACCCTATTTTCCTAAATCCAGTCAAAACATAGCTAAAAATCTCAAACAATATGATTTTAAAATAATGTTTTCGCCTTCCAATAAACTCACCTTTTCTCAGTTGAAAGATCCCATTTATATGCATAATTCTTGGGGCATTTATAGTATTTCCTGTCAGTGTGGTTTATCATATATTGGCCAAACTAAACGCAGGCTTAAATTTCGTCTTAAAGAACATATGAATTACATCCGCAAACAAAAAACCAATAAATCGGCTATTTCTAAACATTGCTGGGAGGAAAATCATAATTTTAAATTTAATTCAGCTAAAATAATTTGCAGACCTAAATCCATTCATGAACTCGATTTCTTTGAAGCTTTTCATATTTATAAAAATTTTAAAAACCTTTTAAATTGTAGTTCGCTGTTCCCTATTTGTCTGATTGTTGGAAATTTTACATTCAGACCACATTTTCTTAAATTTTCTACTATTTACACAGCTTTCCTAAATTCCTATTGGCCACTCTCCTCACCTTTCCCATAATCCTATTGGTTGTTCTAAATTCGGTCCCTCTCCTATATATACGAGCACTTCTTCAGATTCAAAATTCTTTTTGCACTGAAGACGGTACGCTTAAGGCCACCGAAACAGCTGTATGCATCTCAAATATTTTTCTTTGGCGTTTTTGACGTAGTAGTTTATTCGGGTTTTAATATTCCAACGCCAAGTCTCCTGTTATTAAGAAGTTTTATTTACTTATTTTCTCCTGCCCATATATGATAGAGAAAGTGTGTTTTTTGAGTCAATTTTTTGGGAATCACAGTTTCTGTTGTAATTTTTTGTTTTCAGGTCCCTTTTATCCAAAAATAAAGCTTTGAGCAATTAATTTGAGTGACTGTCTGTGTCTATTTGTTATCAGCATAATTCAAAGACAAATGTTAGCAGAAAGTCCAACTTTCGTTTTCTAAATCTGCATCATTTGTGGATAGTACTTGAAATATTTTATTGAGATAAGAAAATAATTTATGTGCATACACATACAAAAATGTGGAAATATATTGCATGAAAAAGCAACATTTCTCATTAGTGCAGTTTAACATCTTTAAACAAAATTAAATGAACTGATATTTTTATAGGCAGAAATAACGCCAGGCAGCTCATATTTTGTGTGCCTGTCTGTGTGTGTTTGTTATCAGCATAATAATTCAAAGACAAATGTTATCAGAAAATCCAACCTGCATTTTCTGAATCTGCATCATTTGTGGATAGTACTTGAAATGTTTTATTGAGATACGAAAATAATTCGTGTACATACACATACAAAAATGTGGAAATATATTGCATGAAAAAGCAAAATTTCTCATTAGTGCAGTTTAACATCTGTAGACTACACTAAACAAAATTAAATGAATTCCGATTTTTACAGGCAGAAAAGCATTTTTTTGCGGATAATATAAATGTTTTGAAAAGCACATTTTCTTCGTTTATAGAGCTACCCAAAATAATTCAAATATTTTAGAGTTTTGGTTCCAGATTACAAAAAAGAGAATTTTAAGTTGTGTAAGAACTGCATGTTATGTGTTTATGATTTCTTTGTTTCTTTGTTTTCTTTGCTCTAAATTTAAGTACATTATTTTGTACATATACAATTCATAAACAACATACAGAGTGACTCAAAATTAATCGAACATTTTCAAAGAATGGTGTCAACAAAAATTTCCTGAATAATTTGAAATAAATTTTTAGACTTAAAACAGCCTAAAATATTTTATTAATAAGCTACAATAATCAAATGGGGGGGGGAGGGTACCATTCCCCTTATCAGAATGTGAATCAAGTAAAACTGTTTTCAATCGTTTTTAAAATACTTTATAAAGGTTCAAATAGCGTACAACATATTTTACACCTTAAACTGAAATAGTATGTTTATAATAATGTAGTATAAAGAGAAAGCAGTATACGTAGCTCACCAGATTATTACTATTTTATTATTATTATTTATTTATTTTCTTTTAACTTAAATTTATTGAAATGAATATATTTTTATTATGTTACAGCATTTTTCTAAGAACATATAATTAAGAGAGAATATTATTAATAATGAATAAATAAACAAATTATATAAATTATTTTATTTCAAATATAGTTTTAACATCTTATTTTAAAATAACAATTTTTTATTACAACATGTATCTTTTTTCATTATTATGATTATTATAACTAAATTTTATGAATGAACAGACAAAACTAATCAACAAGTAGTTAGTTATGTACATGTATATTTATTCTTGAAGGACACCATTTCGATACTGAGCCATGACTTTACTTAGCATCTGGTTACAAAGTGCAGCATAGGGATTCATTTGTGTAAGCTGCGATCGAGCAAAGCCACTACCCATCTCTGCAGCTTTCTTAAAATCTTCTTGTGCTAACCTGTCCTTCTCTTGGAATCTGTAAATCAGACCTCTTTGACATAAAGCTAAACAGGCAGACCTTCCTTTCCCTCCGCTTAAATTTATGGCGCTATTCAAATCTTCAAGAGCAGCTAAAATTAAAATATTATTACTCAATACTACTAATGTGTAATTTAAAAAAAAAGGCATTTTATATATCATTGGAAAATGTTTCAATGATAAAATTAAGCATTTAAAAAAATCACGAACAATGCAACAAACTTTGTAAAAAATTATTACGCATTATTACAAAAAAGAATTTTTATTATTTATAGTTTTGGAACTATATAGATTGAGCGTTGCATAACTTTTACCCTGTAAATGTGGGTATATAAATATAATACAGACAGGTTATTTTAGTACTAAAGTTGCAAACATCTGCGAGGGGTTCAGGAGGCACATGAATATTTCGTAATTATGTAGCAGCGATATTGGGCCACACATGCTTTTCAGAAATGGGTTTCTTGGGCATAATAGATTTCATTAGCTTCTATTATTACTTTCCGAACATACATATGTATTGCAATCATGTCAAAAATCCGAATTTCAGATTTTGCTGTTTCTATACGTTTTGAGGTCCCCTGAGTCCGTTTTCACAATTTTTACGTTGATGTATGTATGTATGTGTCTGAGTAAACACGCTAGTGTCTGAAAGCTTCGCTCGAATAAGCTGAAAGTTGGTACGTATGTTGTAAGTCACCGTAACACGAACCCTATTGATTTTGGTGAGTCTAGCGCTTATAGGTTTTTTTTTACAGGGACACCAAGAAAAATTCTTTATTATTATGGCCTATGGGACCAAAATTTTAAAAGTGCGGTAGCGTCTAAACGCCTTATTAAACTGAGCAAAAAAAAAAAAAAAAAAAAAATTATGCACATGTTATAAGTCACAGTGTCACGAACTGTATAGATTTTGGTGAATCTAGCATTCATAGCTTTTTACAGGGACACATTTTTTTTTATTTTTTAAATCATTATAGCCTATGGGACCAAATTTTAAAATATGCGACTAAACGCCTTATTCAATTGAACAAACAAATTATACACATATTATAAGTCACAGTTTCACGATCTATATAGGTTTTGTTGAATCCAACACTTATAGTTTTTTTTTTTTTTTTTTTTTTTACAGGGGCACAATAAATAATTCTGTATCATTATAGCCTATGAGGTGAAAATATTTAAAGCGCGATAGCACCTAAATGCCTCATCCGTTTGAGTTGAAAATTTATATACATGTTTTAGATCATTATCATACAAACTTTATAGATTTTGGTGACTGTAGCATTTACAGAGTTTTGCAGGGACACAAATAAAAATTGTTTATCATTATGGTCTATAAGCTCAAATTATTTAAAGTGCGACAGCGACTAAATGCCTTATTCAAAATAAAACTGAAAATTTATATACATGTTATGCGTCACCGTCACACGAACATTATGAACTTTAGAGAATCTAGCACTTAATGATTCTTTTTTCAGGGACAAAATGCAAATTTCTTTATCTTTGTAGTATATGGGTTCAAATTTTATTCAACAAACATCGCTACCTTTTTGCGGCGCTGAAGACCTTCTTGCTCGCGAAGAGATGCGGTCAAAAAAAAAAAAAAAAAAAAAAAAAAAAATCGGACAGCGGCGGCAGCAACTTTTTCTTTTAATATATAGAGATAAATATGTACAAAGTTTAATCTAAAAAATCTGGAGTGACTCCACTCGACTTTCCGAACATTGAGTAATTAATGGTTTTGTAGATAAAGTAAAGTAAGAGGAGTTGTTAAATAAACAAAAAAGAGAAAATTATAATATGATGTTTAAGTATTTTTCTCCATATAGTACATGATGTTTAATTTAACGCTACTGAACTTTGAGACCATAGATCATTATGATAAAGCATTTTTCTTTGTGTTCCTGTAAATCACCAAAATGGTTATAGTTAGTGCAACAGTGACTTATAATATTTATATAAATTTTCAGCTCCATTGGATAAGGCATTTAGACGTTATCGCACTTTAAAAGTTTGAGCCTAAATGCCCCAATGATAAAGAATTTTGCATTTTGTCCCTGTAAAAAGAACCATAAGTGAGATTCTCTAAAGTTCGTGTGAGGGTGACGTATAACATGCTGTATATAAATTTTCAGTTCATTTGAATAAGACGTTTAGTCGCTGTCGCAATTTATTTTCCACTCAAACGGATAAGGCATTTAGATGCTATCGCAATTTCACCCCCATAGGCCATAATGATACAGAATTATTTGTTCTGTCCCTGCAAAACAACTAGAAGTGCTAGATTCACCAAAACCTATACAGATCGTGAAACTGTGACCTATAATATGTGTATAATTTTTTTGTTCAATTGAATAAGACGTTTAGACGCTATCGCACTTTTTAAAATTTGGTCCCTTAGGCCATAATGATAAAGAATTTTTCTTTGTGTCCCTGTAAAAACTATAAGTGCTAGATTCACCAAAATCTATGCAGTTCATGCAATTATTACCTATAATGTGTATATAAATTGTTTGCTTAGTTTAATAAGACGTTTAGACGCTATCGCACTTTTTAAAATTTGGCCCCATAGGCCATAATGATAAAGAATTTTTCTTTGTGTCCCTGTAAAAACACTATAAGTGCTAAATTCACCAAAATCTATACAGTTCGTGCAACTGTGACCTATAATATGTGTACATTTTTTTTTTTTTTTTTGCTCAGTTTAATAATTAGACGTTATCGCACTTTTAAAAATTTGGCCCCATAGGCCATAATGATAAAGAATTTTTCTTTGCGTCCCTGTAAAAAAACTATAAGTGCTAGATTCACCAAAATCAATAGGTTTTGTGCTACGGTGACTTACAACATGCGTACCAACTTTCAGCTCATCAACTCTCAGCAAAACGTTTAGACACTAGCGTGATCACTCACATACACACACACACACATACATACATCATCGTAAAAATAGTGAACACGGACTCAGGGGACCTCAAAACGTGTAGAAACATCAAAATCTCGAATTCGAATTTTTGATATGATTACATTGCATACGTATGTTCGGAAAGTAAAAATATGTGAGCAATTTTACATTCAAATGATATTTAATGGGCTTATAATCAAATGTTAATGGTCTAATATGCGATGATTTTTATCCTTCAACTCCTATTAACATAGGTGCCAAGTGCCAAGTCTCCGTTATTTCAACGAATTCTTCATATCGGAAAGTTTTTTAAAATGTTTTCAGTTATTTATTTTCATTTATTCACCGAAAAGATATGTGATAGATTCCTTTTTAAAGATACTGGCGTTAAATCTGATTTAAATATTATAAATGTTGGCAGCTATGTACTAATCTTTCTGTATGTTTAAACCATTACCTTTATGAATTGTATGCATGTTATTTATTTTTATTAAAATTATTTTTTCTTCTATATAAAAATATTATATACTAGCAATGCCCCGGTTCGGGAACGAACCGAATTCCGAATGCGGAAAAAATTTCAAAATCAAACTCAAAATGTACAAAACTCGGCCTGATGCTGCCTGCGTGCCATGCCAATAGATCAAAGTTTGTTAACGAAACCATTTTTTAATTCATGAAATCGATGAAGGTAGGGAATCAACGAAGGTTTTTTTTCGCTTCGCTGGTCACTATATTTAAAGGAAACTTTTTTCTATATCGCTTTACAAACAAAAATAAAATTTAAAGAAATCATGAAATTAATTTAAAGCCCGCTTTGGTTCCCCGCTGCCTTCGGCAGCGACCCACTCATTCGCAGGCTTTCGGGTGTCTGTCCCTATTGCCTGTGACAGTAGCTTACCAGTGGGCTTCCATTTGGGTGCTTATCAGATGACAGTTTCGAAACAGACAGTATCGAAAAAATTGAAGTAGCCATTTTATATTTGAATCCCAGTTACATATGAACAACACTATACGTGGTGTTCATAATATTTTCTTTCACGTTATTTTCTATATTTATTTGATTCATTCGATCAACCATAAATTGACAACAATTTCACACCAAATATAATATTACATTGTGCTATGATCGGCTACATCTATCGCATGAGACAATTAATTTTTGTGGTTATAATAGCAGTTGAGTTAGTTAATAGTAGTTGGTATATAGAAAAATAAATAATGAAATACTGAAATATGTAAACCTGATCATGGTACAGCGTTAATGTAGCTCTCCTTGGCAACTTTTGAATTTTTATCGTCACTTTAGACAAAAATACATAATTTATGTTATTATTTTGTTTTGTTTCTTTCTTTTCGTTTTCCTTTTCTTTCTTTTCTGTTTTTCAACATTTTATAATTTATTTATATTTTTTATGCGCTACTTGGCTTAAAGTGGCTTTTACGAAAGTGGAGTCCTTGGCGAAAAATGTCCGATCTATTTCAGCAACAAAATTTTAAAAATTACCCAGGATTATCAATAAGTAAATCTCTTTAATATAATGTTGAATTAGCTTTCATGCCAAGCGCGATTCATCTATTTAACATACTATTTAAACAAAAGGGGGGGGGGTGAAATCAAAATTGAGGTATATTATTTATTTTATTTTTATTTATTTATTTTTCTTCTTTACTCCATTTTCATATTTTCATTTGCAGGAGCAAATTTAATTTTTTTTTTCTTTCTTTCCCGCGTGAAGCATATTTTATTTTATGTTGGAAGGAAAAAAAAAAAAAAAAAGTTTTTTTTCTCTTTTTTTGGCAACAATTAAAAATTTAAATATCTATTTTTAAAGCTTTTCCAGGCTATTATTTTCAAATTTTAATTAATAATAATAAAAAAAAAAAACTAATCAAAATTTCGTTACAAATAAGTTACCAAATGAAAGGGGCATTTTTTTCTGATTCCGTCGGTTTAATTAACTTATCGATCGGACAATAAGATTTTTTTTAATTAACTAAAGTATGGAAAGCTAGTGGCAACAACACACAGACAAAGAGAAGAAAATCCAACGAGATATATAAAGTAGAGTGATAAATGGTAACCCTTCAGAAGGTCCAAGATGAGTCATGTGACATGCTCTCCTTGCACCTGCGTATTCGATGGTTCCCTTGGTAACAGCTTATTTTCAGTAAATTTCTATGGCAACGGTTTGGAGATTGTACTTCGCATAAGTCATAAAAGCCAATGTTTTTGTTTACTTACGTAGTTCAATATTCTTTTGTTCTAAATCATTTTGATTTTGATTTTACTTCTCTTTTATTTCGTGTAGTTGAACTTTAACCGACAAAATGCTTAAAAATAGTTGAAAAATTATTATTTGTTGTTAAATTTAGCTCTTTAAAAGTTTAAATTTTCTTTTATAAACACTTTTAAACTTTGTTGGGAAACGATGAAAAAAAAGGTATTTTATTATTTATTAAAACGTGAAATATGTGTAAAATTGTTTTAAAAACAATTTATTTCGGTCATAGGACTGTCATGTTACCTAATAATAGTGATAATTTGTCAAACTGATATTTTAAATGCCAAAATAGCGATAAAGGGCCAAACACAGCAACCTATTCGAGCATGTCACGTGATTCATCTTGAACCACGGAAAGTTAATCCTTCATCCATTGAATCAGCACTCTATTTTATATATCTCGTTGAGAAAATCTCTCTTAGCCAATCAACTTGCGTCCAGCAACGGACAAACAGGGGGGGGGGAAATGTCTTAGCCATTTATATAGAGAGAGATTCGTGCCTGGGCCCGGCCCGACCCGTCTATTTTTTGCCAGTGTACGGCCCGGCCCGATTCAAAAATTTGAAAAAGAAAAAAAATGCATGCTTTTCTATGAAAAAAATTTTTAGTATGCGTTTTGCAGAGGTTTTTTACAGCGAAGCAATAGAATCTTCTTTAAAAAAACTGCTGAACTTTTACAAGATAATTATATATAAACAAAAGTTCATTATTACAGACGTACAGAAGGCACAAAGACAGACAGAAAGTCAAATCGAAAATATTAGCTCTCATCAAATAATATCGGACGGTATTTAAAATGGTTATTACTATACTAAAAATACAGATTCAACCATTTCCTCTTATGTACCGTAATGTATACGAATCTTTCATGTGATCCGGTAAACAAAATTTTAATGGTAATCCAACCATATTCTATAGAAAAGAGGCTTTTGTATATGCTAAAAATTATGCTACTTTCATTCAGTGCACTGGAGAAAAGAAAAAGGAGTTTAGAGAAAAAGTTACAGCGGCAGGATTTTTATAGCCTTCATACCACCTAAACTCTACAGATCATAGGGCACAAAGCCTTACACACAGTAACGTATCTAATTTCTTTTGTTTGAACATGTGCGCAAACTAGTAGTGACATGTATACTATTTTGAATAGGTAATCATTTAATATTACTTGAAATAAAATATATTAATTTCGAGACATGCTAAAAATATTTGAGGAAAATCAGATCGCGAACAGACAGACTGATAAGCAATTAAATTGAAGATACAGACATTTTTTAACAAAATTAAATTTTATGTGATATACGAGCCTGTAAAATTATGTGAAATAAATGACTGAAGAAATATTTTATCGTTTTCCTTTTCCGTTGATTAACGATGAAACCAAAAAAAGATTCGGGCCGACACGGCCCGGAAAAAATTTCATTCAGGCCCGGCCCGGCTCGAGTATGCACAAAAAAATATAGCCCGAGCCCGACCCTGCCCGAGCTTGCAAAAAAATTTTAAGCCCGGCCCGAGAACAGATTGAAAAATTCGGCCCGAACCCGGCCCGCGCAGACCTCTAAATTATATGTTTTCTGTGGAAATTTCGCAATTATTTAGACATATATAGGGGAGAGTTTGATAAAACAGGATAGTCGGACAAAACGGGACACGTCGCCTAGGGACCCGACTTGAGCTGCTATCTAGCGGATGAGGACAAAAACTTGTTCTCGGCCGTCATTACATCATTCTCAGTTCGTCTCGCCTCGAGACCACTAGCTGATGGAAAATTGTAGCTCTTAGAACATTGTTACTCTGTTTTCTTGGAACTTTTTACATTTACATGCGTTGTTTTCTAGATTATACTACCTACATATATGGGAATACAATTCAGGTGAGCATTACATTTGATTAAGCATTTATTAACGAATATTCTCATGTGTAGTCTATCTAATTTTCCTTTCACGTTTAGGCAGCAGCCATGTTTGTTTTGAAAAGTGCCGAAGTTGGACGAAACGACGGAGTTGGACTTATGAGTTGGATAAAACGGGATACAGTTTTTTTATGTCGTATATTCGTCTCTTCTATGTTTGTATTTCCTCGAGTGCAGGAAAATCCACAACTTTCCCTCGATGCTTTCCCTCGATCATTTGCAGTGTATCACAAGACCGGCTAGATCACCAAGAAGACCTTCATCGTTTGGTTTAAAAAATTCGTAGAATTTTCCCACCCTACCCATGAGAAGCCAGTGCTGTTGCTACTTGAAGGACACAACAGTCACACCAAAAGTTTGGAACTTGTAAATTTGGGAAGAGAAAATAATGTAATCATCCTAAACCCGCCCCCCCCCCAGATACAAGTCATCGCCTTCAGCCCGTGCATGTCAGTTTCATGGCTCCACTGAGCACGTATTATGAACAAGAAGTTCAAAAGTGGCTGTTCAACCATCCAGGTAGGTGCGTCACAATTTACGAAGTTGCAAAACTGTTCAACGCAGCCTATTCACGGGCATCTGTTGCAGAAACTGCCGTTAAAGGGTTTAGCAAAACTGGCATAAGTCCTTACAATCCTGACGTCTTTCCAGATCACTTGTTTGAAACCTCTGTCACCAGAGACCACCCTACGTCAGACCTCAGCAAGAACCTCCAGGCATTGGGCACCAGACTGATGTGAGCAAAGACCAATAGCAACCTCCAACTTCTTCAAGGGACATCGTAGGAGTACACAAACCAACAAACCTGTCAGGAGACAGCCTACGGCCAGACCAACCTGCAACATCCTCAGGGTAGAAAGGATTAGAACTCTCTTGTTATCGACCTAAGCTACCCTTTTCCACTTCTCCAAAGTTTGTTCTACCTGTACCTCAAATAAAAGGACCTCGCCCAGAAAAAAGGGCTGATAAGAGAAAGAAGAAAACTGTAGTAATAACATCATCTCCATATAAGAGTAATTTAGAAATGGAAGAAAAAGAAAGGACAATTAAACTACAAGAAAGAACCAAGAAAATTGAAGAAAAAGCCGCTAAGAAATCCCTCTTAAAAATTCCAAAAAAAGAAGTTTGTAAGAAAAGGAAATGGAAAAGAGGAAGAAAAAGAGCTACCAGGTCCAGCCAAACCTGAAAGTAGGCCTACAAAAGAATCCAAAGGAACGCCTAATTCTGATGTTAAAAGTTTAATAAACCTTCAGCAAGCAGCCAATAATGCATGTCGTCATCGTCTGAAGATGAAACAGAGCAAGGAAAAACCTGCATATTTTGTAATGCACTGTACGTCGACTCTAAGGCTGGTGAAGGTTGGATCCAGTGTTCTGGATGCCAAGAATAGGCTCACGAAGCGTGTTCTAATGACGAAGAAGAGGAAGACACCTTTTTATGCGACTTTTGTTCTGCTATAGGCCTAAATAAAATACCTTCTTTCCCATTTGTAAATAAAAACATAAAAAACTCTTATTTTAACCCTTTGCCCGGAACATGTTTTCATCATGCTTATCGGGAACATCGGTCTCACAGACCGCTATTTTTAGAAAAAGGTACTGAATGTATTGAGCAAAATTTCGTGGCGATAAATTGCGAATTCTTGCACCCATAACTTTACTTTCTCAATCATGACGTATGTCGTTAAACTTTTAACGACGTTATAAAAATTATCATTCAAAACCATGTCGCTACTTTGGCGACGTATTTTAGATATATCTTTTCATAAATAGTCATTAATAGTCATTTTCAGAATATTAAATTGAAATAAGGTAAATATCTTACCTTATCGGTCCAGAGTCGTGGGGACTGCAGGCTTCGTTGGTTCATTCCAATTCATTGGTGTGAATTGACGACATAAATCGGAAATAATAGGATATCAATTACTGAGACATACATTTATTACAACAAAGACGAACACGAAGAACACACTCCAGAGAAAAGAACAAACAAAAACATTAATATCGGCGCGCAGCGCCATCTACAGGTTTTAGATTTGACCAATAATTAATACATTGGCCCCCGGATGAACATTAACTTTATGTTCATTTCTAATTGTAATTATCAAAGAGAATTTAAAGTTCACCCAAAAGTCATAGTTTGTAAATATAAGTTTTTAAAGTTTATTTTAGTCTTTTTCAAAAATTTCAACTGGATAAATCAACTGGAAAGGACGTCTAAATGTACCTGTAGCTGTTTTTATCTCACAAGATCGTACCTTTCCATCTCTACCGGGAAACACTTGAGTTACTACTCCTAATTTCCACCAGTGTCTTGGCAACTTAGCATCGTGGATTAAAACAACATGGTTTGGCGAATATTCTCGAATACTGGAGTGTCGACTTGTCATGGCGTTTTTCAGCTGAAGAAGGTATTCCTTCTTCCATCTTGACCAGAATTGGTCCAATATTCGTTCTTTTTGATTGAAACGTTTCACATATGTTGGAGAAGTTCCAGGAAGCACATGTGGTTTCATATGCACGATAGGTAGGGTAGTAAGTCGCTGACCTACCAAGAAGTGTGCTGGCGTAATTGGAGAAGGTTCTCCTGAGTCTGCATAAATGTATGTTATGGGTCGCGAATTTATTGAAGCTTCAATTTCACATATAACTGTATGTAGTTGTGTGTGTGTTAAAGTGGTTTTGCCAACCACCTTTCTTAATGCAGTTTTTACTGATCGCACCAGTCTTTCATAGAAGCCTCCCCACCATGGCGACATTTCCATGATATATTTCCATATTATTTTATTACTACTATAGAAATCTTTAACGTCGGGATGACTGATTATTTTCCAGATGTGCTTTAACTCTATATCAGCTCGATGAAAGGTTCGTGCGTTATCGGAGTATACTGTATGGCAAAGACCACGCCTTGCTACTATTCTTCTGAAGGCCAATAAGAATGTTTCGGTAGATAGGTTCTCTACCAATTCTAGGTGCACTGCTCTAGTTATCGCGCATGTGCACAACAAAATATAATATTTGCTATCATTATTTCGGATGTATAAGGGGCCTGCCAAATCAAGGCCTATCACTGCAAAGGGCTTTTGTTCATTGATGCGATCTGCAGGTAACGGAGCTGTTATCTGGGCTCCAGCTCTAGAATTAAATTTTATGCAAATTCTGCATCTTCTTAATACGCTTTTTACTGCCTGTCTGCCCTTGATTACCCAAAATTCCTCCCGTAATTGAACTAATGTATCATTAATGCCAAAATGAAAAACTTTTTCATGCGCATTTTTTATTAACAAATCAATTAATTTACCCTTTGAAGGCAACAGGATCGGGTGTTTTTCGTTAAAGGAATAATTTGATTTCTGAAGCCTTCCTCCGATACGCATTATTCCCTCGGAATCCAAAAATGGTGAGAACTCAATTAAATTTGAATTTTTCAAAATAGTTTCCCCATTTATCAAGCAGTTTAATTCATTCGGAAAACTAATTTTCTGTGTATATTTAACCCACATTGTTTGCGCACTACACAATTTCTTCTGCCGATAATGGACCCTTAACTTTCTCGTTTTTCGGATTCGCGTTGTTAAGAAATCTCTTTATCCATGCCGTGATTCTGAGGACTCTTAAAATGTTACTAGATTTTTCAAGATCCAATATTGGTTGAACTGTTTCTATAGAGATTTTAAACTGAATTATTTTTTCAGGTGTTTTCCTTTTTTCTTCGGTAATATATTGCGTGTCTACCTTTTCCCCAATATCATTACCTTTACCATTTAGCTCAGATAACCATTTTGGACCTTTAAACCAAAAATCATTATTAACTAACGCATTTGCGCTAATACCACGAGTAACTAAATCTGCGGGATTATCCTTTGTATTACAATATGACCAATTTTCGGGTACTGACAATTCCTGAATTTCAACTACTCTATTTTTAACAAAGGGTTTCCATTGTTTCGCCGATCCCTTCACCCAGTGTAAAACGATAGTAGAATCTGTCCAATAAAATTTCTCGATGTTAATTTCCTTAAATATATCACAAGTATATTTCGCTACTCTAGCTGCTATCACCGCTCCCATTAACTCCAATCTTGGTAACGTTAGTTTCTTTAGCGGCGCAACTCTAGCCTTCGACATAATCATGCTTACATAACATTTTTTATCATTACTGATAACCCTAAAATATACAACACAACCATATGCAAGTGGTGAAGCATCTGAAAAAATGTGTAGTTCTACACACGAATTTTTCAAATCAACATACGTGAAATAGCATCTATCTATTCGAATTTCTAATAAATCCTTAATTTCGTTACACCACTTTATCCAAATTCCCTTAAGATCATCCGGCAATTCGTGATCCCAATCCATACCTCTTTCCCACATTCTTTGAAGAAAACACTTTATCCTAATTAAAAAGGGAGATATAATCCCAATAGGATCAAAAAATTTTGCAGCTGTATGCAGTACATATCTTTTTGTACATACCGATATATCCAAATTTTCAACTATAGATTTCAAAGCTAAACCTAATTTATCACTATCTTTATCCCACATCAATCCAAGAATATTTATTACACTATCATTGTTTACCTCCGAAAAACAATCATTTTTATCTCACATGTTCTTTAATTTCTGTGAATTCGTACTAAACTTTCTTAATTTCATTCCAGCCTTTGCTAAAATATTTACCGCAGTAGAAGTTAATTCATAGGCACCGTTTACGGTATCGGAGCCATAAAGCAAATCGTCCACAAACAGAGCTGAATTTAACATTTCATAACTATCCGGATAAATTTCCCTATATTCCTTAATGTGTTTCTTAATTGTTGCCGTTAAAAAGAAAGGAGAAGTTGTACAACCAAATGTCGCTCTGGTCATTCGCATTATTTTATAATTCTGAGTGTCCTCGTCAAACCATAAGAACTTCAGAAAATTTCTATCGGGTTCCGCGATTTCTATCATTAGAAACGCTTTTTCAATATCTGCGCAAAACGCAATCTTAAACATTCGAAATCTATTAATTACATTCAAAATTGGTGGCGTAAGACATGGCCCTTTTACGAGACAATCATTTAAAGATTTACACCCCGAAACTCTACTGGAACAATTAAAAACAATTCGTACCTTTGATGTTTGTTTTTCCTTTCTAATAATCGCACGATGTGGGGCGAAATACTCCCTTTGACAGCGACTGCATTGTTCAACTATCCCTCGTTGTTCTTGTTCTGTGATTATCTGCCTATATTGCTCAAAAATCCATTTATCCGCTTTTAATCTTTTTCTCAAATAATTGAATTGCCGTCTAGCATTTTCAAAATTATTCTCAAATTTATCAATACCATGGTCATTCCATAATAAATGAGTAACATAATGACCCTGTTTATATTCTAACTGTTTATCAAATTTATTTATTATTTCCAGATCGGAAGTAGAAATCAATTTATCATCATTTAATCCCAAAAAATCCAACGACCATAACCTTTGCAAATCATTACCAGTACAATCGGATGATTCATTTATTTTCATGCATGGATGGTTTTCATGTAAACAAATAGAGTTACCACATTCAATCTTTAACACAGAGGCGCCAGTAATTAAGTTGTCTGGATTGTTTCCTGAATTATTATTGCCTGACAATGTCCATCCCAATAATGTATTTACAGCAAACAACGAACGATTAATTTTCTTTTTATTTTTTTGCAGTTTCCAAAATAAACCTGCCCCTATCAATATGTCTGGAGCCTTCGAATGCAATTGCGAAAATTTGTTTCCTTCCCCCTCACTCGAAACTAAAACTTTCCGAAATGATGCGTCATCCAGTATCTTTAACTTCGTAAAAGATATCTGATTTACGACCAATGCCTCTACATAACATTTCTGTTTGTGGTTTTTTAAATGAGACAATTCGAAATTTACGACTGAATATTCATTTGATTGGGGTTGATCACAAGAAAACGGATATATGATTAGAGTTTCTTTTCTAATCACCGGCAATTTTACTTCACGCGCGAGTGATATGTTTACGAAGTTTCGTTGAGACGCATTATCAAATAATACGGCACACTTTAGAGAGTTTAAATTAGAACTATTTGTTATTCTTGCGAAGCAAGTTTGTAAATATATTTCATTATTCTCAAGCGGATTTTGTACAGGACACTTATAGGACAATACAGAATTATCATTTTCGCAAGCACTGTTCTCAGAAGTATTTGTTTGGGTATGTTCGATGTGATTTTTATCTTTCATATGAGCCGTTGGAGTTTCCGATTTTTGCTTATAGCAAATTAATGTATTGTGTTTTCCTGAACATGTGTCACATTTGAGACCCGATAAGCAATATTTAGCTGTATGTTTACCTCTTTTGAAACATAAATAACAAATTCCCTGTTTGCGTAAAGACAATTTTTTGTCCTCTAAATTTAATTTGCACATTTTACTATCGTGCTCATTCACTGCATCAACACAAAATATACATTTACTAACAGTTAATTTAAAGGCTGATGCCTTTTGCATTGTGTTAGAATTTTTATATCCCGAACCAGATTTCCGGTAGGAAGCATTATTATTATTTTCCGATGATTTTGAATCAAATCTGGAATTTGAGTTTTTATACCCGCTATTGTGAGTTTCTACTTCGCGTTTTAAAAATAAAAAGGTTTTTTCCCTAGTCTGAACTTCTAATTTTAAATGTTTTAACAAATCTTGTACATCCCATTCCTCGGATTCTGTTTTCATTTTATTATAGTCTATCATAATACTGGTAGGTATTAATTTTGTAACAATTGGAAATAACAAATTTCCGTAGGATTTTAAATCAACTCCTAAATTTTCGAGAGATTTAATATTAACATCAAGGGCGTCGTGCAGTAAGCGTAATTCTTTAATTTGATTTGGAGATTTAACAGGGTTTAAATTTAATAACGCGTCAATTTTATATCTTATTATAATATCTTTTTTTCCAAATCTAGATTTTAATAAATCAATTGCAGTATTGTAATTTTGATCTGAGAGTGCTAAACCCTGAATAGCTGTTAAAGCTTGGGCTTTTAAAAAGCTGCGTAAATATACGAATTTCTGAACATTAGATATATCCTTGTTTTCATGTATTGTTACTTCATACTGGTTCCAGAACTCGATCCAGTTTTCCGGAGAACCCTCATAAACAGGAATTGATATCTTGGGCAATCTTACTGAACTCGCATTAATTCTTTCTAAATGCAAATTGGGTGTTTGCTCATTTCTTGGCTGTGATAAGATCGGAGTGACATTTAAATTTTTAATTTTCTCTATCTTATTCATAATTTGAGCTTTTACATCAATAATTGAATCCCTATATTCTTGTCTCGATTCTATTTCAGTTTGTAGCTCGTTGAGATCCGTGATTTTGGCCTCAATTTGATCTTCAACTTCTATAATTTCGTTATTCTTGACTTGCAGTTTTTCTAACTGGGATTCAAATTCGAAAACATTTAACCCTTCGTCGGGTTCATTTAACTTTATGTTTATCGTATTCATCAATTTAGTACACAATCCCTTTAGGGTAGATCGTTTTCTTTTTAATTTTTCTAGTTCGGTTGCCATATTGATTTAATTTAGAAATTTGAACTATAGAATAAAGAACAACGCTAATTCACATTTTAAGGGCCTGGCAGTCCCTGTTATGGGCGCCATAAATTTATGTCGTTAAACTTTTAACGACGTTATAAAAATTATCATTCAAAACCATGTCGCTACTTTGGCGACGTATTTTAGATATATCTTTTCATAAATAGTCATTAATAGTCATTTTCAGAATATTAAATTGAAATAAGGTTAATATCTTACCTTATCGGTCCAGAGTCGTGGGGACTGCAGGCTTCGTTGGTTCATTCCAATTCATTGGTGTGAATTGACGACATAAATCGGAAATAATAGGATATCAATTACTGAGACATACATTTATTACAACAAAGACGAACACGAAGAACACACTCCAGAGAAAAGAACAAACAAAAACATTAATATCGGCGCGCAGCGCCATCTACAGGTTTTAGATTTGACCAATAATTAATAACGTATTATAGGGACGACAGGGTATCATATGGTTGATTTAATGCCGCATTAGTACTGCGCAATGGGTAATTGGCGACGATCTGGGACGCACCTCTAAGGATGGTCCGGAGACATGCCATCATAATTTTGATCCTCCCCCGTTTAGGTAAGCCCCAAAGCTATAATTTGGTATAATATATGATTGAATCATCTGGTTTCTGAAATTATTCTTTTTTAATATGATTATAGTGACCAGTTTAGAGTAATTTTATAAATACGAAGCATATTAAAATTATTAAAAGAATGTAATTAAGGCGTTAATTTTTGAATTCTAAATAACCACACTAATAAAAAGTTATAAATAAACAGTTTCTTATTATTTTTCGAACTGCAGGAAATGAGTCTGCGCTCGGATTCGAAGAAATTTTGTCACCCTGTTTCGACTATTGAGTTACAGTCGGTAACAAAAGTCTCCGAACACTAGCAAAAATTCCTATGTAAAAAAAGTACACTTAATACAGTTTTGTTAAATAAATCCTTATCGAATCATGTTCTTAGTCAGTCTAGAAACAGGATTTATTTAACAAAACTGTATTAAGTGTACTTTTTTTACATAGAAATTTTTGCTAGTGTTCGGAGACTTTTGTTACCGACTGTACTAAGAAAAGCAATCAAACTTAAAAAAAAAACTTTTAGAAAGAATTTGCAATTATTAACATTTCTACGTAATGTGTCTGTTAGCGCTCAAATATTGAGATCCCAAATATTCTCATAACATTTTACATGTTTTTTTTTTTTTTTTTTTTTTTTTTTTCAACATTAAGGGGATTGCCCATTGCGCAGCACTAGTGCGACGTAAAATCCATCCAACCAACCGTCAACACTAAGCGGCTCCGGGCCCTACTCACTTTTCCAACCCTAAAGGGTAGCTTCCTTGTTTGAACAGATTTTACGTTGTACTAGTGCCACGCTGTGAACAATTGGCAACGATCCGGGACTCATCCCCTAGGGTTGTTCTGAGATATGCCATCCTCTACAGATTGAGTGTATTTTACGTCGCACTAGTGTTGCAGTTAGATAGACTTGGCGTCTTCAACATTTATCGCCAAACGTGCCGGTACTCTATTCTAGGAATATGCATCCGCAAGTCCCTACACTAAGCCTAACCTTTAGCGGTCTCAGAGACCGATGTTCCGGTATAAGGGTTAGGTCTCAGATTACTGAAGACATTGTTCTTTCAAGCGGAAATTTTGCTTTACAGTTTTCTGTCAGTTAATTATGCTTTTCAGTTAGTTTTACACAAAAAATCAAACATTGTAATCCCTATCCCGTTTTGTCCAACCCAGGTATGCTAAAACGGGGTGTGTAAGAGTTTGTTAAATACTTCTTTTTTACTATTTCACAGTCATTAAAATTAGTTAAAAATATGTTTTTTTGTGTGCTTAAATAAATGTTGTAGTTACAAAAAAAAAATAATGTGTGGTTTTCTTCAACATATTTTCCGTAGTTAAAAAAAAAAAAAAAAAGAATGGTATCCCATTTTGTCCAACTCTTCCCTATATACATCCTTTTATCTCTTTTTTTTTTTTTTTAGGGGGGGGGGGGGCAAGTTTTTTGCTTATAACTGGAACGGATTTCCATAAAACTTCACAAAACTTGCCGAAAAATTACAGGGGTGAAAAATGGTCAATAAAGTCAGTATGATTGGTCAGTATTTTAGGAATTTAGTCAGTATTTTTGGCCTAATTATTCCTGAATTTCTTGTCTTTTTTTTAACTTAAAACCAGTTTCTTTCTTTTTTTTTTTTTTTTTTTTTTTTACACAAAAATGTACCAAATAAAACATTCCTCGGTAACATTACAATTCTAAATTCCTTCAACATAAAAAAAACTTGTCATTTGTGTAGGACTAGCACACATTATCAGGGGTGGGGAAATGCTTCATTTACAGATTGCTCCATATTTTTACAGAAATACGTGCACACAATATTATTGAAGACACAGGACAGCACGAACATCCATGCCTGCACCGAGATTCGAAGTCGGAACCTGGGAACCCAGAAGGCAGCACCCTGCCGACCAAGCTCCCAGGTTGGCAGAAAATTTGTCTGCCTGTGACATATCTCGCAATTTATTTTTAATTCTTTTTGCTGAACTGATTTTGTACAAGTCTATAGTCAAAGACAATGCATTAAACCAATACAGTCCTGCTCAAAAGTTTAGCAAGATTTGCAAACGGTAATTTTTTTTTCAATTTAAAAACTTATCTCTCGATGAAATGTTTTCAAACATTGGGCAATTAAAGAACTGGGCCTACCACACGTTTTTCAGTGAAGACTGGTTTAGGGGGCCGGTAACAAATTGAGCAAAATCAATAATGTTTGTGATTACCTTGTATCGTTAAGTGAACTAAATGATCTGTAACTTTAGGATACGTTAACATAGACCCAGTACAATTTGTGGATGAATTTGTGTGACGATAGCATGTTAAATAACGGAGATATAAGCATTTGTTTTAAAACTCTTTAAAAAAAATCAACATGTTTTTTATTTATAATATACAGAGTATATACAGAGTTTTAAACGAAAAGTTATTCTCACTTTCAGATGAATTGAAAAAACACTTTTGACACAATATACTGCAATCGGAATACAAATATCTTAAATATCTCATGTCATATGATATGAGCATTTTCATGAAAATGTATTCACTGCGTATGCGCGAAAGATAGAAAAAATTTCATTATAAAACAATTTGAAATATATATATATGAAAAATTTGCAATATTTCAATAGGTGGAAAGCTAGATGAGTCATTCCATGTCAAACCAACACACACACACACACACAAAAAAAAAAAAAAAAAAAAAAAAAAAAAACAGCATTTTTAATCTGACACTCCTGAGATTTTGAAATTGGGCTCATTTATTTGTTCTATTGAGAAATGAATGCATACCAATTAATAAATCTCTATCACTTTTAGCTTTTCATATACAAGGCTGCAAAAATGGGTAAAAAATGCAAATTTCCGAAATTCTTCTACTACAAAATGTACCTATAATTTCTTTCCTAATTAACTTAGAGATAAAAGATTGGTATCATTAGAAAGCTTATAATACAGGTTTTCAAATGATATATCACAATCCACAAGCATATATTTTTAATTTTTTCGTTTTAAGGTCAAATATTTTGACCTTTGACCTCCAATATCTCAAAAAGTACACAATTTTCTTTTAAAAATTATATGTCATTTTTGCATTTATTACCTATGCCTTTTGCAAATTTCAACATGGGACGGCCGTGGGATGCTGAGTTATAAATTAATATGCAACCCAAAATCAGTATTTTCATACTAACATAACTTAAGTTTTTCCCATATTTTGTTCCCTAATTAACTTTGTTCCCTAATTAGTGTTATAGAATAAAAGCAGCTTAAAAGGTAGTAAAATATAAAGTGGTTTAGTTGCGTTAGTTGCGTATTTAAGCACTGTTATTCAGGCACATGGCAGAGTTTCCCCCTTTGGTTGAAGAGATAGCACCCTTCTAGCCCTTATTGTTTCTTATATTAGAACATAAATTTAGGAGAAAACAACCTACGAACTTAAGAATATATTGAATGTGTTGAATATTGAATACATGAATTGTTCGATAATTCATGTCGTTTTTTTCTCATAGATGGCGTTAACTGCATATTTTATGTAGAAGTGTTTGCGTGGCTATGTTAAAGGTTAGACTATTTTAAAGGTTAGACTTTAGACTACCTTCAGTCAAAAACTGAGCGTCATTAGTAAACAACAAGTTGGTTAAAAATAAACTTGAAAATGGACAATCAAAGAGAGCATTATCGGCATATTTTATTGTTTTACTTCCGAAAGGGCAAAAATGTGGTGCAAGCTCGAAAGAAATTGTGTGATGTTTATGGTGAGGATTGCCTTACTGAACGCCACTGTCAGCGTTGGTTTGCTCGCTTTCGTTCTGGAAATTTTAATGCGCAAGATGCACCACATACTGGTCGTCCAACCACTACTGTTGACGACAAAATAAAGGCGTTAATCAAAACTAACCGGCGTATGACAACTCGAGAGATAGCAGAGAAGCTCGACGTATCAAATTCAACAGTTTAGTTGCACTTACAACAGCTTGGTTACGTAAACAAACTGGATGTTTGGGTTCCTCACGAATTAAAGGAAATCCACCTCACCAAACGCATTAACATATGCGACTCTTTGCTGAATCGTAACCAAAACGACCTATTTCTGAAAAGAATCATAACGGGTGACGAAAAATGGATTGTTTACGATAACGGAGTACGAAAATGATCATGGACCAAGAAAGATGAGCCCCCACAATCGACATCCAAAGCCAATATTCACCAAAAGAAGATTATGCTTTCTGTGTGGTGGGGTTACAAGGGTGTAGTCTACTTTCAGCTGCTTCCAAGAAACCAAACTATTGATTCGAATGTCTACTGTAGTCAACTATCGAAATTAAACGAAGAAATCAAGAAAAAACGCCCTGAACTGGCCAATCGAAAAGGCGTGATGTTCCATCATGATAACGCCAGACCCCACTCCTCTTTGATAACCCGTCAAGAATTAATAGAGCTCAATTGGGAACTGATGCCACATCCACCCTATAGCCCTGACTTAGCACCATCAGACTATCATTTGTTTCGCTCTCTTCAAAACCATTTGAATGGTAAAACTTTCAATCCCGATCAGGCTGTTAAAAATGAGGTGGGCCAGTTCTTCGCTTCTAAAAACCAAGGCTTCTTCGAACGTGGAATTTTTAAACTTACCGAAAGATGGCAAAAGGTCATCCAACAAAATGGTCAATATATCATTGATTAATGTTTGTTGTTAATATAAATAAATTCACTTTGAAAAACATGAAAAAAAAACCCGACATTAATTATCAAACAACCCAATAGATATACCTAAGATAAATGATATACATGTAAAACTATGACCATCAACATTTATTTATGTAATAGTAATAAGCAAAAGTAAAGAAAGTTAAAAAATAAATAAATATGTATATATATTTATTATATGCATACTCGTAACATAATTCTGAAAAGAGTGCGGATTTTAAATGTAAAATATGCCCTTAAGAATCCAAAAACTACCCTTAAAATCCTAAAAAGTTTATTATTATTATTATTAGCGCCCTGCCCTTCTTAAAACCCAGAGGAAACTCTGCTCTTGAGAAGATATTTTTTGGCTGTTTTACACAGCCACACTGCTCATTTACAGATTTTTGACTGTTTCACTATACTGAATATCGGCAACGAACTGCTGGTAAATAACTGCCTGACTTAAAATCCACTCGTCAGGTCTGAAAGTATTACTCACTAGTGGTAAATAGTCGGATGCAAAATTATTGAAGCATTAGCAATAATTCCTACTTAAAAAATGGGCACCCAATATTGTTTTGTTAAGTTAATATTTATCGAAACATGATCTTAGTCTTATACTGTTTATAAAAAAGTAATTTAATGATAAAAATTAGCGATCAAACTAAAACAAAATATATGAAAAGTGTGGATGTGTGCTTCAATAATTTTGATAATATATCTAGAAACCAATGAGAAAAAACAATAAGAATAATTTTATTAGCGGTCTTTTAGGAATAATTTATCTAGAAACTAATGAGAAAAACAATAAGAATTTATAACAAATAACCATTTATTCATATTTTATTCTAAACATAAAAAATTCTTTATCAACATTCAATTAAGGAGATATCCTTGTGTGAGCACTTTAAGCGGGACTCAGCCAGTTTTTTTTTTTTTTTTTTTTTTTTAGGAGGAAGAAAAAAAAATGAAATCTAAAAACTTTAGCTATTTTCTTTTTTTTTTATGTATATAATTTAAAGTATTGACTCACCCGACGACAAGCGTTCAACTTTAATGTAATCCAGAATTCCGGCATCAGTCATAACGGGCAAGGCCGTAGGCATGGGGGGGGGGGCCCCGAAATAAATGATGAAAGACTGATTTCATGTAGTATGTATCAGGCAAACATTGCTGTCTTGAAAAAAAAAAGTATTTCAAAATAATTTAATAAAACCTATTAATTTAATTAAATTTCCCATTATGTTCTTTTTTTTCTATATTTAAGCTCTAGAGTGCCGTAAAACCCATTCATCCTTAATCTCGCTATATTTATTCGCTTAATTTCATCCACCTTCTTGTCAAAGCTATAATGGACTGTCCTACGTCATGAATTCAATCTTTTTACTTTCTTCTGTATTCAATAGAAGAAAGTATTGGATTCGAAAAAATATTTTGGTTTCCGGTTTTCGATGGATTTATATGTTTTGAGAGATCCAGAACACGATTTGACCCTTTTTAGAAAATGTCTGTCTGTGTGTGACAAATATTTTGTTCCAGTTGTATCTCAGGAACTACTGCACTGCACAGAATTACATATACATTTATATGCAGCTGCACCATGACATAAATTATTGCCTAAAACTTTTTGGTGAAAATCGTCCAACAGGTGGCATTGCCGTCTGAATTTTTCTCAGTTTTTAACTTGGCGGTATAGTACAAAATTTCTTATAAATGTACACAATAAGAATTATTTATCATAGTAATAATCAAGGGGGCAAAAAATTTTCGACACATAGAAAGAGTGAAGTCCCATTCGATATGGGTATCTTTTAAAAGAACTCGTCAGTATTTTTAAGACTAACAGTTGAACTATTAATGTATGATAATTTGAATCTAAGTTTTCCTTTTTTTCCCCCTCATTTTTAACAAAACGAAAAAGGGCAAAAAACATTTTTAAAGATATTGTTAGTGAACATAAAATTGACTTTCTTTGGACATTAAGTGTTACATTTCTATTGGAAACAAATCATCTGCATTCATCATGGAAATTAATTTTAATAAATTAAAGTTTTAATAAAATGATTGGTATTGAGTGAATTTGTATAGAAAAATATAGACAAAAGATTTGTGTGCAAGGCCTGATTAAAGCAGGGGCATGTAAGACATGTGACCTGAATAGCACGGGCCATATAATTCGCCCTGAAAATGCCATTTAGCCTTTTATGCCCTAAAAATGGTATCATATAGTGAAAATTCTGACATATTACTCCCATAATCGGGTATATATGTACCTGTGTTTATTGGTGCAGAATGCGAGGAGGAGGCGGGCTCACGAAACTATGTGTGCCCCGGCTCTTGTATGAAGTTAATCAGGGTCTTTTTGTGTAGGGTCTGATTAACTTTTTGTGAGGCCCGGGGTAAACACACTTTTGTGGGCTCCACCCCCACCATTCATACTGTGCAGGAATCAGCAAAAGTATATACCTGTATATGAAACTAAAATAACAAAATTTTGCATTTTATGATACCACTTTTGTCATTTTTAGAGGCAAAAGGGCATTTTCAGGGCCAGTTTTAGGGACCTTTGCTACTCAGGACCCGGGGCACCATGTGCCCCTGTGTTAATCAGGCCCTTGATTGCGTGTGCGTATGTTTTTTTCGTTGGGTATGCGTATTATATTATATCCGATGACCTTGTATTAGAAATGTGATGGGCCCCTCCCGAAAAAAAATCCTGGCTACCGCCTTGATAACGGGCTATTTATCACCAGAGCTTTCACCACAGTTTTTAGAGCATCATAACTGCCGCGAAGATCCAACCTTTACATCAGGGGCGCATTTCATTTCCAGCCTTATGCACCTCCGAAGGCTCCTTTGTTTTTACTCTCCAGTCATCGGAAGATTTCTACTCCTGGACTCTTGGGCGTTGCCGGCCTCTTCCAGTTCTACAGCATCTGCGAGGGTACAACCTTTTCTTAACTGGATCATTTCTCCTTCAAAAATTTTTCATCATCTGACGATATTTTGTATTTTTTACTTACAGGCCCATTTTGACTCCGCCTTCTGCCACACACGGGGCCTTTCCCTTTCTTGTTAGTGGTCGTTTTTTTTTTTTACCAATGTACTCCTATACTTCTCTTCTCTCGATTCCCTGCGTACTTCTTAGAATTCTCCGTTCTCGAAAATCTGCTCCATCTCTTTTTTCCTCATTTATAGCTGCAATAAACCATTTTCGGGAGCTTTTGTAGCTTAGTGTCAAATGCTTTCTCCGCTTGTCGCCTGACCAGGGGCGTAGCGTGAAAATTTGATTGGGGGGGGAGACCTGACGTTTGGCGCCCTTTCGTATTCCTTATCTGAAAATGCCACCCACATACTTTCAAGAGTGTTGCCATATTAGGGATCGAGGGCACAGGCCCTCTCGTCGGTTAATACGTGCCCCCCCCCCCTCTTCTTCGGGGCATATTCCTAAAATCTACCAAGAAAAAAAAAAAGCTGCTTTCCCTCCCCCCTCCTTTTTTGTACAGAAATTATATCTTACTTAGGTGTTGGTGTCGGTGTTTGGGAAAAAAGGCCGATTGGATGCTCTAGGGTCCTAGGCCTGAGGGAGAGTGCCTTCTGTGGAGGTCTTTCTAAAGGGTCCTAGCACGTATTTACGCAAGTTTCGGAGAAAACCATGGAAATTTCCGAACGGCTAGACCAACAAGCGCGACCTGGGATCGTACCCAGCAACTCACGTCTACCAGCTTGTCATAAAGATTGCGGATTCAATAATCGAGCCAATTGAAGACCATCATGAAAGTCAGTCTCTGGTGCACGTAAACTGTCGTGGCTGCAATGCCCTCCATGCTCCGTTCAAATAATACCTCTGGGGGATACTGAAGCGGGGGAGCCATCCATTCCACAGAAGATAAAAGTTGTGATGGCTTGTCTTCGGACCGCCACTGGGGCTTTAATCCCAAACCGTCGCCAATTGCCCAATATGTGCCTATTAATCGACATTAAATCAGCTTCCTCGCACTATTTCAAGTCAAGAAACACCAGTTGAATTCTATAGACTTATAAATTTTTCAAAACCCGTAAGCGATGAAAGTAAAATAAAAAAATTGCTTAAAGGATCACTTAGAATCAAAAATTGTTAGTGAGAAATCGTTATAGCTAAATCAAACCTCATCTAATTTTGTTTTTATACAATAGTCAAAACGTACAATAAACTGCTTTTTTTTTTCTTTTTTTTTCGAGCTAAGGTCTTGAAAAATCGTAATTTTAAGTTTTTGGCGGTGAGAAAGCGATTGCGCATACTTATGAGTCCGTTGTAAGTATCTGAAATGGGTGTAGGGCGCCACAGTCACCGCAGAGCGTGAATTTGCTAAGGTCAGAATTTTCAAGGGTCGTTGCATGTTAAGCAAGCAGGCTGTTGTAGGTGCCTGAACTGGGAAGGGCGCCGCTCAGCTGGAGTTTGCTGCTAATTTATTCTTAAAGGGTCCTGAATACGACCAACAGTCTTTTGCACGGTAAGCGAACAGACTATTGTCAATGTTTGAAATGGAAAATCATGCCATAGGCGCCCCCAAACAGGAGTTTGTTATGATCAGATTTCTTTAAGAGTCGTGAATACGAAGAGAATTTTCAAGGATTGTTTACACAGTAGGAAAACAGGCTGTTATACACGTTTAAAAAGGCTGTTTTAGGTGTCTAATTAGTTAAGAGGGCGCCACCTAGCGGGAGTTTGCTACAGTCAGATATTTTAATGCGAACTTTTTTTGCTGGTCGATGAACCAGTTGGTCCCCGAAGGCAGCTTCTGGTGCATAAAATTTTAAGTGTTTTTGGTAACTAACGATAATCAACAAAATTATCATCCACTTTCAAATGAACTTCAAGGCGCCTAACAGCGCCCCCAGAAACTTCATTATGCCTTTGTAGGTGCCTGAACAGGGAATGGCGCCGCTCAGCTGGAGTTTGGTACTAACTTATTCTTAAAGGGTCCCGAATACGATTAGAACTTTCAACAGTCTTTTGTATGGTAATTGCGATCAGGCTATTGTAAGTGAACAAAACGGGAAATCCTGCCATAGGCGCCCCCAAACAGGAATTTGCTATAATCAGATTTTTTAAACGTCATGAATACGATGAGAATTTTCAAGGGTCGTTTGCACGGTAGGAAAACAGGCTGTTTTAGGCGTCTAATTAGTTGAGGGCGCCGCAGGCGCCACCTAACGGGAGATTGCTACACTCAGACATTTTAACGCAATTTTTTTTTGCTGGTCGGTGAACCAGTTGGTCAGCTTGTGATACATAAAATTCTTAAGTGTTTTTGGTAACTAACGATAATTAACAAAATTATGATCCACTTTCAAATGAACTTTCAAGTAACAAAACAACACCCCCAGAAACTTCAATATACCGCCCTATTTTTTAAAACATTGGGGGGGAGATTCCCCCCCCCTCCCCCCCCCCTTAAGCTACGCCCCTGCGCCTGACTGTCTCTAAAAGATTCATATCAGGGACACATTACAATTCTCCCTCCTACAATTTTACAATTATGGCTTCCCGCTTTTACATTTAGCAATTTATTGCTCATGTTAAAAAAGAAACATTTTTACCTGCCCATATTTACATACACATCACTTTTTAAATTGTATTATATAAACATAAAGTATTTTTACATATATATAAATTACACACATGTTTGCTTAATTTCCTTTTTATAAATAAATGTGTAATTTTAATTGCAACATTTATATCCCCCCTTTCTAAAAAAAAAAAAAAAAAAAAAAAAATCAACCCTATCATACAAATCATATACTTAAATTCTCTGTTACATTAGGTCGATTTTCTGTGCATCTGTAAGCTTTTGTTATATCATTCTGACCTATAAAATAAAATACAAAAATACACACAAACAAAATACTAATACTCATGATAATAAGATATGAAGAAAACAGAATAAATATTGTTCATTCTTTCAGTCTATAGTTTATAACCTCTTAGTAACAGTTTTTGAAAGTTTGCGAGGGTTTTTTTTTGTAAATAGTCCATTGAAATGTTTTTATCTTCACCTAAACATAAAAAATGTAGAACATACACACAATATTGTCCATTCTGCTAAATTACAGTCCATAGCACTTTAAATGTTCTTTCCTATCGGTTTTAGAAAATTTTTTAATGCAAGAGTTCACTTCATTTTGTCTTTGTTTTATGTCTCTTTTTATATTACCATTGTATAGAGTCTCATTTTGAACTCTAGTTCATTTTTCATCATTCTGATTCTAAAAAGTCTACACATATTTTTGTAATTTTTATACATTTATATATTTGTCTGTTGCTTTTGAGCACCTCTATTACTGATAGTTGTTGGGTGAGTATACTCCAAAAAAAAAAAAAGAAAATATTTTTTTTTATTTTACAAATGTTTTTCTTAAAAGTTTTTCCTCTTCAAAAAAATTAAAAAAAAAAAAAATATATATATATATATATATATATATATATACATAAATATAAATAAACAAAATCATAGCATTTCACACACAGTTTATATATATACTATTATGTTATTTTTCTGGATTATTTGAATATTTCAACATTCTCTACACAACTTTTATTTATTTCTTTGTTTGTTTTATTTTATTTTATACACAGTTTATTTAAAAACTCCTTATCTACTTAATGTTATAGTCTAAAACCCGTGCTTTTTTTGCTTTTTTTTTTTTTTTTTTTTTTTTTTTTGTCGTGCTTGGGATTTTTTTGTTATTTTTAACCTCTAGTGTTTAAGAGGAAAATTCCTATCCCCGTTTTAGAGCCTTCATCCAATCACTATCTCACATTATATTTATTCTCAATGTAATTCACGTTCATTTCTCTATTATTACAGCTGTTATTGATTTATTCTACTTTAATTTCAATGTATTTTCAGCCAAAATGCAATAATAACTTTATTATTATTATTATTATTATTATTATTATCTGCACACTCGCAACTTGATACATTTTTGTATACAATCTAATGTTAGCTTTATTACAATTATTATTATTATTAAATTTTTTTATTATTGTTATCAAGGCCACATTCAAAATTCTTCACCGGCAAGGAGAAAAGAATATCTATAGCTTAATAAAGGGGCCCCGCCATAAATATTAATTTATCTGTTTGAAGACCAGCTTCAAACAGTTACCAGTTAAAATCTGATTTACCCCTCTACAACAATAAAATTATGTTTGTCTCAACTATCCACACTATTTTACTATCTATTATTCTTAGTTTTTTTTTTTTTTTTTTTTTTTTTTTTTTTTTTTTAACCTGTTCTATTATTTACATACAAATCACTTTTTAAATTGTATTATATAAACATAAAGTATTTTTTTACATATATATAAATTACACACATGTTTGCTTAAATTCCTTTTATAAATAAATGTGTAATTTTAATTACAACACCAGATTTCCATATCCGACAGACAAAAGAGCTCCGGATCACTATCCGTTTCATCCCTAGTATTTACCTGAGATATCTCCTTTAAGTCTATATGCTTGCGCCCTGTTATTATATCCTGATGATCTCCGAGGTGCCATTTGGATACATTTGCAAAATAGGTCTATTGCTTCATTGATATATCCTTCTTCAGCCTTCTTTACAGCGCAAAGTTCAATGTCCTTCGCCTCCTTAACCGCTGGTAATGTATCGTCATCATCATCTGTGAAAAGGACAAATAATGTTAATAAATTCAATAAATTTAAGCTTAAATAATTATTTAGTTCAACATCGCATTTATAAAAATATAAAGTGTTTGAAATTAAATGGATGTTACTTTAACCCGATAGCTCTGATTCTACTGAACTGACTGAATCTGAATGAAACTTCAAATGCGTGTTTGTACATCATTGGGTTGTACAACAAACACGCATTTGTGTGGTTGACGCAAAAAAAAAAAAAAAAAAAAAAAAGGGGGGGGGGGGTAGTTTTAAGTTTTGCCAACAGACGGCGCTTTTCGGCCTAAATCAGTTGCAAATATTGAAAATGATGTACATAGGATTAAAGGTTTGTGTACTGGCACACACAAACGAATTTCAATACATTATAGTCTATGATCAGAATTTTTTGAAATTTTTATTAATATCCTTAAATTAGTGGAAAGTATGTCCTATGTAGAAAATGGTACGAACAGCAGTGAATAAGGCAACAAGAATTGAAAAAGAATGAAGAATTAATATATATATATATATATATTACAGACTAGCAATGGAAATGTATCCGATTTATCAGCAGTTTAAAAGCAGCCGAATCCAAAGATTTCATTTAACTGATTGCGTTTTTACTTCCTTATACAAAGTATAAGGAAGTATGGTAATCCCGATTTGCGAAATGGATTTTGCATTTCACATTGCTCGAAAACGAATGATCGCTGAATGTTGCCAATTTATACGTGTGACTTTCATGATGTCTAGTTGTACACCTGAGAGTGTCGTCTTAACACGAGCTCTCGTTTTAGAGATATAAGGGACTTTACACGATTTTTTGTGACGTCTGTATGTATGTGTGTCTGTGTGTGTGTGTGTGAGTATGTCGCATAACTCAAAAACGGTTGGACGTAGAAAGTTGCGAATTGGTACATACGTTTGTTATAACATCTAGTTGTGCACCTCCCTTTTTGGACTTTGTATGATTTTCCGTTTTGGAGATATTTAGGAAAATTAGGTTCATAATGGCCAAAATGTATCAAAAAACGATAATAACTCAAAAACGGTTTGGACTTAATCTTGCAATTTAACTGACTTCCCGACTAGCTAGACATTTGAAACTTTCAGGAAAGCTCAGAACACGTTGACAATGGATTTTTAAAAATATTTTTAGACAACTGTTTCTAATACCTGCTGCTTTCAGCAGCGTTTATGTGATTCAACAGAAAATTTATTTAACTAACTTCTCGACTAGCTAGACATTTGAAACTTTCAGGCTAGATCAGAACACGGTGAAAATACACTTTTTAAATACTTTTAGCCAACTGTTTAGGGTCCCTGCTGTCTTCGGCAGCGTTACCAGTACAAATCTTGCAATCGATTTTTAACTAACTTCCCAACTAGCTAGACATTTAAAACTTCTGGAAAAACTGAAAACACGGTGACAATGCATTTTTAAAATATTTTTAGCCAATTGTTTCAGGTGACTGCTGCCTTCGACAGCGTTTGTATGGTTCAACAGAAAATTTATTTAACTAACTTCCCGACTAACTAGACATTTGGAACTTTCAGAATAGTTCAGAACAAGGTGAAAATGCATTTTTTAAAATACTTTTAGCCAATTTTTTCGGGTCCCTGCTGCCTTCGTCAGAGTTACCGGTACAAATCTTGCATCGGTTTTTAACTAACTTTCAGAAAAGCTCAGAACATGGTGATAAATATTTTTTTTAAATATTTTTAGCCAACTGTTTCGGGTCCAATGACAATGTTTTTTTAACATTATGTATATTTCTAAAAGTGTATAAGGAAGTCATGTGGTGCCCACATCAGATTTTTTAAATTACATTATATGTATTGCTATAGAAGTTTAATTGTGATGTGTCATTTGAGTCAATGACTCAAAATTTTAATTAATTTAGACTCGGTTATTGCTGGTTAATGTGGGTATTGAAATATAACTAATTTGACGTATAAGGTGACTAACTTAAAATGTAAACAAAACTTTAGGAATTAGAAAATGTTGTGGTAGATATTATAAAAATATGTTTTAATAAGTAAAATAATTAGGAGAAAAGTTTAAAAAAAAAAAGACCACAACAATACGCACTAAATTCGAATACATTCGTGTTCACTCAAACACATAAAAAAGCAAAAAGTGAATTAAAGAAACCCCAAAACTTATTAAAACGAACATCAAATTTTTGTACTATAATCCGTAATGTATAAAAAATTAGAAATTACTTTGTATTTATGTAAAGAGGGGGGGGGATTCCACACTTATTAAAATCTATGTAGTTTGTAAAACAATTACCTATAACAGGGGCAGTTTTTTTTTTTTTTTTATGTCTGTTAGTAGTAAAATTTTGTAACCGCTTACCGTTCTACAAAAATAATCTTCTGTATAAATAAAGCAAAATGTTTGTCGGCGGAAGACATCCGGGACCACTCCTATTTTTGATTGGTCTAGATCATAGATGCCAAGTCTCCCGTTTCTCAAGGGAGACTTCAAACCGGAAAACTTTTACAGCAGTTTTTGACAATATTAACCGTCGAAAATATATATAACATATTCCATTTAAAAATACTGGTGTCAATTCGGAGTTAAAAGTTAAAAATGTTGCCAGCTCTGGTCTAGATGTAACTACTTTGACGATGAAAATCGGCCATTCCTTTAGTAAAAACTGATGAATTTTTTTTTAAACATACTGAATAGATGTTATACATTTTTAAAAGAGCTCTAAAAGCTGTTCATTTTTTGTGCGGACACTATATACATTAAGTTATTAGATTTAAATATATTACGTTGCAAAGTTTCACAATGCGATATTATTTGATTGCTTTTATTAAAATTCGATAACGATTAAAACTAAATTTCGATTGCTTTAATTCATTAAATTTGTAAACAATTGTTGACTCATTCTTGAGATCATTCACATATATAGATATAGTAATAAGACATAGATTGATCATTGGGGGAAAAAATTATTCCTCTTTACTCGGAGAAAAGTCTACAATCCGCGTTTGTAATGATCGATAGATGGCGCTCTCTAACTGCAGTTGTTAGTAAATATAATAGCCACGTGGATTAATAATTGTTCTTTCTCCGCCATTACATCATGGAAAATCGATTGCATAATATGATGATATGCAGTGGTGTGATAATTTCACCTTAGCCCACCAGAGGGCGAGCATTTCATTACAATCGCGGATATGGCCGTCTTTTTCCGAGTGAATACACACAGATAATTTAGAAAATAAAATTTATGCATAATTTATGTACTAAAGGTGAATGAGAAACTGCAGATACAATTTCAAATTCATTTTTTTTTTCTTTTTATATATTTATTAATTTAGTTAATATTTAAAGTTAAACTATTTTTATATACTAAAACTAACGTTCTTTACCTACGCCGCTGCTAAATATATTTAAAAGAATTCTGAAAATTTTATATTACTTACTAATATAAAATCTTTAAAAATATTAAACTTTAAAAAACATATTCCATTAAAAATCAAACCAGTTTTTATTTCATAATAACAAAGCAACTAATTATAAAAATTATAATTTATAATTTAGTCAAACATAATTTACTTTTATGGTAACTTATCCATTTCTTTTCATAAATTTATTAGAAGAATTAAAACACTCAATATTTTGACATTTTGAAAATTCATCAACATTCTATTCTATTCCATAGATATAGTAATATATATAGATCTATCATCCCCATGCTATCGAGCAAAAATTTTTCAGGCCGAAAAAAGTTCTAAAATCAGCCATTAAGTGCTACTGTAAAAAAGAAAAAAAAAAAGAAAAATGAATTTGAAACTGTATCTGAAGTTTCTCATTCATCTTTAGTAAATAAATTATTCATAAATTTTATCTACTAAATTATCTGTGTGCATTCCTGTGCGTAATTTATTCGGGAAAAGACGGCCATTAAATGGACTTTTCCCGAGAAAAATGGCATCACTTTTTCCCCCTCCATGATCAATCTATGGATCAATCTATGTCTTTTTACTATATCTATGTTCTATTCTATTACAATTGCCGAGTTTCAATGGATTCAATCATAAATATATAGTAATATATATAAAGATCTATCATCCCCATGTTATCGAGCAAAAAAATTTTGATGCCGAAAAAAGTTCTAAAATCACCCATTAGAGAGTATTGAAAAAAAGAATAAAAAGAAAAATGAATTTGAAACTGTACCTGGAATTTTTCATTCACTTTTAGTAAATAAATTATTCATAAATTTTATTTACTAAATTATCCGTGTGTATTCCTGTGTGTGATTTACTCGGGAAAAGGCAGCCATTAGAGTGATTTTTCTCGAAAAACAAAAAGGATCACTTTTTCCCTCTCGCTGATCAATCTATGTCTTATTACTATATCTATGGCTTCAATACCACTATATGGCTGATGCCAAAAAATTTTTTCGTCATCAAAAATTTTTGAATAACAATGGGATGGATGATCTACACTCCTTCTCATATTTATAAGGACACTTTATGTTTTAAAATAACTAATGTAAAAATAATTGTGAACAAGATAATTCATACTAAGTGCACTTAATATATCTAGTATTCTGAAAACCAAAACTGCTATAATTTTTTTAATATGAAACAAAATTAATAAAAATAATGCAAAATATTTTTTTTCTCTCCACATTTTTAGATGTTCATAATTATAGGGACAATCAAGATTTTTTTCGTTTTATTTAACTTACTAGCGGATAAATCACAGTTGACATGCGAATTTGTTAACTACTGAGCTAGATTAATTCATATATAAGCCTTGAATTTTTCTTGGACGGACATTACTGATAATTCCTCGAAAAAAAGAACTTTCATGTAGTGAAGTATGATAAACGTGTTTTTTAAGTGGAAGGATAATTTCAATCCGCCGAATTCCTAATGAAATTCGAAGATCTAAAATTGCTGAAGGAAATGTGATCAAACGTTGAACTTCTGGTTCGATAGGAGAGAGATCTGATGAAAAATCATAATTGTTTCACAGAGATCGAAGACTCATAATTCCTCTTACTGTTCTACTCATAATGACTGCTGCTGAATTTGCTCGTAATTTTTAACGAAAGGTTGGAGTCCACATTTATGCATGTTTAAAATAATTAATAATATGTTAAAATGAATAAAAAACCTGTAATAACCAATAAGCATTTAATGGGGGAAAGAACGTCTGTGTTAAAGTTGAATAAAGTCAATATTAAATGATAAAATATAACATTTTCGGGTGAAAAACATTTTATTCTTGATCAACCAAATGGTTTTAACAGTTACTGGCACGATATGACGATAGCGAAAGACAGAGCAGATTTTTTAAAGACAGATGTGAGTCGGGCATTTTAAAGGTGGATCTATGATGCTCTGGGGAGCTGCTTCTACTCAAGGCAGAATGAATTTAGTAATTTTTTCTATTATTATGAACATCAAGAGAATATCCGCAAATTATAAACGTGGAATTCTCATATTTTTGTTAGATTTTCGGGGGTAATAATATTTTTTTCAACAAGACTTAATAATACAAGACAAGTAATAATATTTTTTTCAACAAGCTCTACATCTAGAGCAATAGGAAATAGTTTGAAGAAATAAACTTCTGTATTATTGTCCTTCCCGTGGCCTAAAAGTTGAAAAAAACCTTAACTTATCAAATTACAAAAGTGCATGCAAGTGGAAAGCAATTTTAAATAGTTTAAATGTATTCAGAATATCATCTATGCTGTATGGAATGGTACTGAAACTGAATTAAAAAAAAAAAAATGTATATATATATATATATATATATATATATATATATACCAGAGAGAATGTCTGACTGTTTCACCCTAAAAAAAGACCCCATAAAATATTAATTTAAAGAATAACTGAAAAAAAATTACTAAGATTCGAGCTGTCCTTATAATTGTGAACACCTGAAAAATCATCTTTTTGACCTTATTTAATGTTTTTTAAGATAAAAAAAAAAGTTAAAACTTTTAAAATATAGTCTATTAATGAAATTCAAATTAATAAGAAATATATTTGTTTAAATAATAGTGTTCAGTGTTTAGTTAATATAGAAAAACGGGTGTCCTTATAATTATGAGAACCAGTGTATATAAATTACTATATCTATGTTCACATAAGACCATAGAGCATTGTTGCAAAACGGGAGAAATATTTAATTTAATTTAATTTGTAATATGTTTTTTGATTTTTTTTACCTTAAAAGGAATTTTTAATTATGTTACAAGTTACAAACAACGAGATATATAAATTAGAGTGCTGATTCAATGGATGAAGGATTAGCTTTCCGTGGTTCAAAATGAATCACGTGACATGAACCAATAGGTTGCGATGTTTGGCTGTTTATCACTTTTTTGGCGACTGTCCGCGAAAGACTCTAATTTATCTAACTACAGAATGATTTGAAATTGATATGATGACTTTAATAAATATGTGATATAATTGCTATACTAAAAAAAAAAAATAAGGACACAACTGAACTTGAAAATAAAACTAAAAGCATGCGTATAAATCATAGAACGTAAACAAACAAAAGCTTTGGCGACAATGGTTGGCTGGGTTTGCCAAGCGGCGCCATGAACAATATTATCTCGAATTATGCGAAATATACTACCATGAATGCAAATAGTCAGAAAAATTGTTTCGAACAAATAATAAAAATATTATTTATGCAATAAATAATTAAAGTGTACGATCTTTCATAAAATGCATTATTTTCATCACATGATTTACTTCCACAGCCTTCGTCGAATAATTGAAAGAAAAATAACAAATATTATGTATTAAAACATACAAAATAAAACAATTATAATTTACCTGTGAAAAGTTACTGGTCAGCGCCTACCCATTTATTTTTATAAAAATAAATTCTTTTCAAAAGAGTTTCACAACTTAAAAAACAGTGTTCTTCCATAGAATGTTTGGAAATAAGCTATCTGTAACCAAGGAAACCACCGAATACGCAGGTGCAAGGGGAGCATGTCACATGACTCATCTTGGACCTTCTCAAGGGTTACCATTTATCACTCTACTTTATATATCTCGTTGGTTACGAAGTCCAAAATGTGATATAAAAAATAAATAGTGATTCAATTCTTTTGAAAGTTCATTTAAATTTGGTGACCACCGAAGCGGGCGTAGCCTGTTAGTGATTTATAAAGTAGGGAAGTGTCTTTATTTTATAAAATTTATAAAACTGAGTTACAGTAAATTAAATCGTATAATAATGCAGAATTTTTCCATTTCAATACTTTTAAAAAGTCAATTAAATTTTAAAAAAGAGAAGGGATTCAGTATCGGACAAAACCCTTACCGCCCACCATAAAAGCTGAGGTATGGACCGAGTTGATTATCACTGACCTATAACATAAATGCAGCGTTTAGACGCTATCTTGCTTATTCTTACACATGCATGCATACATTCATCACCATAAAAATAGCAAAAATAAATTCAGACAATCCTAAAACTCATAGAAACGTTAAAAATGTCATTTTAGATTTTTTTTTTTTTTTTTTTTTTCATTATAACTTTTATCACCTGTATTTTTATAAATTTAGAGAATCTGTGTTTATTTAGTTCTCCACAGTCCACAGTACTTCACTAATACCTTCTATGGGCATCTTTTAAACAGTTATTTATAACGAAAATTTGAAATAAAATAACTCTGTCAATCAGGGCCCGACTTAGCCTAATCGGGGCCCGGGGCAAAAATTTCTTTGGGGGGGCCCCCCTCTGCCTCACTACTTCAGTAGTGAAGAACCGAACTTTATGGAGGTATTTAAATTTTTCACCTCATTATAGATATATAACAAGAAAATTGACTAGAACCTAAAATAGCTATAAAGTCCCCCCCCCCTCCAATGGTCAGACGAAATATCGTTCTGTCCATTTTATTTCTGATTGTTAACTTTGTCATCTAGCTGCGAAAAATTCATATCCTGGCTGACATTAGGACGGAATTCAGCAAAATTTTGGCAATTACGATGAGGCTCAATTAAGCCAGATTTTAAACTGTACTGATATTTTGTTTAAAAAAAGTTCATTAAAGAAGGAAACGTAAAATAAACTTTCTGTTCGATTTTGGGGGCCCTTCTGATGTGGGGGCCCGGGGCAGCTGCCCCGTATGCCCCTGCCTTAGTCAGGCTCTGCTGTCAATGTAATCTTATTTTTTATCAATTATTTTCCTGGTTAATAAATTTCTTTCTTATAAACATCTCAAAAGTTATAACACAAAACTGTCTTTAATTAAGTACTTTCATTCGTGTTTGTTAATATATATTATAGCTTTCTCAATTGTTTTAAATTCTCTCAATTTAAAATGCATTCGAAAAGATCGCCATCTCTTGACGATTTCGCGAAGTTTTTGTGTTAAATATTACTAAATTCAAAATAACTATCTTGTATATTGATCTTTTTTTATTATTATTATTAATAATTATGATTGTTGCGAAAGGCACTGATACATGTTAGGAGTAATGTCCATGCAAATTTTCAACTCAATAGATGCAGAACACTGAGCACTATGCTTGTCAAACTGAACAAGAAGGCGGCAGCTTTAACCGGAATATTTCACGTTTTCAAAGTGACAGTAAATAATATGTCGGCCCTTTATTTCGTATCAACTTGTAAATCGGATTGCTGTGTCTCGAAGTCTTGGAGACCGTGGAGCTGTTATACAGGTAGTTGAAAAGTCTAAAAAACTCTGTCAACATACACTTGCAGCGTTTCGCCGTTTTACTTTTCCCTGATGCAGATTTCTTTTCTTTCTTTCTTACTTTTTTCTATGGGTGACCCATATGTCTGTATAGTCATTTTAAAAATCTATAAAAATTGAAGGAATCGATAGAATTGAACATGGTTTGAAAAAAATTATTCTCCTGAAAGTTTTTTTTTTTTTTTTTTTTTTTTTTTTTTTTGGGTAAAGAAAAAAAATGGTTAAAATTTTCGTCGATAGCGGGCACTGTACTCGAGTAAATCGCACATTTCCTTCAAAAACTATACTTATTTGCATGCAAATGTTTACAAGTATATAGCTCTTGTTATATGTGTCAGCCATCACCACAAATTACAGTTTACAAACAAGTTACAACACCGGTAACTGCAGCTTCAGTCTTCGATTCTTATCTAGAGTAAAACATCTTCATCAGTAACGCTTTATCCACCAAATCAGCGACGCAATTAAAACTTCATGTAGGCGCGAGTAGGAAGGAAAATAGGAAATGACTTGTTAATCATAAAATCGTGCAATTTTTAGGATTCTGAATTGCATATTTCTGGTTACGCATCCGCGCAGCACCTTCTATAGACAAACAATTTAACTTTTTTTTTTTTTTTTTTTTGACATGAGAAAATTTATGTTCAGATCAGTGCACAAACAATTTATGTAAATTAAAAGATATATATATATATAGGTTATAGGTATATATATGTGTATGATTTAAAATTTACAAACTGTACTTATTAACTATAATAATATATTCTCTATCTTCATCAGCACAGTAAGCTTCAACTAAGATAAATATTTTTTTTTTTTTTTTTTATAATGTAATGTGAATAATAATTAAATACCAGTGCGAAGAAAGGACAAACTAGCTAGTACATATATGTAAAACCAAGTTCAAATATTTTTATTTGTTTCATAATATTTTTATAAAATATTATATTTTTTATAATATTTAAATATTTGTTTTATAATATATTTGTCATACGTCATTTATTTATTTAATTTTTTATAATGTGTTTATTTTTTTTTTTTCCCTTCACTGTACATTCCTTGCTGAAAAACCTAAATTGTTACTGATTGCCTTCCATATTACGAAAGAATATGCACTCGTGTTTGTGAAAATTGCAATACCATGAAGAGATTATGCAAAGAATTACAAAGCGATTGTGCATGCGTGGAACGAGAACCTACTCCTTATCAGTCACTTGTTCTAGGTATATAAAGGACTGTAAAGGCGCACTGAAATCTGTTTATCGTCCTCTGTCTGCGGTAAACGTTTCATTGGTAGTCAATTTGCCTCGTCAAAAGCGGAGGGTGCCATACCAACAACTAATGAAGTTCGTACGAGGCCGCATCGTTGGTAAGCGAGAGAGTGGATTTTCGTATCGAGAAATCGCAGCCCGCACGCAGTTTAATGTCATAACAGTGATGCTTGTTTTTAAGAAATGGACAGAGGAGAATCAAGCAAGCCGAAAACCTGCCAGTGGGGCACGCAATAGAACAACGGTACGATACGACAGATACCTCGTCCGCATGGCTGTGACGAACCGTACAGCGTCCTCTCGTGTGTTAGCACAACGTTGGAACACGGATACATCTGTTTTGTTGTCTAGCTTCACGATTCGTCGCCGTTTACTGAAGCATGAACTGCGTGCAAGTGTTCCTCTACGCAAGATTCCCCGCTCGCTGAATCACAGACACCTCCGACTTCAATGGGCTCAGCAACACAGCACGTGGCGTGCCCAGTGGCAACAAATTGTTTTCTCCGATGAATCTCGCTACAATCCGGAGTACAGTGATGGAAGAGTACGCGTCCGACGTTACAGGGGAGGGGGACATCTGCTCCCACAGTATGTTATCCAGCGTCATATTGCACAAACGCCTAGCATTATGGTGTGGGGAGCTATTGGGTATGATTGTCGATCCCATCTAGTGCACACTGCGGGCAACCTCAACACTGATCGCTACATAAGGGAAATTTTGGAGCCAGTGGTCCTTCCCATTCATCGACGCATTCCGGGTGCTGTATTTTAGCAGGATAATGCCCGTGCACCTGTTTCTCAGACTGCACAAGCCTTCTTCAGTGCACAGCAGGTTTCGCTTCTTCCGTGGCCTGCCTATTCCCCGGATATGTCGTCCATCGAGCATGTCTGGATTTCATTGGTCGGCGACATGCTCGTACATCTGGTAGGGCGCACACTATGATTGAACTTTGGCGTCAAGTCGAAGCCATTTGGAAGGAATGCCATTCCCCAGGATTACATTCAGCAGAACCTCTATGATTCAATGCCACGACGTGTACAAGTTCTCATCGCTCAGCGTGGCGGACACACAAAGTACTGATTTTAGGCTTTTTTTTTTTTTTTTTTTTTTTTATCTTGTATGTTTGATCGTTTATTTATATCACTATCGTTTATTTGTACCACAATATACGGAATAAATTTCTGACAATTCTTTCATAATGTTGCAATTTTCACAAACAGGAGTGTAATTTAATGTAAAATAGGGATAAAACAACAGTAGCATAGCTTTACAATTTATATAAGATCTACAATTTATATTGCAAAAGGTGCTCCTTAATTTTAGCATTTGAACAATTAATCTTTAAAACATGTTTTTTCTATCTTTTTTGCACTCTCTGGACTTGTTTTAGTTTAATCGTAGTATTAAACGAAAAATAAATAAATAAAGAGAAAAGCATAAATGACGAAAACACATTCATTAAATCCTCTTGCTTAAGTGAACTCATTTATTATTCTGCGCAAAGATTTAGTGTTTGCTTATTTGCTTCCTTGTTATAGAAAAAAAGGAAGAAGAAAAAACTAAATAGCTTGTGATTCACGAATACACGGGTGAAGAGAGAGAGAAATAAAAAGTCTTATAAAATGAGAACAGAATATCTAACGTCGCATGAAATCTTACACCCGTTACGCTATGCAATTGCTAATACACTTTCTTTTCTCGGTTAGATTTTAGTCAGATTGTGGCCATATAAAGTAATGCTGTAAGATGTTTCGGCATTTAAGACTATTTTTGCGGAAAATAGTTATTAAAGTCCAATTTAAAGCATATGTGTGAAACAATATTTTTCATAGATGAAAAAGTTCCAGTGTGCCACAAAGTTTTATGAGGTCCTCAAAAAATATTTCTTTCATAGGGATCATTCTTTCACGGCGCTATGTTCGTTATGACTATAAGAGGCAAAAGAGTCTTAAATGATAATTAAAGGATTTATACCAGTTCTACAAAATTTAAGTTAAAAATGATATGCATGTATCGCTCCATGGCTGTTACTTATTCTTGATAATAGTAAAATACACAGGAAAATTAATGTCGAATGATGAAGAATAAGAATTCCCATAGATAAAGGTCATAAACTGCACAGACACGCTATTTATATATGTAAAATTTATAATAAATTAAATATGAGAAAGAGATTCCATAACGTAACGAGCAAGATTGTAAGAAGCGTTGATATTGGTGTGTGGATTAAAACCGATTGTCTTCGTGAGGAACTTAATCTTATAAAAAATGCTCTTTGTGTGTGTATATATGGAGGTTCTTAAAAAGTCCTAGCCTGTAATTCTGCAAGTTTCAGAGAAAACATTTGAAAACTGCAAAACTAGGGTGATAAGTAAGATTTGATTTCGAAGTCAACACCTCTTGTCAACCAGTTTTTAAGAGAAGAACCCCACAGGAATTTAATAACGAAACCGTTTTGATATTAGCAGCAATAGTTAAGTAGGAGTAAGCTTTGAATTTTAGGATGAATACAGAAATACACAATTAGTAATGGAAGGAATACCAGTGGACCCCTTAGTAAGATCACTAAATAATTTCCTCCGGATCAGGCCTATCCAACCCAAAAGGTTTTGTGGTCACTGTGGAAACATTTTACTGCGACGAGCGAAACTGCATAATGATAGATTCTAATTTATTTCAAATTAATTGTACAGTTCCTAATCGCAAGTTGTGATTTACAGCTTCAAATGTATGCTTTTGTTGACAGTTTTACTATGACCGTAGATGCTGTTTCCACGCAAAAGAGTCAGACTGATTTCTTAATTTTTGATGTGCTAACAAAAAATATCAATTTATAAATTTCGAGAATTCGGCCACATGGCGTGTCGGGGACTACATGTTGGTCCTCCCTGATCTAAATAACGTTTGGAAGGTTTTATTTTAGAATAGAATAAGAACCAGAATCTGTAAAAATTAAACATAAAATCAATGTGGGACATGTAAACTGATTTGTTAAAAAGTACAATTTAACCACCTTTATCCGTTTAGTGATAATTAAATTGGACACGATGCAATTCCACTGCAGCGTAGGATAATTCCTCCGACAATTTATCTAGCTTTTCCCCATCGGTCAATTTCGCCGCATTCCTTCCCGTTATTTTCTCTCGAAAGGCAATTCCGCCGAAAGCAAGGCTCAGAACTAGTCTATAAAGCCTATAAAAGAATATATATTTAAAATTGAGTCTATAAAAGTCTATATTTTCAAAAATTAGTCTATAAAGTCTATATTTTTAAGAACTTCCATATTAAAAAATATTTTTCCAACAGATATGCTTGGAAAATTGAAGGAAATACGCATGTAACATTTTCAGGTGTCATTTTTATATCTCCCTTCTTTATATGACTTCACTTATAATTTCCTTTAATATTATCGATTAAATTGTTATTGGTAACTTGTAATGAATATATTGCTATGTATATCCTTCTCTTATATTAAACGAGTAAATCACTGGACTTGTTTTATATACCTATATATATATATATATATATATATATATACAGTTGCGTGCAAAATTTTCGGGCCAAACTAATTTTTACCAATATCTTTAGAATAAATTTAGGTAAAAAGAATTTAAATATTGTACCGCAAACTTTATCAAATATACATTAAAAATATATAACATGCAAATTTTTACAATGAAAGTATTTAAATATATAATGAAATATATATAAATCCGTTGATATAAAGTTTCGGGCCAAGCAATTAAGGTGCCTGATTACCGTCGGAGGTGATTTTTTTTAATAATTGAAAAATTGCCTATTTATGTGCATTATATGATAGAATATAGTAAAGAACAGTGAATAACCTGAAAAAAAAAATATGCAAATTTTAAAATACTTTGATATTTAGGCTCAAAATATTCATAAAATGTGCGGAAAAAAAAAAAAAAAAAAAAAAAAAAAGCACTTTTACAAAACATCTTAAGTCAAATTTAAATAAAGATATTTTTATTCTGTAAATTTTATTTAGATTATTGAAAGGTCCTTAAGGGAGTGAACTAATCTCAAAACTATAACCATGTTACTTAATATTTTAGAGAAGATAACATTTTTACATGCTGAAAAAATCATAAGTATACATGACAGTTCATAACTTCTATCGACAAAAAAAATTAAAAAATAATTTAGCTAGATTCATTGTAATAGCAGGAGACTTGGCGTTGGAATATTAAAACAGGAATAAACTACTACATCAGAAACGCCAAAGGAAAATTATTGAGGTGCATACAGCTGTTTCGGTAGCCTAAAGCGTACCGTCTTCAGTGCAAAAAGAATTCTGAATCTGGAGAAGTGCTCGTATATATAGGAGAGGGACCGGATTTAGTTCAACCAATAGGATTACGGAAGATGTGGGGAGTGTAGCCAATAGGAATTAAGGAATGTGTAGCTGTGTTCCTTAATTTTTCTACTGTTTACACAGCTACACATTCCTTAATTCCTATTGGCCACACTCCCCACATCTTCCGTAATCCTATTGGTTGAACTAAATCCGGTCCCTCTCCTATATATACGAGCACTTCTCCAGATTCAGAATTCTTTTTGCACTGAAGACGGTACGCTTTAGGCTACCGAAACAGCTGTATGCACCTCAATAATTTTCCTTTGGCGTTTCTGACGTAGTAGTTTATTCCTGTTTTAGATTCATTGTCGTACTTCAATCCCTAAAACAACTCCTCTAGAAAATTTATCAAAGTTTATTAACATTTAAATTATAATTTTTGGAGTTATGATGTTTTGGGATAAAGAAAATGCTAAAAATCTCATTTTGAGAAAAAGCAGAAAACGGATTTAAAAACAAGATTTTACCTATTAAATAAACTAGTTGACATAGGTGGACTCTGCTCAGTTCCCCATCATATATATATATATTTATAAATTTTTAGAACAGGACATTCTCTTAACATAGTTATCATGTTAAGAGAAATGAATTTAAAAAAAATCCCTTTTCGGCAAGCTTAAAGGCAAAGGTAGATTCCTTTACGTTAATGTTACAAAGGTAAAGAAATATTACATATGTATTAACATATGTACTTAGCCAATGGCTTTGATTCCTCACATTGCTTTATCTACGTCGCTATTCTATTTTTAAGAAATTTAATTATCAACTACCTTACTATTCATTCTACTTAAAATTTTAGGCTAGATTTATTGGTCAAAAAATGTTTCAATTTTTAAAAATCCGACCTCATAATCATTCAACAAATAGAAGCCATAAAGATATACAATTTGGTGACAAAACTTGTAACTTAGCAATGAAATTTGTGATTTGGCGGCAAAATTTGATAGTTGACGACGAAATTAGTTATTTGATGACAAAATTTGGCGAGCTTGGCGATGAAAAATGGCAGCTTTGGCGTCATTATACTTTCTTCCTACGCAAAAACATCATATCTCTTCACAGATCTGTTTCCACTAAGGCTCCTATATATACGAGCTGGCGCATCAGGCATTTTGTTGCCTTAGGGTTGTCACATGTACCCAGCGCGTTTCTCTGATAAACAAACGACAAACATTTTTTTTTATCGTCTTACGTTACTTTAGAGTAACTTGCTTTATTATATTTCATAATTTCAGCTAAGTAAACTATGATATGGAAGTTTGTTTAGCGATAAAGTGCTATAATCATTCAAGAAGTGAATATAAAGTGTTCACAGACCTTCTATTACTGTGTATTTGAGTTTTGGCGACATTTTGTAAAAGAAACAGAAACCGCCCTAACAACACATCGTGCATCCATAGGATATCTTCAGAATAAAATGACATCCTGAGAATGTACTGTGAAAAAAATGTATTTTTAGGAATATATTGTTGCTTATTGCTCTTATCTTGACCGGATTAACTTCAGATCAAGATTTCTTAAAATCATTAGGGAAGCGATAAGGACGCCAAGCGGGAATGCTGTCCTCTTCGGAGGCAAAATAATGGCGGTGATGCGCCGGCCTATTATTTTATTTAGGGGCTCTAGTTTCCACAAGATAAAAAGTCAAAGGAAGCTGCAACGTATAAACTGCGAGTAGTCTCCTTAGAAGCGCTCTACATCGCTCCAAGAGTGATGAGCGGGGGCAGCTCCCTGTTAAATTTCAATCGTAAATTTAAATTCTTTCGTAAACGGGTGTTCTAAACTATTCACCACAAACGATATTTTTACCAAGACTAACGTATTATTTTAATTTTATATTTTTAAAGGATTAATTAAAGCTGTTACCATGGTTTTTATATTTTCAGTTATCATTTTTAATATTGTTTGCACGTGACGTAAGCATCAGATTATAAATTTAAGCAATTAAAGCTATAGAAAAAGTCGGCTTCATTACGAAAAATCACTTTTTAACTTGTAACTTTTAAACAATTGAAGTTATCGAAAAAGTTTAAATGCAAAAATTGTTCTTCAGGGTAAGGCGGTAATTCGCCTAATTTGAAGTATTTTCCTATTTTCAATATTAAAGAAATTATAGGCAAATGAAATTTTCCACCCCCCTTTGAGCTGGATACCCCATCTACGAACTCGACCGAGATTTTTACTGTCCTGACAACATATCCCCAGCTGGTTAAATTTAAATAAAAATTACTCCAGTTATCGTGTTCACAACTTAACATGGGAAAAAGCGTTATACATATATATATATACCTATATATATATATATGAACTTTTGAACGGAGGGTGGTTTTGAGTTCTACGGGTCATGATCGGTGAAGATATGAAGAAATTTTCCAGAAGTCGTGTCATGAGAGCCATTGCAATAGGTAGATCTCCTATAAGGAATCTACCTAAAAACGCTTGACACAGTAACATGATTAAATCCCCGCCTAATAGGCTATCCACCGTTCACTTCGATATATTTATCTTATTCTAATCTATTAATTTATTTTATTAGGGTAAATTTCGTAGTTTAGTTTTCATGCTACTATTTCCAATGCAACAATCCTCAAAATGCATATTTATATCGAAAATTTTCAATTTTGTTATGTTGATGAAATCTTAAAAAACGAATAGCTTACGAAATTTTCCTATTAGAATATTTGAAATCAGTCATGTTCATACAAGTATCATAAATGTTATTTTGAAGTTGTCTGATATATTTATGATCCTCAAAATGGACGTTTATGCTCAATTTTGTATTCTTCTGCCATTTTAAGAGGATCGTAAATTCCAAATAACTTACGAATGTCTTAAATTAGAAAATTCATACTCTATGATATTCATGCCAGTATCCTAAATACTATTTCGAAAGTGGTTTGACATCTTTACGCTGATAATATCCCTCAAGATTGACGTTAATGTGAAATTTTGCTCTATTCTGTCATGTTAAGAAATTCGTAAATTTCCAATAACTTACGAAATCTTTATATTGGAAAATTCATAGTCATTAATATTCATACCAGTGTCCTAAATAATATTTCAAAAGTAGTCTGACATCTTTACGATGAAAATATCTCTCAAAATTGACGTTTATGTGAAATTTTGCCCTATACTGCCATGTTAAGAAATTCGTAAATTTCCAGTAACTTGCGAAAATTTCAGCATATTTATAGTTACTGATGTTCATTCCGGCATCAAAACTGATATTTTAAAACTGGTCTGACATTTTTACAGTAAAAAGTTTTCATTTAATGCACGTTTATATGAATTTTTGTCCTATTCTCCCATGTTAAGAAAATCGTAAATTTCTAATAACTTACGAAGTTTTTAAATTCGAATGTTGCAAATGAATAGGGTTCTTGCCAGTGTCGAAAGTAATATTTTAAAACTGATTCGACCTCTCTGCGACAATTTGTTCTTGAGATATCGTGTACACAGACTAACAAACTAACGGACTGACCCACTAACAGACTAACAGACTAACAGACTAACAGACACCCTACAGACAGACACCATAGAAATTTTGTCATTTTCGGATTCCTCACACCTGAAAACGTGTAGAAAAGTCAAAAAACCGAGGTCGAAAATTTTCACGATTACCTAAGTTCCCCATACCTATAGTATGATGGGGAACTAAAAATGGAATGGAACAAATACTTTGGCAGACAAATCAGTACCTGAAAGACTCAGAAAAATGACTAAGTCAGTTGATAAAGTTATTAAGAGAAAGGCAGTTGTAGATCCAAAAAAGAATGATGCAATGATAGCGCGTGATTTATTGGAGGAAAACTTGGTCGATGTTCATCGTCGTACTGTTTGAGCTAGATTAAACCAAGTTGGACTTTCTAGATGCGTCAGAGCAAAGAAATCGTTGATTTGTGCAATGAATAAGATGGCAAGATTAAAACTTGCTTAAGCACATGAATATGGGACAGTCGAAGACTGTAAAAAAGTGTTATTTTCAGACAAAACAAAGATTAATATTTTTGAAAATGATGAAAAGAGATACATTCAACAACCAAATAATGCCAGGTATGATTCTAGATAGAAAATGTTGACTGTAATACATGGAGGGGGAAACATCATAGATTGGGGAGCTTTTTCGTATAAAGACGTTGGTCCTTTAATGACAGTAGAAGGCACTATGGACAAAGTTATATATAAAAACATCTTAACGAACATAAAATGTTTCCTTATGCACTCTGAAAAATGCCACGAGGACGGGTTTTGCAATCAGATAATAACCCTAAGCTTAGATCTGGATTCGTTTAAAACTTTTCAATGGCAAAAATTTTGTATCCTTGAATGGCCAAGTCAACCTCCTGCCTTAAATCCCATTGAACATTTATAGGAATAGCTAAAATTAAAGGCAGGAGCTATTAATTCTTCAAATAAAAAATATTATCGTAAAAAGCTCAAGAGAAATGTCAAAAAAATTTACCATACATTTTAATAGAGTCAATGCTTCATCGATGTTCTGTTGTGATAGCTTCAAAGGGCATGTGACCAAGGTATTAATGTTATTTGACCTTTTGGTTCTGATGTGTTATAAAAAATATTTTTTGCTATTTTGAGAGTTTGTTTTTCATAAGTTTGGTTGGCCCGAAACTTTTGAACATACAAATTTTATATGTTTTGTTATAATTTAATATTTTTTATTAACAAAATTTGTAAGGCATTTGGTTCGATAATATAATTGATTTACTTTTCATATTAGTACTACAATTTTTTAAATCTTTATTCCTAAAATAATTATTAATGAAAAAGTATTTGGCCCGAAACTTTTGCACGCAACTGTTATTTATTTTTATTTTATTTTATTTATTTTATTTTATTTATTTATTTATTTATTTATTTATTTATTTTTTTTTTTTTTTTTTTTTTTTTTGGGGGGGGGGGGGATGGCTCTAGCGATTTTGATGAAAGTTTGGGATTAGGGAATTTTTAGATCGAAAACGACGATTGGGCTTATCCTCATCTTCAAGAAATTTCACATAAAAGTTAGCTGTCGCGACCCTAGAATAATGTATAATAGAAATCTTGTCTTCTAGGAAACTGCTTGAATCATTTTGATAGGAAATTATAGTTAGTGCTTTCATATGATGATTCGATTTTAACTTTCCTTACCCTTATTTCCAGAAAAATTAGCTTTCAGTGGTAACTCGCTCTGTGCACTGGCCCCTGGTCAAACAAATAATAAATGTAATTATCTTTAAACAAATCACTGTATCTACACAAGTATGAATGATTTTTACAATGAGACCATGTGAACTCGGTCATCCAGTCACTAAAATAAATAAAAAGAGAGAATGCAAGAGGGTGGTTGTGAGGTGGGTATTTTCTCTCACATTTTTTAATCTATGTTCAAAAATTAGCTAAGCATTTTATGTATAACAAATTTCATTACATAAAAATCTTAATTTGTGTATCATCGTTACAGTTATTTCGTCCCTTAAGTTTAGTTATTAATATATTTAATGTTAGTCTATTAAGTCTATAAATTTCCAATTTTAGTCTATAAAGTCTATATATTTTATATTTAAACTATCATATTCTTTGTTAGGACTTGAGCTTTATTTTTTCACCTGTTTGTCGATTAATATGGTTTGCAGTATAATTAATCCAGTTCACTACAAATCCTAGAAATAATCATCATTTTTTGAGATTAATCCTAACTTACGATTGTAAATGGTCGATTCCCTTCCCACTTTATGCAGACTTAGGACTGGCAGACTTTAAAATAAAATCTGGTATGGTTAAATTTGTTCTTCCCTATGTTATAAGCCAGGTGCTTCAAAGTAAATCATGAAAATGTTCATTTTGTCAGATTTTCTTCCCTAAATTTTAGGAGTGTTAGTGGTCACGATATGAAGCTTTTGATGCTGATAGTTCGAACTTATGACAGGCATATTTCACCAAGTTAGTCCTGATAAGACTGTCTTCTAACTACTTCGTAATATACTGATCCAATTTTTCTCTTCTGTGCATGTGCAAAACTAATTTCGATACAAGTAACTGTTCGTTCGTGCTAGACATACAACTATAGCATTCGGTCTGGCACTGCAGCAATATTTCCACAAAATGAATAAGATTAGGATAGGTTTGGTAAAAACAGGTGTTAAAATGCGAGTGGAATGATTCTCACCCATTAGTCGTGTTTTCTGCAGAAGTATCAGCTGTCTGTCGCATACATCAAATCAGGCTCTGCATTTTCTTTAATACAGTTGTCTACTAAGTAGTCAACGAACTTGAAAATTCGTGTATCTTTAGGTTGAAATGGAACTAGGTCTAATGTTAAAGTCTCCCACATAATCCGGTTTTAAATGCGAGTCTAAATTTTTTGTTTAACCATTGGCTAATCTCATTTGATTCGCCTTCCCGAAATTCTTTTCCAAGTCCAAGATTAAGGATCTTGCGATGCCAGGTCTGCCCTTATTGAAATTGCAGCCCTGCAATGTAGGATTAGGCCATGTCACACGAATGGCGCTGTGGTGCTGAAATCAACCACAAGATGGCTTAGTTCGAAATAGAGATTCCGCTCAAGGCAGTTTTCCTGAATCGATCTGAATAATTTAGAATAAGTATCTTCCTGTTTATCCGGCGATAAACAGAAAGCCAGGGGCACATATCTGCCATTTTCAGTCCCATGAACAGTGAAACATTGTAGCCAAAATTTTTTAGAGTATTTGAATGTGCCTATTTTCTGACATTTGCTAAGAATTAAAAGATTTGAATTGCCGGAAAATACGCAAATCGTGAAAAGTGCGACATAGTAATATTATCTGTTAGACGAAATGCATCATATACATGCCATGCATATAAACATATTTCACATATCAAGTTTCCTGTGATTCCAATACCATAGAAACTGAGATGTAACAATCAAGCAAAGAATAAAAAGTGTAGCAAAGAAGCACCATTTATGGTTAGATATATACCAAATATATTAATATCATTTTAAGTCAAAATCAATTAAACGCTTCAGAGAATTCTGTGATTTAGTTTTGTATTACATACTAGCACATTATAATGTATGGTTCACAAAATCTTCGTCGCTTATTCAGCCGTAGATGTATATCTTCTGAAAATTGAGAAATAATTTTTTAGGGGACCCTAAAACATGCATATTAATAAAAGACTGGTAATTGAAAAAAAATTTTAAGTATTTTTTCACATGAAACTTAATAGAGCAATTTAAAAAAATATATATAATTAACCAAAAGTTTCAAGGAATTAAATTTCAGTGATTACAAAATTTAGATATTTCAACAGCCCCATACAAAATAAATAAATAAATAAGTAAAGTAAAATCAATGATAAAAATATACACCACAACCTTAGAAATCGATGTACAAATTTCAGCATTGTAGTTTAAAATGTTAAAAGGAATATATTGAAATTGAGTTGTTGAATGGTATGTCATAAATCAAAATCTCTCCTACATCTCTTGGATAACCGTAGTAGGTTCTGTGAGGGAGTTACTCACATATCCTTTTATTTCATCAAATTTATTATATCTTAACTAATTATATATGTATTCACAATTAAAATTTATTAATCTTTAATAATCCTCTTTAAATATGCCAAACTTATTTTAAATTGAGTAAATTCTTTATTGGAAATTAAAATACTTATCATTTTCTAATTTTAAGAACAAATTCAGTATCAAATCCATTGATCTCTTTTTAGCATAATGCAATATATATATAGGGATCTAATACACAATTTAATTTTATTCTCCCTGAAAGTAATTATTTTTTTATTTCTATTTCACTATGTTTCGCAATAAATCTAATTATATTTATAGCTATAAATGTTCTGTTGGAAAATTTCCGTTATATCTTTTTATTGTTTTATTTTATTTTATACTCAAATAATCTATTTAATTGCAGCTATTAAACTAATAACCCGTTGTGTAGACATCATGTCGCAAGAATTTCGTAATATTTGATGATTACTTGCACCTGTCTTCCAACGATCTTTTTGGCGAATGTGTTTTATGCCAAGGTGGGGCTGCTATATTTTCAACCGTCTTTTTATTTTTAAAATTTCCCATTAAAATAACATTAACACAAAGGAAAATATATTGGCGCCCTTGGCTTTATAATGTGGTGATATTATCTCTATCTGGCAGTTAACATCTGGGCTGTCGGATTGGATTCCACACAGTTTTGATAATAATCGCGGTCTGTTGAACATGTTATAGATTAGCTCTCTCTCCCACCAGCTTTATAACAGTTTCCATCAAAATTATGAACCGGGTTTTGTTATTAAAAATTAATTAAATTGCCTTTTTATTCTATAATTATAATATTTATCGTTTTTGAAAATATACTTCAATAAATGTCCAATAGTTTAAAATAATTTAGTATCTGTTTTTCTTTGACGGCAATGTACGTTTATTATATCGGCAAAATATCTTTAAAAGCGAGTATGTTTGAATTGGATCCTCCACTACTGTACAGAAACCTATTGTACAGGTTCTAACAAAGTAATTTCAAAATACGTATTACAAATATTGTCAAGTCTGTTTACTAAATGGTAATAGGCTCATATGTGTATCACATAAATATATTTTATGATATACAAATATAAAAGTTTATTTTTATTTAATTAAACTGCTCTGCATGAAAATCGGCCCCAACACCATTTTTGCAAATTCTTTTGTAAAATGACCTCCTGAATCCGAATATGCCGCCCATTTTGCCCTACCACCCACTGTTTTTAAGGGACGCCCTCCTATTTTTATCACTTTTCGGTAATTTTATGGCTATAAATTTGATTTGTAAAGGGAGGAAAGGATTATTTTAACTGTTAAATATCTTTTGAGGGGCTACAGAGTTGGAAAATTTTAAAACATGAACATTTTGAAGCAAGGGAATAGTTTAGGAAGGGGGGGGGGGGTTGCCACTGAAATTATGCATTACATTCATTATATTTTATTAATCAATTATTATTATTATTTATTATACTTTTTTTTTTAAGTTTTTAAGTGTTAAAATAATTCTTTTCTATTCTCCAAATCAAATTCACGCCCATAAAAATACCGAACAGTGATAAAAATTGGGGGAGGGGGCAACATCCCGAGAAAACGGTGCGTGATTGGGCAAAACGGGAATCATATTCGAATTCCGGAGGTTATTTTGCATAAGGATCAGCAAGAATGGTATCAGGGCTCGATTTTTTTTTTTTCTTTTTTTTGAGCGCAGTGTTATTTATAAGAAATTCGAGGCTTACTTGTGAAGAAAGTTAATTTGTATTTATTTTATTATAGAATTCTTTCTTTTTTTATTTAATTTAAATTCGAAAATAAAAGTAAACATAGTTATCATTTGGCCACCAGTTATATTATTCTGTTTGTAGCTTTTGCAGAATTCGTATGAAGTGTCCTCTTTCCTCCTGCTTCCGCATGACTTCACTATTAAACTGACCTACTGTCGAATTCTTTCAAGCATCTTTTGATCAAAAACTTTATCAAATTTACGCATTATTAGAAACACATAAATTAATTTTATAATTTGTAAATATAAGTTTATTATTGTTAAAAATGTAATGATTAAATTAAATTAAATTATTTACATTTTATTTTTTAAATAAAATGAATTATGAATTCTCGAAAATAATGAAAATTTAAAAAAAAAAAAAAAGTGCTGACTCTCAAATAAAAACCGGAAATATGCGAGCGATTTTTAAAAATTCTTTTTTTAATTCTAACCTTATTTGACCGTAGGTAAGACAGGTATAAAGTGGGGAATTCAGCGTAATCCATTTAAGTGAACTTGTGTTTCTTTTTCTTTAACAAGATACAATAAATGTCATCGACTCCATACTGCTTCAGTTGCAGACGAACAATGCCGTATTCAGGTAATCTAATCGTCTTTTCACTATTCCTATTGATCGAATTACAGAACAATTGAATTACTAAATTACAAATTATGCTGTATTAAACAGCTATGTTCAAAGACTGACACAATGGGGGAGAAACACTTGGCCAGACTTGGTTTCCATTAAAATTTAAGTGCTTCGAACTACTTAAAAAGTAAAAAGTAAAATAAATAAAAATCAGTATCAAATGTTATGTCTCTAGCACATTTATTTAGTTTCAAAAGGAAAGACAAAAATCTCACCAATTAAATGCTCTCAATTCGAAAATGAACTGCAGGCACCCATTTTGATGGTAAGATTGTTATTGTTAATAATTTCCGTAGAAAAGTGCTAACTTCCATATTTTTACTTTCATGATACTAAATAAATAATAATAACAATAACAATAACAATAATAAAAACAGTAAGCTGAGTTTTGCAATTTATGGCGTTTGGTTATAAAATTATTTATTTAATGATTTTTTTATATGTTGTTTTTGAAATTTCATATAATCATTGAATTACTGTTTTTTTTTAACTTTTCGAACATATCCTCTGTAAGGAAAGTATTGAAATCAAGAAAAAAAATTAGGTTATGAGATTTTGTATATGTTTCGAGGCAAAATTTTGCTTAAAGGACTATTAATTCCATCTTAAATATGTCGGACCAGTTTTGACTCTCTACTTACCGTCGCCGGAAGCCAAAGTTATTATATTGAGAATTTTGCCCCTTTATAACGCATTAACTAATACATATTTTTAAGTTCCGTTTTCATATTCAGAAATTTTCCAACTGTTAAATCTGTACTGATAAGTATAAAGTATTTAAGTCCAAAAATGTCGATTTTGAGTCAGACCCCGAAAAAAATTCTCTATCGATTGGTATAAAGGATTTAAATCCATGTAATTTAGTCTTTGAGAAAATCCATTGGTAAAAAAAGATTCAAGTCAGAAATTTAGCATTAATCTTTGTATAAAATATTTAATTCAATTTTTTCCCTTTATTAAATGAAGGTTGACAATCACTGAACGGTATAAAGGGTATAAATCAACATAATCCCGTTTTCCTAATCGATTCTTCTGATTAGTTTCTAGTTAGTTTAATTTTGTTTTTCGTCTCCTGAAAAATCAAGAATATGGACTTAATCCTTTATACTTATCAGTACAGAAATAGGTTATCGATTTCTAAAGATAGGTTTTTCGATTTTTTAATATTTTATTTTGAAGTTATAAAATGCGAATTTTCACAATATGAAATTTTGCATTCTTAAGCTTAAAAATGAAATATTAAAAATTAAGAAAATGGATTTTTAGAAAGCGATAGAAAGTTTAACAGTTGTGAGATTTCTGAGTGTGAAAACGGAATTTGAAAATAGCATTAGTTAATGAGCAATAACGAGGCAAAATTTCCCATAGAATAACATTGACTTCGGCTTACAGAGACGATAAGTAGAGAGTCCCCAAACATTATGCTATTGGCATGGCCACCATTGACCTTGAATATTGCACTTTAAAACTTCGTATGTTATTCAGAGTTTACGATTTTCTAACATCGGAGAATTGAGCAAAACTTTGTATAAATGTGTATTATGAGGATTATTCGCATCGTAAATAAGTAAGAATAGTTTTAAAATATTATTTAGGATATTGCTATAAACGTTATTGAATATCAACTGTCTTCTTTAAAAGAGTCTTAAGTTATTCGAAATTAAAAATTTTCATAACGCAGCAGACTTCGGCAATATCTCACGTAAACTTGCATTTTGGGGGTTGCTGCTTTAAATAACTATTAGAAATAGTTTCGAATTGCGTGAAAACTAAAATACGAAACAAACCCTAATAAAATTAATAAACAAATTAAGATATAATAATTGTATCGAAGCGAATACTGGGTAGCCTAGTGGGCGGGTCATTTCAGTCTGCGGCCGTGCTGAGGATCGAAAGTTTATTTCTCTTAACATGAATATAGTATGCCGTACAGTATGGAAATTTATGAAAATAAATATAAAATGGGAAATTGAGCAGAGGAGTCCGCCTATGCCAACTAGCTTTATCAAATAAATTAATCAGTTACTTCAGGTATATTTACATGAAGAACTAGTAAGTTGTGGTCATCATAAAATTTCCTTGTATATCATTCTGTATAACAGCACCATTAACCCGCTAACAATGCACGAAAATTTAATCAACATACTTTCTCAAATAAAGGCTTAGATATGCAGGTTGGTGCAATTTTTAATCAATAGGTGTTAAGATATAGCCATCTGGAAAACAGCAGAAAGTGAGAAGTAGCAGCGCACCCTGTTTGACATGCTATACAACATATATTACAGTAACGGTTCTGTCCTAAAGGTGAAAAAGAGGTCAGTAACAAATTATAGAAAAATAATATTGTTTGGGATTACCTGTAAGAAAATGCTTGAAATCTGCTGCAACTGTAATATATGATTATGATGCTTCTTATAATTATCTAATGAAAAAATTGACTTTCTTGCTCGAAGAAAGTAGTTCATAAAGAAACAGACAAGTTCTAGTCGATGAACGCACTTTATTCAACGAATGATCCGTAAATAGTCCAATTAAACTTACTTATACCACGAAAGTCAATATTAAAGGATGTTCTCGATACAGTTCAATAAAACTGTTACTCGTACAATGAAATTCAAGTAAACACTATTAACCCATTAACCGCCAAAACTAGAAATAATGATTTTTTTTCTAAATACAAACAGTAATACTCATTATTTTGATCATATATAACAATAATTTAAAATCAAATTATTAAAATTAGTCTTATCTTACTAAATATAGGGTATTGTATCTGTACAACCAGTGGAATAAGAGTATAGAATGAATACAAATAAATGCCTACGTAAATTTCCTTGAAGGAGCTTAAAACAGCAAAAACTACAGATGACTTCAAAAGTAATTAACTATGAAGATTTTCAAAAGTTTTGGATTGATTATAGTGCTTCAAATTTAAAATTTATTTTTAAATATAAAATTATTTTTCAGATCAAATTTTTTTGTAATAAAATAAACATCTATCTTTTCCTTACTTAAAAGCATTACTTAATATAAAATATCTTTTTTAGTTAACTGTTAAACGCACGCAACACCAGCGAAAAATGGGTTAACACGTTGAGCGCCACGCGAATTAAGGAAATCCCCGTCAGGCCAAGCACGCTGCTCAGAAGCGCGTTTTATGTTTACCGTGTTTCAATCAATAAAATCCATTAAAATGCCTTAATGTTATAATTCTGTAATAAATAAAAATTATGTAAATTTTAAATAAATTTTCAGTAAGTACTTAAAACATTGTAATTTTTTTTTTTAGTTTTATATCATATTTGACACTGTCAGCCACCGGTGGTTGGAAAGTTCAGTGTCAACCACCGATGGCTGACATGACATTCAACGTTTAACAAGTTGAACATTAACACGCACGTGTGTTAACACGTATAACACAGAGCAGGAATTTCGCTGATTCAAAAACAGCGCTAAACCATTTAAAGTACAGTCTCTTAGAGACGATTGCTCAAGAGAAAAGTCTGAGCACAATTGAACTATTCAGGAGAGTTTCTTTATATATATTATATATCAGGGCTTAATTTCAAAGAAAATAAGTGTGGGAACGCTGATGTTTCTCAGAACAGACAGAACTTATACACTCCTACACAGACACCAATAGCCCACTAGGAAACTTTACTGCGACTATATTCAATCTAGTCTGTGAACTTAGATCTGACGCTAATAACTCGAAATACTTATGAAAAAACTTTGGTTTAAGTGCCAGCCAAACCTGAGAAAAGACAAATCTTTTAAAGGACTCTTAAGTTATGTATTTCTCATTTTACAAATTTATCGATAAATTTTGAAAAATTGTTCTTGAAGATTAAATCAAATCCTGCAAAATTCAGCTACCCTAACAGCACAGTTAGGCTTAACTTATCCACAGTACATCTTAAGGACGTTTCTGGGATGTCTTTTCATCCAGAAAACATCTTGAAGATATCCTGGGGAAGTGATGTGCTCTAGTCTCATTTTTTATTCATCTCTTTTCACCTCCTGTTTCCTGTCAATTTATTTTAATTTCCTGTTAAATTAAAATTCCCCGTTAATCTGATTGTTTACTTCATTAGAAACGAACTACTGTTTAATTTTCTGCATTTGATAGTTCATTTTAATACACATAAACTTGAAATTATGGTTGCATTTCACTCCTGTAAAAGATAAAAACAAAAACTTTACATTTTCGGTTAATTCTAACAATTGGCTCCTGTGTAAAAAATGAGGAAAAGAAAACCACTACTTGATAGTTGGATAAAATAGATAAAAGAAAAATGATTCTGTGTCAAGTTAGAGTACAGTTGTCGTTTTTCTTTTAATAAGAGAGGAATAGTAATGGTTGCAGAGGAACAATTAAGAGACTTTGGATTTTCAGAACTGATGCACTGATGAGTTCCAGTACACAATATTAATGCGTTCCCATGCGCTTAGTCTAATATGTAAAAATTCACTAAAATAAAAGAAGTATGGGAACTGAGTTCTTATGAATTCCCATGCAAATTAGGGAACTTTTGATGTCATTCTTCCCCAGAAACCAATTATTCATTCCAGAAAATTCCAGAACTCGGTCCCTATTGCAGATAGAGCTTCGAATTTTGACGGTCTTAAACTACAAATTTAATCACAAAGTTTGTCGCTAAAGCTGAAGTCGCAAGTTTTCAATATAGTGGGGTCTTATTCCCTTCTTACCCGTAAAACTCTCTTTACTGCAACAGCAGTTTAATTGCTGAAAGAGGGTTTTAATCCTTTACAACTACATATTAATTTTTATGAGAGTAGTATGCATAATCACGAAGTTATAAAAAGCTTTTACAAGGGCTTTTTTCTTTCTTTTTGGAAAGGAAAAGTTAGAAATAACCGTGTATAATTCAGTTGTGAGATAATTTGCAGAAGACACCGGTCATTAAGCTTCTATAAACAAAGTTATTAACAAGAACAGTGCATGATGTTTAGCTGTTCGTGCCTGGAGTTTTCTTTAAAATGAAGAATGCATATTTTTTGGGCTGTTAATAATTCAAAGGTATTTTAGGAATTAAGCTATGCTAAATATTTAATTCTTTGAAAATATATTAAACAAATTCTCACAATTTTTAGCTTGCAGTTTCTGAATAGTTAGTTATGTAAATCCTTTCCAACTTTTTATGAAGAGGTACATCTGTTTTGATTACTTTGTGGCGTTTTAGTTTTCTATTACCATAAATTTTCTCTTTTATTTTACTGTCAGCTGTACGTCATGGAGAATCATATTTGACCGCAATTTGTCTTCCTCTATCGGAGACAAGTGCCTTTACCGGACTGTCTCAGTTCCTTCTCTCTTTTTTATTTGAACGGCATTCTTACCCCAACTGCATCCGATTGTCGTTCCTGACCTCGCCATGCCTATTATGTATCGCCATCACCGGGAATTAAATTGCCTCACTCTCTCTTCTTTCTCTTAGCAAAGTGGTTTTCATGCGCTTAGCAGTGCTTGACGTAATCAACTCCGTAAAGACCGATTGGATAAGTCTGAGTAAAAAATGCACTGTCACCAAAGATTAATTTTCAATGTAATCGACAGGTAAGATTTTTAATTTTTTTATGTAAAAGCATGTTTTATCCAGTGTATCATGATTATCACAAAATATACGCTAAGCTCGGAAGAAAAAGCGAATAAGGAATATCAGAGATTTCATCTTGATCTTCACTTCCCTCTCTTTCTCCCTCTCTCTGTGTGTTTCTCTCTTTAATTTTTGAACAGTTAATTGCATCCTGTTACCATCATGGCTCGTAACAAAAAACGTTTAAAAATTTTTAATAAGTGAAACTCTCTCTTTTCCATCATTTGTCAACTATTTTGTTGTAAACTTTTTTTTCTACTCTTAACTGAGTAATCGCATTAAAATTTTGAATGAAACATTTCTAGTGTTTCAGCAATGTATAAAATTTTCTTTTAATCTTTATATTTTGTGTGTGTGTGTGTAAAACTTTTTTTTTACTTCTTTCAGATTGACTAAGTTATACTGTGTTTTCGTTCTTTCTTTCTTTCTTTTTTTTTTTTTTTTTCTTTTCTTCTTCATGCAGGTAAGTGTTAGCGTATGTTAAACTAGTGTAACTATTGTAGATACCAAAAGTTTCAATTAAAATTATAAGATTTCTTTTTTTGTAAAATCAATATACATTTCAGTCTTATCAATAATGTATCTGAGTCAATATACAGTACTCCATTTAAACATAATAAATATATTGTGAAATACCAATATCCGCATCAAGATTATCATAACGTCAAGTTAATTTTACCTATAGGAAAACTTCATTTTTAATAGACTGTGAGAAAAAATTTGTGCTCCTTATATGAAGTAGCAATATGTACACAATTTACAATTCATATTTCTATATTTTTCCAGCTTAATTTTTTTTTATATGTATAGGGTGAGTGCTCTTGTGATTGACACTTTTAGAGCAATTTCTGATGTTTTTAATGTTTAAGTAATCAGAAACTATTTTTAGAAATCTTAAGTTAATATAAATGGCATGAAAGATTTTCAGAACCACATACATGTTAAAATATATACATCTGATCATTATTATTATTATTATTATTATTATTATTATTTATTAATTTTTATTTGGCACCCACTCAACCCACTCAATGTTCTAGTAATTGACACTGCCAGTTTTTCATTTTTCCAGTAATTAGCATCCTATGCTCCAGTGTTTGACACTGCTAGCTTTTCATTTTACCAGTTATTGGCCCTATGCTTCAGTGTTGGACATGCCATGTTAAAAGGCTTATATGTAAAGCATGTGCTTTTATTTACTTTTTTTTTTTCTTATTTATTAAGTATTTCGGGAAAGATCTCTCTCTCTGTCTCTCTCTCTCTCTATATATATATATATTACACAAATTTCAAAATTTTGGTTTTGGGAAAAGATTTTCTTTGATTTCATTTCATAGACATAGAAATATATAAAAATTGCTTGTGTTTGAAGTCCTGACCCCATTGAAAATTTGTCTTTTTTCTTATCGTCTTGCCCGTACAATTTTTTATTATTTTGTTTGTCAGTTTGTTCTGCCATTTTGGTCCAGCCCATCTGAAAATTGATCGTTGTTTTACATCCAGGGCTTCTTTTGCATACAGGTAGTAGACTCCTGAGCTTGTGGAAACTTCGAATGAAGAATTAATTTATGATGGCCTTTTTCTAAGCATTCGTTTCAAAGTCCTAAAATGGCGTTATTTCCTATGGCAATAGTACTATTGCGAAATTATTTAAGATAGTGATACATTTTTCATCAACATCAACCTGAGTGTTTCGGCGTAAATGATGAGGGAAAAAAAAAAAGGAGGTTGAAGCAAAAACCAAAAGTGTTTCAATTTAGAATTTTGCCTCTAAACAAATCCCTGCAAAAGCAGAAATCATTCAAAGTGAAGCTCCAAAAGTACAGGAGAAAAAAAAAGAGCGGAATATACAATATATATATAAATATATATAATCAAAATATAACTTTTCCACAATGGAGGTGCACTGTCCGTATTCAAATCAAGATTTCTAAGATATTTAGTTATAATTTATACTGTGGAAAATATTGCGATATCTCTTTTACTACATCAAATAAATGATATTGGTATTGTTGTAAATAGTGTATGATTATTGTATATTGTTGTATATTTACAATATAGTCTAAATTATTATTGTTATGATTATTAAAATTTTCTTTTATATATACTAAAACTTTATTACATCAATGAAGATCATAATTCGTGCAAAAATTTAGCTATACAGTCAGAAGATAATTAAGAAGTTGAAATGAAATTTAATTGTGAAATTTACACTTAACATAACAGATAATACATCAGATCATCAAATATGGCAAAAATGAAAGGAAAGTTAGAATGCTTTTATTTCACGGGTAATCAAACTTATCTTTTATAGTTCACAGGTAACCAAATCAGTTGCTAAATTTATTATTAACTATAATATTTAAATTTGTTTTAATGAAGGAATGTTAAATTTGAAAAATTATCCTAGCTTTCGCTGCTGGAAGCTAATAGTTAAAGACAAATAAATACATAATTTTTCTATTTTTTATCAATTAAAACTTATTTTCTTTTTATAAAATAAGTATGTAATTGGAATCAAAATGAATAAATTTGATAATTCTACGGTGCTTCTTGTCCTTAAAAAATTATAAGCAAAAAGATAAAATGAATACACCTTTCTTATAGTTTCATTAAATTTGCAGCGATTTATAACTGTGGATATAGCAAATTATTCTGGCTTCTATCAAAAGCCATTTTCATGTTAGCTGTTTTATATTGAAAGTAAAAGTAACATCGGCTGAATTGGCAATAATTTATCTATATGAAGAAAATACTGTATTTTTTTTTTTTTTCGGTTGGGTGTGGGTGTGGGTGTGTGGGGGGGGGGTTGTTTATTTTGCCTCTTTTTACATTGGAAAAAATAATACTCAGGACAAAATGTACCGGAGGGGAGCGAAATGCTGAGAATGCCTTAATCCAGATTCCTGTGTGCGTGTGTGTGTGTGGAAATGGTTGGCAATAAAATGTTGACATTTTCTGTTTAGGACTGTTATAATATTTAATTGTGAATCTCCTTTTATGGTGGTCACTTTATGACCTGTAATTTTAGTGATATCATACCATTGACTTTTTCTTCCTGACATCTGTATAATTTTTTAGGTATGCTTCTCGCATACCTAAAAACTGATTAGTTGAACTTGTATAATGAGTATATAAAACTTTTTGCTTAACTTTGTAGACTTTCATACATGATTACCATAAAATTTTTGGTCATTGCATGGTCTGCTGTTTTACAAAAAGCCGCGACAACTCAATCAGGGCCCGATTAAGCCAAAGTGGTGCCCAGGTCCTGATTCAGTTTGATGTTCTCCCCACTCCCCGCTTATATGTAAGCCGATAAAAAAAAAAGGAGGGGGGGGGGGGAAGACATCTTACAAAATTCATAAACAGATGTAACTATATAACACTGCGCTGCAAAAAAAAAAAAAAAAAAATCGAGCTCTGATACCATTCTTGCTGATTCTTATGTAAAATGACCTCGTGAATCCGAATATGACTCCTATTTTGGCCAGTCACCCACCGTTTTCTAGAGACACCACACTCTTCCTCAATTCTTATAACTGTTCGGTAATTTAATGACTATGAATTTAATTCGGAGAATGAAAACGAATTAATTTAACACCTAAAAACAAAACAATATATATATATATATATATATATAATGTTTAATAAATAATATTTATAATAGATTAAAAAAAATATAAGAATTGTAATACATGATTTCAGTGGCACCCCCCCCCCCCTAAATTTTCCCCTTGCCGCAAATGTTCATGTTTTAGAATTTTCCAACTCTGTAGCCCCTCAGAAGATATTTAACAGTTAAAATAATCTTCCCTCCTCCTAAAAATTAAATTTATAGCCATAAAATCACCGAAAAGTGATAAAAATAGGGGGCCCGTCCCTAAAAAATTGTGGGTTATAGGGCAAAATGGACGTCATATTCGGAATCAGGAGGTCATTTTACATAAGAATTAGTAAAAATGGTGTTGGAGGCAATTTCCATGCCCAGCAGTGTAATTATGCATCCACATACACTTAACAGAATGCAGTGTTAGTGACATGACAACTTAAGCATGTGCACTAATTACATGCACAAAATAAGAGTAATACCAGCACAAAATAAGTATAAAACCTAATCTAAAATACATATTTACATGTATTAACTGAAAATTTAGAAACAAAATCTGTTCAGTTTTGCAGTTAGTCTAATTTCCACTCCCTTCTCTATCCATATTTTCGGCCACAATTTCCATCCTTTTGCATTATTCTCACAAATAGCCAAGTTGACGTTCAAAAAGGCTGATTTCAGAGAAAATACAAAAAAATTCATGCTTTAATTATTTTCAAAAAGTAAATAAAATTAATAGAAATTGAATTATTAGCAAACAGTCATTCCATTTTATTATGTTTTTGAAAATACATAATTATACAAAATAAATAAATAAATAAATAAATAAAACATTAAGATGAAATACTTTTATCAGAAATTCAGAAAATATTGAAAAGTATTGATTCAGGTTTTTAAAAACATCTTTATTTTATTAAGCAATAACAATTTAATGTAAAATTGTTACTGAGAAAGACTATTTTGGTACCCCTAAAGTTGTGGTGTCCAGGTCCTGGGACCCGCAGGACCGTGCGTTAAACAGACCCTGAACTCAATAATAGAAGAAGGTTAAAATTTAAGTATTAAGACTTGTGTAACATCTAGTTTTAAGACTTTCTTTATTTGGTAACTTCTTATTTTAAAATTATAAAATAATATTTTGCATTTTGGTTCTTAGAAATAAATACTTAGTATATAGACATAGACTCTTGTCGTATCCATCTCTCTCTCTCTCTCTCTCTCTCTTACTCTGTCCTGTTTTTATTTTAATTGTTTTTTTAAGCATAAACATATTTTGAAATAGATTTTTCATGAAACTTTCTTTTTATTATTTTACTGCATAGGAGGGTAGTATTGCAAGATATTCAAAGATATTTTTTCCTTTTCATCATAATTTATTATGTCGAAAACCTATTTGGTCAATTTTCCATATTTATCATAGTTTACTCTAATAATATCATTTTTCTGCTAAATATATTTTTTGAACCAACTGATAATTAAAACTTAGCATTTTTGGGGCCTACGAGTCGAATGAGGATATTTTCGAAAGTGTAAAATTATTAGGAGGGCAAAAAGAGGGGCAGGGGGGGCAAAAAATTATAAATTAAATTAGACCGCTCAAAATTGGTATATATAGTTTTGGGGGCCTAAAAATTATTTCTTTTTCTTTTTACTTCCATAAACCGACTACCGTAGGTAATGGAATTCGAGATTTCACCTGATTTACATGTTTTAAGGTTTCCTGAAGGGGGCAAAAAATGTGAAATCGAGTTAGACCGTTAAAAATTGGTATATGCAGGTTTTGGGTGCCTGCGAGTCAAATGAAGATATTTTCGAAAGTGTAAAATTATTAGGGGGGCAAAAAGGGGGCAGGGGGGCAAAAAATTAGAAATTGAGTTAGGCCGTTCAAAATTTGTATATATAGGTTTTGGCGGCCTACGAGTCGAATGAAGATATTTTCAAAAGTGTAAAATTATTAGGGGGCAGGGGGGGGGGGGCAAAAAATTAGAAATTCAGTTAGACCGCTCAAAATTGGTATATATAGGTTTTGAAGGCCTAAAAAATATTTCTTTTTCTTTTTACTTCCATTAACCGACTACCGTAGGTAATGGAATTCGAGATTTCACCTGATTTACAAATTTACATGCTTTAAGGTGCCCTGAAGGGGGGCGAAAAATCTGAAATCGAGTTAGACCGTTCAAAATTGGTATATATAGGTTTTGGGGGCCTACGAGTCGAATAAAGATATTTTCGAAAGTGTAAAATTATTAGGGAGCAGGGCGGGCAAAAAATTAGAGATTGAGTTAGACCGTTCAAAATTAGTTGGTATATATAGGTTTTGGCGGCCTACGAGTCGAATGAGGATATTTTCGAAAGTGTAAAATTATTAGGGCGGGGGGAAGAAGGGGGCAGGGGGGCAAAAAAATTAGAAATTGAGTTAGACCGTTCAAAATTGGTATATATAGGTTTTCGCGGCCAACAAGCCGAATAAAGATATTTTTGAAAGTGTAAAATTAGAGGGGGAAAGAAGGAGCGCAGGGGAGGGCGAAAAAATATAAATTGAGTTTGACCGTTCAAAATTGGTGTACATAGGTTTTGGCGGCCTACGAGTCGAATGAGGATATTTTCAAAAGTGTAAAATTATTAGGGGGCAAGAAGAGGGGCAGGGAGCGGGGCAAACAGTTAGGAATTGAGTTAGACCGTTCAAAATTGGTGTATATAGGTTTATGGGGATTACTAGTCGAATGAAGATATTTTCGAAAGTTTACAATTATTAGGAAGGGCAGGAAGGGCGGTGAAGGAATACGCTCGTGCAGCGCGCATATATATGTGTATTTGGATGGATGGAGGTTACATATCATCTGCATATACCAATAATTTAATTAGTGTTTTAACTTTACTGTGCAATTCTACTATGGAGTTTCTTGTTTTCATTTCCCATAAAATGACCTCAAGTATTCCCTCCCTTCTTTGAATATTTCCCCAATATCAATTACATTCAATAAGGATGAAAATAGTCTCTCGGAGGAAAAGGCAGAAAGATTATTGCATAACGGTTTTTATTTAGTTAATATTTCATCAACAGATTTTGCATATTAAATGATGTTAATGTTTCTATTTATACAATTTGAAGGAAAATTTATAACCTGTGGTTTCTATTATTTATTTTGTGATTTATTAATTTTGTTAATTTTGTTGTCTAATTATAATTTTGCAAAATGTCAAGAAACAAGTTAGAAAGAAAAAAAGAATTCTTTAAATCTTATATGTATATAAACACATACATACACACACACAAATAAGACACAAAACTTTAAAGCAAAGTTCTTTTTAAAAAATGAAAGTTATATGGCAATTTTCAAATGCCAGTTCACGCGACATATTAAAGTCGTAGTAACTTCAAACATAAGGCACTGGTGCTATGAAGTTATTTTCTTTTATTTATTTATTTTCTTTTTTTTACTTCCTTATACAAAGTATAAGGAAGTATAGTAATCCCGATTTGCGAAATGGATATTGTATTTCACATTGCTCGAAAACGAATGATCGCAGAATGTTGCAAATTTATACGTGTGACTATCATGATGTCTATTGTACACCTGCAAGTTTTGTCTTAACACGAGCTCTCGTTTTAGAGATATCAGCGACTTTACACGATTTTTCGTGACGTCTGTATGTGTGTGTGTGTGTATCTCGCATAACTCAAAAACGGTTAGACGTAGAACGTTGCAAATTGGTACATAGGTTTGTTATAACATCTAGTTGTGCACCTCCCTTTTTGAACTTTAGATGATTTTCCTTTTTGAAGATATTTAGGAAAATTAGGTTCATAATGACCAAAAATACAAAGGTTTTCGCCAAAATGTATCAAAAAACGGTAGTATCTCAAAAACGGTTTGAACAAATTTTGCAATCGTTTTTAACTAACTTCCCAACTAGCTAGACCTTTGAAACTTTCAGAAAAGCTCAGAACACGTTGATAATGCATTTTTTAAATATTTTTAGCCAACTGTTTCGGGTCCCTGCTGCCTTCGGCATCGTTTATATGATTCAACAGAAAATTTATTTAACTAACTTCCCGACTAGCTAGGTAGACATTTGAAACTTTCAGAATAGTTTAGAACACGGTGAAAATGCATTTTTTTTAAAAATACTTTTAGCCAACTGTTTCGGGTCCTTGCTGCCTTCGGCAGCGCTATCAGTACAAATATTGCAAACAATTTTTAACTAACTTTTCGACTAGCTAGACATTTGAAACTTTCAGAAAAGCTCAGAACACGGTGAAAATGCACTTTTTACATGTTTTTACTTCCTTATACAAAGTATAAGGAAGTATAGTAATCACAATTTTTGAAATGTATTTTATATCTCGCATAGCTCAAAAACGAATCATCGTAAAATGTTGAACATTTTAGAAATATTTAGAGATTAAAATATGTCTGTTTATATTTACGAAACACTTACCGCACACGAAAATGTCAATGTTTTTTAACATTATGTATATTTCTAAAAGTGTATAAAGAAGTCACACATCAGATTATTATTATTATTATTATTTTTTTTTTTTTTTTAAGAAATCGGTAAACAAGCGCATCTTAATTACATCGAAATGTTATGCAATAGGCAGAAAAATGAATGTTATTCTTCTAACTTGTCAAATTTCATATTTTTTCTTTAAGATCAAATTTTCGAATTTTACGCATCGAAGAAAAGAAAGCTTCAGTTGCGAAAAGTGTTTTTTCCTCCTTTCCTTTCCTTACTATAATTACCCTTTTCCAAAAATAATAATAGTATCAATAATAATACGTACTTCCTTTATATTGTTTACTTTTTATCTGTTATATAATTTTGTTTACTTTCTAATTTTTCTGATATCACAATCTCCCCCCCCCCCCAACCTTCCCCCTATTTCTGAATTTTTTCTCTCAATGCTACGCTAGGTAAATAAATAATAAGTTATTATTTATTTATTTAAATAAAATCATTTAATTCTACTGCATTCTGATTGTATGCAAGAAGGAAACATTATGCGGTTTGCATATATTATAAGTGGACTGGTGGACAACTTTTAGGGGCAAAGGCCACTCCGTCCCGTATGAAAGGACGCTACTGAGGTCAATAGCTAAAATAGTCAATCAGTAAGCTAACTAGTTTAATTTCTAATTTGTAGTGGCCTCATAATTTTCGTAAATTATCTCATATCGTGTGTAACAATTGGCGTAAAATAATAATCTATATATCATAATAGGGTTTTAAAGTAGCTAAAGAGGGGTTTATTTATTCATAGTAAAATTATTTAGGATAGATACCGTAAATGTTTGTTTACATACAATCTGCGTAGCTATAATTAAATGTATCATTTACAGTAAGAAAATTAATCACTCATTTCTATAAAATTAATTGAATAATTATAATAAGCGGGTCATAGGTGTACCACTAGGACTAGAGACGCATTTCAACTATACAGGGCTAGCAGCGTTTCAAAACTTTTACGCGCGTTTTATTATACTGTCACCACCGTTGTCACGAAGACATTTTTCTTAAATGCTTTAATACTAAAATGAAAGAAGTGGTGATAATGTATTAAAATGAGCGTTAAATTCTAGAAACGCTGCGAGCTCTGACTATTCTTACCGGTGTCGTCCAACTGCGACCCGACATGTTTCAATTTCTTCTTCCCCCACCTATACCAACTGCGGACAGCCTTTTTTAATCCCTTATGTCAACTGCGTCCGCTGAAAATTTCACCAAGTGCGACGAATTGCCAAATAAGAATAATAAAATTGTATTAGTAATATTTCAGCATAAAAGACTTGCTAAATCTCATACTTTAAAAACTTTTATATCAAATTTATAGAGATTTGAAATCTTTAATGCATGTCTATGTAAAAATTTCCAAAAAATATTATTTTTTGTTACATTTTTATTCTTTTTTAACTTTAACACTAAAAATAGCTAATGTCACCAAAAACTGCAGGTTAAAAAATTAATATACCTAATAATTTCTTTTACACACGGGTGTACAAAATTAAAGCAATAATTTGTTTTCTTCTTTTGCGCGTAATTTTTAAACAAATGAACGCAGTGAAGATTCATATACATGCATGTGTTAGAATTGAACCAGATTTTTCTTCCTGATTTTCCTTCTTTTTTTCGCATATGAATAACTTTTTCAAAAATATACATACAAGCATGAAAACTGGTTCGTTAAATATATATATATATATATATATATATATATCGGCATTTTATTATCATGACGAAGTTCATAGTTTACGATAGTTTACATAGTTTTTTTTTAAGGGAAAGAAAGAGAAAGAAAAATCAGGATTAAGTTTGACATTTGCGTCTTGTGCGTCTTCACCTAACTGTAATGCATCCTTACCACTATTTTTTCCTTTCTTTTTTAAAATTGTTAACATTTTTAATTTTTTCCAAAGCTTACATTTGAGAAAAATTAAATAATTATTAGTTTAAAAATTATTACTTATGCTCAAGTTATATAAAATTCGATTAATGATATGATAACTAACATGCCATTCAAATTTTATGCTCATATGTTGACTTGTTTAAAAGTTATGTGCAAAAGAAGAAAATGGGAAAGGAGGTTGTTCCTTTAATTTTTAACACCAGTGTGTATAGCACATTAAAACCTATCACTTAAGTTTTTTTTAAGTATATTTGGGGAATGGTGGACGTTAAAAATCAAAATTTTAATTATTATATTTGAATTGTGAAAGTTTATATATATATATATATATATTGAAAAGAATCAGCATTAAGTATATTAAAATTTCTCTAAAACGTTTACTTAAAAAAACAAGTATGTTGTGGCCACCACATGACTTTCTTCTATATTTTCCTATACAAATTCACTATTATTTTAAAAAACTATCTTCCATGATAATGCAGACGATTTCCAATTTTAGAGAAGTAGTATAACACTAAATATCCAAAAAAGAAAAAAAAAAAGTCAATTTTATTCTCAATATTACATAAGAAAAAAAAATGATTACTTTATTTTAAATTATCGCAGATCGATGGTTCAAGCATTCGTTTTAAAGGTATTGGCGAGCTCTTTTAAAAGATACCCATCATGAAAATTTACTCCCTTCGAGGGGGGGGACTCCTACATACACATTTTTTTTTTTTTTCCAGTTGACTATCTCTATTACACAAAATATATATTCGTTTCATTTTGTTTAGGGCAGTTTATAGATGTTAAACTCTACTTACCTGCAATGTCCCCCATAGACGTGTAATGTACTTGAATACTTTTGAGTGTCTCTGTACACGAACCATTTGCTTCAGCTCAACGAAAAGCTTAGTGTAGCATCCCTATATGATACAAGGTGTCACTACATACTAATTTGTATGAAATTCTGTGCAGTAGTTCCTGAGATACAGTTGCACAAAATTTTGTCACACACAGAGACAGACAGACATTTTCTAAAAATGGTCAAATCGTGTTCTACAGCTCTCAAAACGTGTAAATCCATCAAAAACCCGAAGTCGAAAATTCTTACGAATCCAATACTTTCTTCTATTGAACATAAAAGAAAGTAAAATGATAAAATTCACAATTTTAATTTATTAATACTATTATCATTTGAAAATTTTTAAAAACGTTTATATCAACTAATTTTTTAATTTTTTGCTAAATTTGAAATTATTCTAGTTTAACAATATATTCTAAACACATTTGGTATTACTCTGCAGATTAATTGCTAAATTAATTTTAGTTTTTTTTTTTTTTTTTTTTTTTTTTCTGTTTAAATGCTGAAATTTTACGCAACTATTTAATATTTAAGCCAAAAAATATTGTAAAATTTTTTTTCTTAGGAATCAGTACACAAAGTAATATCCATTTAAGTTTAGCATATACTAATAAAATATAAAAGTGTAATATCGAAAGCAAAATTTAAAAACTAATTAGCATGTAACAATTAGAAATGTTCAAAATGTTTAAATTTTTCAATTTATTTTTTATTTAAATATTTTTCGCTAAGTTTTAATATAGTTGACACATTTCAATATATACATATATATATATATATATATATATACTAACTTTCAGAACTGTAAGTAATTTAAAAGAGCTAGTTATATCGTCCACCATCTTTTTAATGCAGCAGTTTTCGCTTAAGGATTATTTAAAAAACAGCCTTCAATTTTAATTATACAGATAGATTCCTTTTTAACCATGATGCCATTTCCCACTGATTTCATACAAATATGAGATAAAATATGTCAGTTTCTTTATTCATTTTCTTATCTACGATTAAATAAAAGTAATTTTGGTCACAGAAACTAAATTTGGCACAACTGCATGCACACACGCACGCACACACACACACACACACACACACAAAAAAAAAAAAAAAAAAAGAAAGAAAGAAAGAAAGAAAGAAAAGAAACAAAGAAATTTTTTTGTCCTGCTTTCATTCTTGCTTTTGCCTCCAAGGCAGTTGCACGTGTTTGCACCTGATGAAGAAAGGCTACGTCCTTTCGAAACCGGTTGTGCTGATTTAAAATTTATGGTGTGTGAAGAAGTTTTTATTTCTTGCTAAAGAAATTTTTGTTTAATACAATAATGAAATAAATTAATGCAGTAGTTTTCTCTCATGGTTTGTTGAAAAATTATCTTCCATAGAAAAATAAAATAAATAAATGTGTGATTTAGTTGTCCAGTATTAATAATCTGTGAGTTTTGTCTTTATTAAAACATCGCATTATTAAAAGAAAAGCGAATGTTATTAATCTTTTTTTTTTTTTTTTTTTTAATCACCATCCATAAAATTTGCATGCACATGCATCGAAATATAACAACATTAAAATTTATCGAAAGCAACTTACGCTATAAATTAAAATTTACTACGTAATAAATTAAAAATTACTAGTCACATACTAAATTATAACCGTGTGCAAAATTCTTTGGCGATTTTGGCGAAAAACGTTCTTTGGCGGGAAACTTCAGGGGGACATTCCTGGATCGCACTTGGTATAGGTGGGGAGATTTCCTGGGTCGCAGTTGACCTATGGGTGAGATAAAAATGTCATTTAGGGACGCAGTTAACCTAGCCCCATTCTTACTCCCCACATCGTTTAACGCTCGGTGCATTTTACCTCGGTGATGACACCTTCAAATACATCTTGTTTTTAATTATAAAGACGAAATCTGTTTTGATAGATTTCTTTTTAAAGAGAAAGCATAAGATAAATTCATTCCGTAACCCTGTACCTTATCTAAAAATGGCAAAGCTACACAAAAAAGTATATTATTTTTAATTATGGTGGAAACAAGTTCTCAAAAATCATTTTTTACTTTTAAAGAAAAACCATAAAATAGATTGATTTTGTAAACCTGTATATTATCTAAAAATTGCAAGGCTACGCAAAAATGTATATTATATTTAACTATATTGGAAACAATTTCTTAAAAATTCTCTTAACAGTTTTACTGTTAATGAAACACCGTACAATAAATTTCTTTTATATAGTCATGGTATAGTGTTGAAAAATAGCTAAACTACACAAAGATATATTTTGTTTTTGACTCTGGGGAAAGAATTATACAAAAACGATCGTTATAATTTTACTTAAAAAGAAAGCATTAAAATTGATTGCTTTTGTGTAGACCTGTATACCATCTAAAATTTACATACACGACAGATAATATTCTTAAAAAAAAAAAAAAAAAAAAAAAAAAAAAAAGAAAGAAAGAAAAATATATATACAAGTTTAAAATGAGCAATTTCTACTTATATTTCATAATGTCTCCTTTGCTATGGTCTTGTAAACTAATCATCGATGCTAGTTGAGGATCAAACATTCAAACCGTGTTTTCTCCTTCGGAAACAATTTTTCAGACAGCACAAAAACTAATGAATTAAAAAATAACTAAACTTCAAAACTAATTATCATTTATTTTGATGTATTACTAGATACTAGGAAAATCAGTAGGCATATCTACGAAGATATGTAGACATACTATTTTTATGTTAAGTTCAAAGAAAAATCACTAACTCAATTCTTTTGTTTTTGGAGAAAACACGGTTTGAATGTTTGCTCCTCAGTTATAGCATATTCTATAAATAAAACATGCAACTTTCGTTTTTACCGCTAATGTACTTTTAAATTGTTAATTATCCTTCATATCCACACCTCGGCAAGAATCGTGACATAACTCAAAAAATGCCAATTTTGAGCTTGTGTCATTGAAAAATGTGTATAAAGTTTTTAAACTTACACAAAAATGTGTCGCATCTCTGTCTCGAAAATTATACACCAAAGAGTCAATTGTGTCAGTTTCATTATAAGCTAGTCGATACTTTATTTTTAAGTGGACTTTTCTCAAATATTGCTTTTTACTTTCTTTTACCTATAAGGTAGAGAAAGTATTGTTTTTCGGTCAAATTTTCGAAAGTGAGTTTTTTTTATATTAACACGTTTTGAGGTGCCCTGAATCCAAAAATCATGTTTTTAGCGGTTGGTCTGTATGTGTGTCTGTTATCAGCATATCTCAAAAACAAATTATAGCAGAAAGTCCAAACTTGGTATTCTAAATATGTATGATATAGAGATGTTACACTAAACTTTTCGTTGAGATCAAGGAAATGGTTCGTGTACAGGGACACCCAAGAGAATTCAAATAAATTACGTCTATGGGGAAAATTGCAAGTAAGTAGAGTTTAACATCTATAGACTTACCATCACAGAACTAATTATCATATAAAACTCTTCCGAAGCCTAATTTGAATTGTTTTAACATAGGTTTACATAACAGAACTCGTTATCTTACCCCTTAATCTCCAATCTGTATTTATAGTATTAAATTTCAGGGTAAGAGAAAGTCGTGTGAGTGACACACCAGATTGTTTTAATTGTGTCACTTTTCTTGATGGGGCGAGATATGTATGAATAATATGTGCAGCTTGTATTAAATAGTATTATGAGAAGAATACCTTTACTTCAACACAAAAGAAAACACATCACTTGAAATTCGATTATGAACAGGAATGTGAAACTTAATGAATTAAAAATTACTTTAATATTTGCTCGAAGAGACTTCTATCAAAAATTCTAAATTTCTGATAAAAAATTAATTTTTCTTTGTAAATAACAGTACTATTTAAATTGTAATTAAGATAGTGTTTGATTGTTTGTCGCTTTATATCTCTTAACACTGTGATGCCAAACCTGCTTGAGGAGTTAGTCAAATTTTGGTCATTATTATTATTATTATTATTATTATTATTATATACTAGCCCGTGGTCCAGGGGTGGGAAATTCACTAAAATACTTACCAGCCAGCAATAAAAAAGAAAAAAAAAAAAAAATTAATGATGTTGCATATACGTGATGCTCAAAAGCACATTTTTCTATATCAATCTGCAACAAACGGTAATTTATCTACAACTCAAGAATTTTAGACCGAGTTCAATATCGTAGTAAGTAAATAACAACTCATGAAATAAGCAAAATTTGCTTTAACAGAGAAAAAAATCTGGAGTAACTCCACTCGACTTTCCGAACATTGAGTAATTAACAGTTTTGTAGATAAAAGTGAAGTAAGAGGACTAAATAAACAATAGAGAAAATTATAATAGGGTGTTTGAGTATTTTTCTCCATGTAGTACACGATATTTAATTTAACGCTATTGAACTTTGAGCCCATAGATCATAATGATAAAGAATTTTTCGTTGTGTCCCTGTAAAAACCTATAAATGCTAGATTTGCCAAAATGCTTATAGTTAGTGCAACAGTGACTTATAATATAAATTTTCAGCTCCATTGGATGAGACATTTAGACGCTATTGCACTTTAAAGTTTGAGCCCTTATGCCACAATGATAAAGAAATTTGCATTGTGTCCCTGTAAAAGAACCATAAGAGCTAGATTCTCTAAAGTCCATAAAGTCCGTGTGACGGTGACCTATAATGTGTATATAAATTTTCAGTTCATTTGAATAATGCGTTTAGTCGCTATCGCACTTTAAATAATTTGAGCCTATAGGCCATGATGATAAACAATTTTTATTTGTGTCCCTGTAACACTCTGTAAGTGCTGGATTTGCAAAATCCATACATTTTGCGTTACAGCTTTAGTATATGACGCCTTTGGCGACTTAAAAATTTTTGACACTATTTTTCCGATGCATTGTTTAGTATAACTACTTGTTTAAAAAGAAAAGAAAAAAAAATCTAGTACCTAATTTTTCCAATGCTAACTTTTTACTATTGATTTTTTTTTATTTGATTTAGGGCAGTATATAACACTGTATATATTTTTTTAATGTACAGCTCTAGGTAATAATTTTACGCATTTCAAAATATCTGAAAAGAAAAAAAAGTTTATTATTATTATTATTATTATTAATTTGAAAAATCTCCTACAGCTTCAATTTTTAATTCTTTCCTACCTTCTTCTTAAAACAAAGAAGCATAAAATGTACTCGATTCTCTATAAGAGTTTTCAGTGATGAATTTTTTTCTTGCCATAATTAGAAATATGAAATGTATCTAAGAAATGTCTAATTCTGTAATGTTAAAAAATTATCAGTGAGAAATTAGAAGATGAGTTTATATATAAATTATAATGAGTTATACGAGTCATTTACAAATTAGTTTGAATTTGGCTCTATTTTTTATGCCAAAATATATTCGAAATATTTTTAAATATATTTTTAAATAAATAAATAAATAAATAAAGACATACACTTTAAAGACAAAAAGAAATGCAGTGAATTATACAGACATGACATTATTTCATTATTCACACACACACAAAAAAAAAAAAAAAAAAAAAAAAAAAAAAACTTTTAAAAATAAAATTTATAAATAACATAAAAAATTGCCAGTAAGAAAATAATAAAATTAATTTTCTAAAAATAGTAAAAAAATTAATTTTCTAAACGTAGAAAAAAAGGAAAAGATAGTTGCAGACGACAATTACAATCCTAAATTCATTTTCTCATCGAAAATATCTAAGATAACGCTTTTTATTTATTTGAAGACCAAAAAATTCTGTGTTACTAATAGCAACATTGACATTTATTTTATTTATTTATTTATTTATTTTTACACCATGATCACATTTTAATTTTCCTATGGAAAATGACATCATGACAGAAAAACAACGTAATAAGAGAAACTTTTTTCAAGATGGAAAACAGAGTACCTTTATTGACCGGACGTTTTTAATTAATAAGTTCGTTAATTAAAATGATAAAAATTTCTAAGCAACTGAAATGTCTTCCTTGGAGTATTCTGCAAATATTGATACTTCTGATGGCGCGAAGGACACTGCCCTCCGCGAGGAGATGCGGTCGCAGACAAAAAAAATTTGACGTCAGCGACAGTAAATTTTCTTTTAATATATGGGGATTCAATAATTTGGATTTCTAACATTTCAGCATCACACATATATACAAATAAAATGCTACGCATGGGCTTTAAAAAATGGTTAAGCATTTGGTTTTATAATAAATAAAATGGTCTTCTAAATTTTTTGTATAGCCCATTTTCTTTACTGAGTCTTGGAACATATATGAACGCTAAGTTTGTCCAATTAGGTCAAATGTTGCAGTTTTATATAAGGAATATGCTCTCGTACAGGGATACATTTTTTTTTTTTTTTTTTTTTTTTTTTTTTCACAGATATAAATAAATTAACACGTTCATCAAAATGAAAGTATTACTGCGTCAGAGGTTAGCGGTCTTTTTTTATTTCCATGGAAGAGTTAAGTGTAATTGCCGTAGAAAAAATGCGTCGAATGTTCTAATTGCCTAATAAAATAAAAAAGAAAGAAAGAGAGTAGTACTATAAATTGGCGGATGTGGTGATGCATTAGAAGGAAGCAAATAGAGGTTTTAGATTATTAATTATTTTAATATGAATTATGAGTAAAAAAATATTGTCTCAGTATCTAGTAATGTCTCTTTTCTTCATCTGTATATTAATTTACATTATGCAGCTTCAAAATTTCGTTGCATTTTTATAATAATGCATAATAATAAGATTTCTGTAATTAATAAGATTTCTGTAAAATTATAATAGGGTGTTTGAGTGCTTTTCCATCTGTAGCATGTTGTTTAATTTACGCTATTGTAATTTAAATAATTTGAGCCCGTAGGTCATTATGATGAAGAATTTCTCGTTGTCTCCTTGCAAAAATTCATAAGTGCTAGATTCAGCTAAGTCTATACTTTTCGTGCGACAGTAACCTTTGACATTTACCTATATTTTCAGCTGAATCGAATAAGGCGTTTAAACGCTCTCACACTTTAAATAATTTGAGTCCCTAGGCCATAATGGTAGAGAATTTTTCTTTGTGTCCATGTAAAAAAATCTATAAATGCTAGATTCACCAAAATCTGTACTGTTCTTGTGATGGTGACTTATAATCTATATATATAAAAATGAATTGCTGTTCGTTAGTCTCACTAAAACTCGAGAACGTCTGAACGGATTTATCTTATCTTAGTCTTGAAATGTTCGTGGAGGTCTAGGGAAGGTTTAAAAGGCGAGAAAAAATCGAATAATTTCCGGGAAAACCCTAAAAACAGCCCTTTTCTATTTCCCATACAAACGTTTTCTAGAGTCAATTTGAACTTTATTGCTATTCAATAAAGTTTAGGTGTGTTCCTAACGGCTGATGGCTGAGCTACAAAAATTTGCATGTTGATTCGTAATGACCTCCCCTGATGCACCTCGAAGCCGGATTTTCGAATTTTGTTTTAGTTTTCTTTTAATTAATTAAAATGTTAAAATAAAAACCTTCTAATAACTGATAAATTGGCCATTTAATTTTAATCCTTAATTTAATTGTTGCCAAAAAAAAAAGTATTCTTTTTTGGACAGAAAAAAAGAAAAAAAAAACGTGAACAATAAAAATTACATTTATTTAAAATATTTAATTTTATTTCTTAATTTAATTGTTGCCAAAAAAATTATCATTATTTTTTCAACGGAAAAAAAAAAAAAAAAAAAAAAACGTGAACAATAAAAATTACATGTATTTAAAATGAGGAAAGTAAATTAAAAAAATTAGAAATATCAGTCGTATCGTTACAAATAAGATACCAAATGAAAGATGCAATTTTTGTGAATCCAACGGATTAAACAGCTTATCGATCGGACAATTAGATTTTTTAAAATTAACTAATGTATGTATTTTATAAATTTTCTTTCACAAACACAAACGTGTAGTATACAGCCTGTACAACACTAGACCAAATTGAAGTTCAAATTTCATCAATATTTAAATAAATAAATGAAAATAAAAATATGCTTAATGGGAAATATATATAACCATTAAAAGTTTAGTTGTCTAAAATATGTCAGAAATAGCGCTCATAGCATATTGTTACAAGGTATTAAGTCTTATTTTTACTAGGGATAAAATCTAAAATGGTGACAAAAATTCAAAAGTCGCCAAAGAGAGCTATATTAAGGCGGTACTATGATCATGCTTACAAACCATGAATACTAATAACCACAAAAAATTAATTGTCTCATGCAACAGACGTAGCCGGTCATAGCATATTATAATATTTAGCGTGAAATTGTTATCATTTTTATGGTTGATCGGGGATAAACAAAATAATCGTAGGAAATAACGTAAAAGCAAATATTATGTGCACCACGTAAAGTGTTGTTCATATGTAACTGGGATTCAAATATAAAGGGGATACTTCATTTTTTTTTTTTTTTCGATACTATCTATTTCGAAACTGTTATCTAATAAGGACTTAATGCAAGCCTATTGGTAAACCATTGTCTCAGGTAATAGGGACAAGCGCCCGAGTTTTAGCGGATGACCAAATCGCTACCGAAGGCAGCAGGGATCCGAAGCGAGCTTTTGACAATTTTAGTATTTTATTTTATTTTTATAAAGCTATATAGAAAAGAGTTTCCTTTAAATTTAGTGACCAGCGAAGCGGGCAAAGCCTGCTAGTATGTATATAAATTTTCCGCTTAAGTGTATAAGGCATTTAATCGCTTTTGTTATAGCTGTTTAAATAATTTCTGCCCTCAGGACATAATGATAAAGAATTTTTCGTTGTGTCCCTGTAAAAAATATATATATAAGTGCTAGATTAAAAAAAATCAATAAAGTTCGTGCTACGGTGACCTATAACATAGATACCGTCTTTCAGCTCAATCGATCAAAGAATTCAGACGTTATCATATTCACTCATTTACATACACAAACATACATACTCATTTACCCGCACGTACATACATACATACATACATACATCACCGCAAAAATACCTTAAATGAACTCAGAAGACCTCAAAACGTATAAATACAACAAAATCTCAAAGTCGAATTTTTTTATGATTACAATACTTTTCTCATATATGTATGTTCGGAAAGTAATAACACATTAAAAAAAAAAAAGTAATAATACTAATCTAGTTTATCTTTGAGCTAGATGCATAGTAAATTATTAATGTCTCCTCTGTCCTACACATTGAAATTATCACTTCTCTGTCCCGGTCGTTTAGCATAACGATTAATTATAACGTTAATTATATTTAAAAATATTTCAACTCTAATACAAATTTGAATTTTTCTGCCATTTGGATGTTGTATATGCGTTAAATTTGGTTTCATTTTTATTTTTATTTTTTGTTGTTGCGTGTTGTTCCTGATTTCCTTTTGGTTGTTATTCTCTCTTAGTATGAGATTCTTAGTATAGTCTCTTATAATATAGTAGTATATTCTTAGTATAGTCTCTTATAATTACTAATATAATCTCTCTTAGTATAGTCAAAATTTCGCTTAAACGTATTTTAAGAGAAATATTTTTATCGCGAAGATATCAGAACAATTTTAAAATATCATTTATGATGCGCTGCATGAACATCATTGACTACGAATTGCGCAGCACTAGTGCGACGTTATAACCCAACCAACCAACTAACCATTGACTGAGAACATTCTACTTTGAAAATTTCGTAAGTTATTCGAAATTTACTATTTTCTTAACCTTGCAGAATAAGGCAAAATTTCGCCTAAATGTCCGTTATGAGATATGTTTTGATCTTAAAGATGTCGAATGACTTTTAAAATATCTTTTATGATACTGGCATGAACATCATTGACTATGAATATTCTAATTTGAAAACTCCGTATGTTATTCGAAATTCATGGTTTTCTTAACAGGAAGGAATATTTCAAATATTTCTCATAAACGTGCAATATGAGCTTATTGCATTTGAAATAGTAAGAAATTGTATGAAAACAAAAATATTAAACTTGTCCTAATAAAAGTAATCAACAAAATGATAAGGTAAATTTATCGAGCCGGGGAAGAAATAGCCTGGTAAGTAAAGCATTTCAGTCTTCGCCCGTGTCAGGTGATCGCAGTGTTCATTGCTTTTACATATTGTTCCGAATTTGTAAATAAGAGTAGTTACTTCCATGTAAAATCTTTCAAAGAGGCTTAGTCAGGTTATAAAATGTTAATTTTCACCATATCTAGCTTATTTTCTCTTAAAAACCCGTTAAAAAATCTTTAAAGCAAATAATGGCTTTGGCACCAAATTTGGCGATTTTTTCGTTCCTTGGCTACTTTTTGGCGACCTTGGCGATGAAATCCTTATTATCGATATACCAAATATCTAACCCCTATCTTGATTCCCTGAGAAGTTACCAGAACATTCTGGGTTTTATAGAAGCGCATAAAAGGCAGCCCAATCTGGCCAAGTTAGTCAGTTTCGCCAAGGCATTGATTGCTGCTTAAAGAGCGCTGAGCCTCTTTGGATTACAGCCGATTGCTGTGTGTTGATGCTATGCTACAGTTTATGCTGTGAATTTGATGTTGTCAGCTGTTATTTAAGCTGTGTTTTCTGGTGAAACTGAAGTTGATACTTGGTTTATATACCTGTATTCTTCTAGAATTTTCTGTAAATAAACTTTTAAGCCTGTGCAAGATTCGGCTTTTACTCTCAGACAATGTTTAGATAATCTTAAATTCGAGTGCATCAGTCGTATTATAATGTAGCAGTAAGCATATCAAGTATTGTAAAAAATCTAGATAAATTGTAAATGAGTTAAAAAATCTAGATAAATTTTAAATGAGTTAGAGGGGGAAATAATAAAATAAATATTTATACATAAATAAATAATGATAATAACATTATTTGTAGAAGCATAAATGTCCTAAATGCAACTAAAATAAGGCGCTTCCGTTATTGTAAATCCAGCGATTTTCAAACTTTTAAATACGCTTCTCTTTTTTTTCCCCCTAGCTCCTTAGATTTACTACTCCTTCGAAATTATCTCAAATTGCAATAAAAATAATATTATTGTTCCATGAATAGATGTGGAATACATACTTTTATTAGTAATGTTATAAAAATGTAAGAAATTTAATATTAGAAAAGCTGTTATATAAAATTAAACATAATTTATACGTCTCATTGATATATTAAATATAGTATCCCCTGTAAAAATTGTAATTCTACATATATCGGTGAAACTGGCAGAACAGGTAAAATTAGATTAAAGGAACATAAACGCTCATATAAAACGGGTCATTTAAGATCGAAACTCGTAATCCATTCTCTCAATCCGCGTTTGTAATGATCGATAGACGGCGCTTTGTGAACACTGCAGTTGTTAGTAAACATTAGCCACGTGTGTTCCAATAGTGTTCTTGTTATTCTACTTAATATTCGTACTATAATTTCTCCGCCATTACATTATGGAAAATTGATTGCTTTTGGAAAAAATACTTCAGTTTATTCAAAGTTCGATTCGGAAGTAGATTTTAAATGAAGTTGAACAAATATTAGTTTCAAATCATCTGATTAATTCTTTACTTCCATTAGCCGAAGCAACTGAAATTTTAAATTCGTCATTTGGAAATAAATGGAAGCTCAATTCTGGATTTCTTGATGCTTTGGATTTACACTGTGGCACACAAAAGTATGTGTTATCTTTTTTACCGTATTTATTCATTTTTATTCAATAAATATATGTGAAACTAAACATCGGCTAGCAATGGCGGCTATATGGAATTCGAATTAAACCATGTTTATTGTAATTTCACCGTAGCCCACCAGAGGGCGAGCATTTCATTACAATCGCGGATAGTGATCATATTCCTGATTTTGACAACTTTAAAATTTTAGCTTCTAATGTAAATATATATGAATCCCGTATTTTTCTAGGGGGCGCTTTTACTAAATTGCAACTTTCTGCCTTGAACGAGGCTAAAGATATTCCTCCTGAATATATAATCTTGTTCTGATGTGTTATGAATTTTTTTGTAAATGTTGTGCTTTGTATGTTTGACACTGAGGAGGGCTAGTGTTCTAGCCAAACGTCTGTCTTGTATTTTAATGTTTTTAATTAAAATGTATTTTTAAAGTTTTTAAAAAATTTTGTATTTTTTATCTCATTTTAAAATGTTACTTTGGTTTTAAGCTGTTATATATATATACTAGCAGGCTACGCCCGCTTCGCTGGTCACCACTTTTAAATGAATCATTATAATTAATGAATTCTCAAAATTGCGTTAATTTTTATCATGTGAAAAAAAAAAAAAAGAAAAAAAAAAACTCTGATCGGGAAAAATGTCGCACCGGGTCCCCACTGCCTTCGGCAGTGTAGACCCGTGCGCGATGCACACGCGCGAATGCATATATATGAGCGCCCTAATAATTTTACAAATTCGAATATATCCGCAATCGATTTGTAAGTATCAAAAACCTCTACATACCAGTTTTGAACGATCTATCTCTATTTTTATTTTTTTACCCTTCCGCTCCCTCCCCCCCTTCCCGCCCCTCCCAATAATTTTAAAAATTCAAAAATATCCGCAATCGATTTGTAGGTATCGAAAACCTCGATGTACCAATTTTGAATGATCTAACTCTATTTTTTTTTACCCTCTGTCCCCCCCTCCCCGGCCCTTCTAATAACTTTACACTTTTAAAAATATCCCCATTCGATTTGCAGGCCTCTAAAACCTATCTGTACCAATTTTGAATGGCCTAACTGTATTTCTATTTGTTTTTGCCCATAGCTCCGCCCCCCCTTACCGCCCCTCCTAATAATTTTACAAATTCGAAAATATCCGCAATCAATTTGTAAGTATCGAAACCCTCTATATACCAATTTTGAACGATCTAACTGTATTTTTATTTTTTTGCCTCCCCCCCTCTCCCCTCCCCCCTTCTCGCCCCTCCTAATAACTTCACACTTTCGAAAATATCCCCATTCGACATGCAGGCCTCTTCAACCTATCTGTACCAATTTTGAACGGCCTAACTGTATTTCTATTTGTTTTTGCCCCATAGCCCCCCCTTACCGCCCCACCCCCTACCCGCCCCTCTTAATAATTTTTCAAATTCAAAATCATCCGCAATCGATTTGTAAGTATCGAAAACCTCTATGTACCAATTTTGAACGATCTGACACTATTTTTATTTTTTTGCCCCCTTCCTCCCCCCTTCTCGCCCCTCCTAATAACTTTACACAATCGAAAATATCCCCATTCGACTTGCAGGCCTCTTAAACCTATCTGTACCAATTTTGAACGGCCTAACTGTATTTCCATTTGTTTTTGCCCCATAGCCCCCCTTACTGCCCCACCCCCCTACCCGCCCCTCCTAATAATTTTACAAATTCAAAAATATCCGCAATAGATTTGTAAGTATCGAAAACCTCTATGTACCAATTTTGAACGATCTGACACTATTTTTATTTTTTTGCCCCCCCCCCCTCCCTTCCCCCCTACTCGCCCCTCCTAATAACTTTACACAATCGAAAATATCCCCATTCGACTTGCAGGCCTCTTAAACCTATCTGTACCAATTTTGAACGGCCTAACTGTATTTCTATTCGTTTTTGCCCCATAGCCCCCCCCCCCCTTACCGCCCCACCCTCCTACCCGCCCCTCCTAATAATTTTACAAATTCAAAATCATCCGCAATCGATTTGTAAGTATCAGAAACCTCTATGTACCAATTTTGAACGATCTGACACTATTTTTATTTTTTTGCCCACCCCCCTCTCCTCCCCCCCTTCTCGCCCCTCCTAATAAATTTACACAATCGAAAATATCCCCATTCGACTTACAGGCCTCTTAAACCTATCTGTACCAATTTTGAACGGCCTAACTGTATTTCTATTTGTTTTTGCCCCATAGCCCCCCCTTACGCATGTGAAATCACGTTTTGCCCCCCCCGCCCCCCTTGGGGACCGAATTTCAAAAATTCCAGAAACCGATTTTTAGACATTTGTATTAGCTATATTTAAAAGCAAAAATTTTACGGATATCTGTTTTTTTGTTTGAGATATGAAGGATTTTGTGAAATTACGTTTTGCCCCCCCCCTCCCCCCCCTTGGGGGGCGAATTTTGTAAAATCGCTTGCGGCGTTGTCTTTCTCGGGTCGTAAACATTAACCGTGCCAAATTTGGTCCCGCTCGGTGAAACGGCCTAGGATTCTATAGCGGACACACACACAGACACACACACACACACAGACTCTGCTCTTTTATATACATAGATGTAAAAATCGCTTGCGGCGTTGTCTTTCTCGGGTCGTAAACATTAACCGTGCCAAATTTGGTCCCGCTCGGTGAAACGGCCTAGGATTCTATAGCGGACACACACACAGACACACACACACACAGACTCTGCTCTTTTATATATATAGATATATATATATAATTTTTTTCCCCCAAGCTCAAGTTTTTTTTCTACATTGGATTCATTCTGTTGATTTACGGATTAAGAACCACTGGATTAATCAATAATATCCTTCTTTAAATGAATGTCATCATAAAATTTATCCAAAACAATTTTTGCAATTTATGGTGTAACATTACAACATTTTCATTCATCTCTTTCAGTACTTATATATATTTTACAGCATTATCACAAGGTATTATATAACTCTTTTCTGTCCTTAAATATTATTCCTACGTGTTATTTTGAACTTGATATAACTGTTTAGTAAAGTAACGATATCTCATATACAAACTTAAAAGTCACTCACCTTTTAGTTCTTCTGATACTATTTCATCGTATGGACATTCTCCAAGAGGTATCAATGGATTGAAAACACTGTTCAGGATTGCAAGATCTTCTTTCGTCGCCATTTTTACTGATTCTGATCTGTCTCGATCCTTCTCTGATATTCCAAAAAGTGGAACAAAATCCGCCTTCTTGACCAACTATCAAGATTTAAGCGTATAAACATGCAATAAAATCAGATTATTGAAATCTTGGACTGATAACATAATCCGAGAGATTCATCGCGCAAGTTAAGAGTTGTTTTTATAAACAGAAAAAAGTCTTCCACCGTTTTCTTTTCCTTTTCTTTTTGGGATTTGTTTAAGGCTTTTCGTTTAATTGATTAATGATTTGTGGGAAACATTTTGAATTTATCTTGAGTAAACTTTATTATCTAAAGGAAAATAACTTTATTTTTAAAACAACACTGAACTTACTTGGGTTTTAATGGAACTGTTTAAAAATATTATATGTTAATTACGTATATTGCAAGTTTTACGTGTAACAAAAATAACAAAAATACACAGGGGGATTGGTGTTAAAAAGGAATAAATAAAAAAATTTGTATAAGAAACATAAATTACAAAAAAAAAAAAAAAAAAAAGCAACATTTTTTTAGGTCGAAATGAAACCACGAACAAGGCACGAATGCAGTAAACAAAGTAGCAACGCACAAAACCGAATCAAGTGACGAGTTAAAATAAATAAAACTGAAAAACAATGTAAATACTGATGTGATAAGAAATTCTGAAAGAGAAAGATGGGAAATAAGAAAAATAAAAATAAAAATTGAAACAAATAAATAAATAAATGAACAGGAGAAAGCTATGTGAATAATTTTCCAAGCATCAGACATGAAAGGCGTTGAAGAAATATTAACAAGATTTTTCGGGTTTTTAAAGATGTAAAAAACTTCATGGAAATTCAAATGGGAAGAAGAGTTCAGAAAAGTTAAAACAATGAACAGAAGACCAGAAATAGGAAGCTATAGGTTTGGCGAAGGCAGAAGGTTTGAAGATCTTTTCGTTACGAACATTCTAACAATGCTCATTTATTCTATATTTCAAACGTCTCTTAGTTTGGTCAATATAGCGTAAATTACACGATGAACAAAGGATGAAATAAACATTAGATCAGTTCTAAGTAGGAACGAGATCTTTAACCTTTTACACGCCAATCTTCTTTAAATGGAACATGGAATTAAAAATTCATTTAAAAATTAAATATCATGAATACTGACTTGAAAAAATTATCAGATATCATAGAAAGATGACTTGATTTTTTGAAATAGAAATTACAGTTCAATCATAAAAGGAGAAATGTACAGAAAATTATAAAAATGACCTATTTTACAATTTTCCCTTTTACCCCCACAGTTTAAAAATTCACATAATTTTGAAAAATAAGCAAATGCTTCTAAGAATGGGCTGGAATGTTTAAAATAGTTTACACTATTACATTAAAATATAATATAATAATATTATATTAGTAATATTAACTTATATTAATAAAAAAAAATTTACAAATTTTAATGATAGAGTTCTTTAAACTAAACCATTAGAAGGCAAAATGCTGTAAAAAACGAATTTAAATTACACCCGGATCTGAATGCGACGTGTAAAAGTTTAAAAGAAGATAATTTAATTTTATTGACGAGTTTGAAAATGACTTTAAATCCAAAATGTGAAGAATTTTAGATATTAAAAAATCTGGAGTGACTCCACTCGACTTTCCGAACATTGAGTAATTAACAGTTTTGTAGATAAAGTAAAGAAGGAGGAGTTGTTAAACAAACAAAAGAGAGAAAACCACAATAAAGTATTTGAGTATTTTTTTCCATATATTACACGATATTTTATTTAATGCTACTGAACTTTGAGCCCATAGATCATAATGATAACGAATTTTTCGTTGTGTCCCTGTAAAATCCTATAAATGCTAGATTCACCAAAATGCTTATAATTAGTGCAACAGTGATTTATAATATTCATATAAATTTTCAGCTCAATTGAATAAGGCGTTTAGATGCTATCGCACTTTTAAAAATTTGGTCCCATAGGCCATAATGATAAAGAATTTTTCTTTGTGTCCCTGTAAAAAAAACTTTAAGTGCTAAATTCACCAAAATCTATACAGTTGATGCAACTGTGACCTATAACATGTGTACAAATTGTTTGCTCAATTGAATAAGGCGTTTAGACGCTATCACACTTTTAAAAATTTGGCCCCATAGGCTATAATGATAAAGAATTTTTCTTTGTGTCCCTGTAAAAAAAACTATAAGTGCTAGATTCTCCAAAATCTATACAGATTGAGTATCTGTGACCTATAATATGTGTATAAATTTTTAGCTCAATTGAATAAAGCGTTTAGATGCTATCGCACTTTTAAGATTTTGGTCCCACAGGCCATAATGATAAAGAATTTTTCTTTGTGTCCCTGTAAAAAAGCTATAAGTGCTAGATTCATCAAAATCAATAGGGTTCGTACTACGGTGACTTGCAACATGCGTACCAACTTACAGCTCATTCGAGCAAAGCGTTTAGACGCTAGCGTGTTCACTCACACACATACACACACACATGCATACAAACATGCATACATCATCGTAAAAATAGTGAAAACGGACTCAGGGGACCTCAAATCGTATAGAAACATCAAAATCTCAAATTCGGATTTTTGACATGATTGCAATACTTTCCTCACTATAGTGTTCGGAAAGTAAAAAAGGGAAGACTAAAACGGTAAAACTACAGGATTGAGACAGTGATCATTCACATTGAAAACAAGGTGTTCAGGATTATCAAATTTATATCGAGCTTTATCGATAGTAAAGAAATATAGCCACGAGAAAAAGCAAGAGATTTCAATTTCTTTCGAGTGACATAGAAGAATTACTGTAATAGAATAAATATGTAAAGTACGAAAGTCATAAGTGTAAAAAGCGGCCATTTTTTTGTTGAGGAGAGTGATTAGAAAGAGGCATGAGAGAGACAAAGATTTTCTGAAAACAATGGTTGAGACCCAATCATTGTATTTAGACACCAAAATATCAAGGAAAGACTCAGAATTATTCTTTTCAATCTCGAAAGTGAATTGAATTGATTTAACAAACATTATGCTACTCATGTCTACTTTATTTCCCTGATGAAAAATCATGGTTTTATTTCGACCTGAAACAATTCTTGTGAGTGAGTTTTTTGTAATTTATGGATTTCATACATTTATTATTATTATTATTATTATTATTATTACTTATCAAAATGTAGATGTTAATCATAGGTACAGTAATTTGTACAAATAATTTGTGCATTCCTATATTCAAGATCACGGATTTTTCATTCCCAGACTTTTTGAAGTGAAAACTTCTTTAGGCGCGTTGAGCACTTTTGGGTGAACAAAAACCATTGAACTCCCGTCATCGTCAGCTAACGCTTTCCATCCTTATATGATACAAATAATGTATCATACAATTAACTTGCTAATGTGAAGGGTTAATAATTATATACTGTATATTGTTTTTAAATCTGGTGCGGCTCTACACGACTTCTCTCATCTCCGAGCACTGTCTCTATTGCAGTTAGACCTCACAAAACCGCGAGAAAGCCCAAAGCTGCCATTTTTCTCACGTTTTTACAGTATGGTGCGGCTCTACACGACTTCTCTCATCTCCGGACACTGTCTCTTAAAGATTGCAGCCGGAAACGTTGCAGTTAGACCTCACAAAACCGTGAGAAAGGCCAAAGCTGCAATTTTTCTCACGTTTTTTACAATATGGTGTGGCTCTACACGACTTCTCTCCTCTCCGGACACTGTCTCTATTGCAGTTAGACCTCACAAAACAGTGAGAAAGGCCAAAGCCGCCATTTTTCTCACGTTTTTATAATTGGGTGCGGCTCTACACGACTTCACTCATCTCCGGACACTGTCTCTTAAAGATTGCAGCCGGAAACGTTGCAGTTAGGCTTCACAGAACCATGAGAAAGACCAAAGCCGCCATTTTCCTCATGTTTTTAAAATCTGGTGCGGCTCTACACGACTTCTCTCATCTCCGAACACTGTCTCCTAAAGATTGCAGCCGGAAACGTTGCAGTTAGACCTCACAGAACCGCGATAATGGCCAAAGCCTCCATTTTTCTCAAGTTTTTACAATCTGGTGCGGCTCTACACGACTTCTCTCCTCTCCGGACACTGTCTTTATTCCAGTTAGACCTCACAAAACCGTGAGAAAGGCCAAAGCCGCCATTTTTCTCACGTTTTTACAATCTGGTGCGACTCTACACGACTTCTCTCATCTCCGGCCACTGTCTCTTAAAGATTGCAGCCAGAAACGTTGCAGTTAGACCTCACAAAACCGTGAGAAAGGCCAAAGCCGCCATTTTTCTCAATTTTTTACAATCTGGTGCGGCTCTACACGAATTCTCTCATCTCCGGATACTGTCTCTATTGCAGTTAGACCTCACAAAACCGTGAGAAAGGCCAAAGCCGCCATTTTTCTCACGTTTTTACAATCTGGTGCGGCTCTACACGGCTTCTCTCATGTCCGAACACTGTCTCTATTGCAGTTAGCACATTAAATAAAATTGTAATTTAATTTTTGTAGTAGTAGTTTATATTAATGAATAAAAAAACATTTCATTCAAAAGTATTTCCTACACAATAAAATATTTCCTGACGATTCAAGAAATACACACGTAATTGTTCACGTTTTCACTTCTGTCGGCACTCCCGAAGTGCAACTGTTTTTTTTTTTTTTTGTTTTTTTTTTTTTACTTCCTTATACAAACTATAAGGAAGTATAGTTTACTCATCTAGTTTTGACACGCCGTTCTTTTCTCAATTGTAGGGGTAATACTTTCCTTGTTAAGCCTAGAACTATTTCCTGTCACATTTCTTTTTGGTACTCATCAAGTTTTGACCCGCACCAATTTTAATTTAATTACTTACTCACTTTAATTTATTTATTTATTTATTCTATATATATATTTTTTTTTTTTATTCTATATTTTTTTCTTTTTTTTTACGAGGGTGTGGCGGTGTCTGGTCCTCGTTAATCTGTACTGCACCGTCAAGTGCTCGATGGGGTCGTTTAGCAGTCATCGGGCTACCAACGCGGGGTACCATCCTCCCGTGGTGGATCAAAATTGCGATGGTCCCTCTTTCTCTTCTCCATTCGGCCTCCCTGCGCGTAGTAATTTCCCTCCTAATTAGGATTATTTAGGCCTTGCCACTTCAAAAACTTCAAAAGTTTCGCTATGCGCTCAAAACTATCATCCATCCCCCAGTGGCTTCACGTAATCATTTTTTTTTATAATCTCATTGTTCCTTCCTCGTTCAGCTTCTCTTTCTCAATTCTTAAGTGTTGTCCCCTTCCCCTTTTCAAATGGCCTCCTCTTTCGGCTTTAATTATTGTGTGCACTACTAACTTTAGCGGCTCCCCCAGCGTTTTTTTTTTTTTCTCCCTCCCTGCCTAAATTCAAAATTATTTTAATTTTGTATAATTCCGGTTATTTCGACTCTCAGCTAGTAAGTGCACTTATTCCAAATTCCTTAACATCCTGGAGCGTGTCTGTGCGTTTCCACCGTAGCTATCTTGGAGGGTGTGGTGTACAAATCGAGCTGTGTGTCCAAAGCAGAAGTCGATACCCTGCAATTCCTGAGCTTTGGCGTTCTAGTTACATTGCTACCCAGCAGCTTCCATGCGGTGATCTGGCGATTTATTCACTCCGGCGGACGGCATCCAACCCATTAAGCTTGGCCGAGCCCAGGCAGGCAGGGGCCGTCCAAAGGTTTCAAAGGAAGTATAGTAATCCCGATTTGCGAAATGGATTTTGTATTTATATTATCACCATTAGGCTTTTCCACCGGAACGAGTCCTGCACACCACTTGGTAGGCTTGTCGATACTTCTGATTACGCCCATTTGTTCCATGCGAAATGCGATGCAATTCAGCTTTTACACGCCCACGCAAGGGAATAGGAACACGCCTGGCAACGCTTACGCTATATGGAACGGCATCAGGTTCCAAAACAATTTTGTATTCTTCCTTCATTCTACCCAGACCAGTGAATAAGGAGGGGAATTTTTTTACAATTTGTTGATTTCTGTCGTTTTTCCCCACAGAATTGACTATCTTAATGACGTTAAGTTCGGTAAGTGCCGAGTATCCTAGGAGAGGTTCGCACACATTTTCAACAACAAAGAGAGTTTGCTTTGAAGTATTATCCTTATACTTCAATATGGTTTCGAATTTACCACGCACTTTTAATCTCGAACCATCTGGTCCTTTAAGAATTTCATTAGCTTTCGACAGAATCCTGGGAAGTGGGAACACCTGGTGTTTCGGGATGAACGACGGACACGGCCGCGCCAGAGTCAACTTTAAATTTCACATAGAGTAGTTAAATTCAATGTTTACATGCAGAGAGTTCTTTAACGCCGAGGTAACGCCACCAACAGTGCACACTGGGGACGAATTTTCGTCATGCACTCAAGAAACGAATTTTTTCTTTGATAAGCACACCTTAAAAAAGTGGCCACGCTTATTACAGCCTCTACAAAAAGCATTTTTTGCCGGACATTGAGTTCGAGAATGTGAATTACCACCACAAAAATGACAATTTCCCTTACCTTTGGAGTTATGAGATATCTTTGGAGAGTTATGAGTAGTTGGTTTATACTTTACATTCAGGTCACGTTTCAGGCTTTGCATTTTCAAAGAGTTGACAGCACTTTCAGAATGTCCATCCAGATGCAGGAGGTCTCGTTGTTGTTGTTGCACAGCTGCTTTTTGTCGTGCCTTTTCAATGGCTGTTTCCAGAGTTAATTCTGAATCTAACTGCAGAGTTTCTGAAAGTGATTTATCATTTAGTCCGACGACGAATCTACCTCGTATTAAACGAGTTTTAAGAGCTCCGAAATTGCAGTGTTCGGCCAGATTAAAAAGAGAAGTGGCAAATTGATCCACAGTTTCGCCGACTTGTTTACGGAGATTGAACTTCGCTGACTCGTATACTTCATTAGGCCGGATGACAAAATGAAAATCGAACTTTGACTTTACAATATCATATTTGTCAACACCTTCCTCGCTCATTAGAATTTGAAATATGGAAATTTTAAAATATTACAGCGCCATCTGGCGGTATAAATTTCTGTAATATATTGTTCAATTCCAAATCAACAAAGCTTTCAAATGATGTATTACTTATGAAATTATTTTAATTAGTAGCTGAGATACAAAAGAAAACCTAATCAGGACACCTTAAAACGTATAAATCAGGTGAAATCTCGAATTCCACTTTCGATTTCATAATATAAAAGTATTTCAAAATGTCTTTCGAATGAAGTATTAAAAATAATTTAATCATAATTAGAATTTGAAATACACGTATTAGAATATTAGAATAAAATTTTATTTGCAATAAAATGTAAATTAAAATGTTTTTTTTTTCTTTTATTCTGTGAAATTTCTTTCAGTAATCCCCGAAACTTGCATAATTCCGGGCTATATAACGTTAAAATCCTTAGTACGGTATGTGAGCAGAAATTCGAATTCGAAACTTTGCAAAATATTAAAGAATAAAGGTGTTCTGGGTATTCTGTTGTTTTCTCCGAAACTCCCGTTCCTTTTCTACATCTTTGCCCCTTCGCTCTCCCCCCCCCCCCCTTTCCGCCGATAATAATAATTTTGCACTCGAAAATATTCGCATTCGATTTACCTTGCCTTAAAATCTAAATATACCAACCAATTTCAAACGCAGTAACTCTTTTTTTTTAATTTTTGCCCCTTTTCCCCCTTCCTCAAGCCCTCCCTAATAATCGTACTCTTTCAAAAATATTCACAATCGAATTATCGGGCATTAAAACCAAATACTACGAAATTTCAACAGCATATCTCAATTTAAAATACTGCAAAGTATAAAAGAAAACTTAATATTTTTCCAATAAATACGTATTTTTTTTATTTATTCATATATTTTCATGAAAATTGAACAGTAGCTTTATAATATGCTGTCTAGGCCAAATATTAATTCAAATGTAACGTGAATGAAAATTTGAAAAAGGTTGAAATTTGCAATTTTTATCCCCACTATGAAGCACGTGATATCTTAATTGGTTACATTCATTTCCTTCTTTATCGCAGACCGTTGTCTCCATGTGTTTTGTTTCCGATCGAGACAGCTTAGAAAATCGTCTGCTGATAGAAAGTTTCTTTTTCTGGGTCATTTTTCCATCGACATGGGTCGACATTTTAATTGATATCTCCGCAACTAATTAAAATTTTTAAATTCTGTTTTCACTATCAACTCGGGAAGACTTCAGAGCACACTTATGTCAAATTTTATACTTCTGCGTTCAGTAGGGGCTGAACGTATAGATGCTCAGACAGAGAGACAGACAGACAGACAGACATCTTCTTTTATTATTATAGATTAATAATTTGAATATATCTATATTAATATTATAAATAATTTAAATTTGAAAATATATTTAATTGCTCTATTGTGAAATATTAAAAATTATGGGGGAAATTGTTCCCCAAATGTAATCAGCAGCAGTTTAAGTCAAAATCTAACTAAATATCTAATTATGTTCACTGGTTTGTGAGATGCTGCATTCACAAAATTCGTCGCATACAGACAGACATTTGTCTTCTAAAACTGGTCAAACCATGATCGGGACATCTCAAAACGTGTAAATCAATCGAAAACTGGCGGTCAAAAATTTTCGAACTCCAGAACAATACTTTCGTCTTATGTGTATAGAATTAATAAAGGGATAAGATAAAAAGATATCTGAATATATTTAACATGTAAATAAGCCGCACACTAAAATTTCTGACCTCAAATCCTATAGATTCCCCCTGACAAATTTAGTGCTAAAAGGAAGCTCGAATTTGCCCCCCGTAACTTTCTCTCTCTCTCTCCCCTAAAATTTGCCTCCGAAAATCATCCCCCCCCCCTCCCCTTAAAAATCTAAAATTCCAAAATCGCAGATAATGATTTTTTTCTACTGGATTCTAGTCTCCCGATTTGCAATTTCTTCACAGTGAAGTAATTTGAAGCCGAGTTATGCTAATAAAGGTGTTTTTCCTTCTGCCCCCCCCCCAGGAGAGGGAACGGGGGTATATCACAAAATCCCGTTTTAGTGGGGATCAGGGTCCTAAAACCAACCTGCTTCCTAAAATTTATGACTGCATCTCCCATAGAATCCCCGCGGCTGTGTTGAATCAGCGAGTTTACTCATATATATGTGTATAATACATATATATATTTTTTTTTTGCCCCCTCCCCCCCCTTGTTGGCGATGTTTTTTTTTTTATAGATATTCTGTAATATCTGTTTTTAAAATCTTGAAGTTGGAACCTTTTAAATATTTAATTTTTTCCTTGAGAAATAAAGCAAATGTGAAAAATATGTTGTAATCCCGTTTTTGCCTCCTCCCTGCTCCTTAGGGGGGGGGGGGGCGATATTAAAAAAAAATTATACCAGAAACCTTCGAGGGAATGTACTGAACAACTTTCCAAAGTTTCATGGCGATCGGATAAATGGTGTTGCAATGCATACAGGACAAACAGACAGACATGCATTCGTTTTTACATGTATAGATTACATTGTTACTGGTTTCTTGCTTGTACCAATATGGCCGCTGGTCGCTCTAAGCGCCTTACAGTTACTTCATTTTTCCCCATTCAAGAAAGTCGTCTGACCGGGTCTAAGTGATTCCTTAGTCTGTGGCCTCGCTCAACACCACAGATTATTATGCAGATAGGACACCCCCGTATATTCTTCAGTAACCGGAATTTGACTGCAACGACCCTATTGTCAACGGCTGTAAGTTTCTCGAGCTCTCCAGCTTACGCAATCGCTCGTCTTTATTGTGTCTATGTTCATATCTTAATATTAGTGCAACGTTAAACCTAACATCCAACCGAATAACCATTTATTGATGTTTACGTTTGGACTTTGTTACTGTTTACGAATTTGATTGTCGAAAGCAATTTATTTTAAGAAGCAAGTACTAAATATTAAGCAAATAAATTTCGAAAATATACATAAACCAGAAATATTTTTTTCATTTTAAAGCATTTTGTATTATTTACACCAAGCAATGTTAAATATTTAAGATTTCATACCATACTGCTATTTCAGCATTACAATTTGTTATATTAATTTGTACTCTTGAACACGAACGCGTTTGGAAAAATTTATTTTCAAACATAATAAAAATTAGTTTTATTTCTTAGAAAATAGCTGTGAATTTTATGATTTTGTAAATTTAAAAGTAGTAGAAAAAGTGAAGGAAAGAAAACTGCACATACGTTTTCGTTGGCAACTTTTTTATTGTTTACAAACTTGATTGTGAAAAGCAATTTATTTTAGGAAGCAAGTGCTAAATATTAAGAAAATAAACTTTGAAAATATACATAAAATAAAAACTTTTTTTTTTCATTTTATTGCATTTTGTATTATTTAAACCAAGCAACGTTAAATATTTAATGATTTCATACTGCTATTTCAGAATTACAGTTTGTAATTTTAATTTGTACTTGAATATGAATATGTTTCACAAAGCATATTTTTAAACATTATAAAAAATAATTTTTATTTCTTAGAAGAATAGCTGTGAACCTTTTGAGGATAATTTTGTGAATTCAAAAACAATAGAAAGTGAAGAAAAAGAAAACTTCCCATAGTAACCTGCTACTAACTACTCGCGAATGTGAAATAGAAAAACAATTTTCGATCAAAGATGCTATTCATGTAGACTTAACAAATGTAGTTCTCCTCTGTTGACACTAGTGGTGCTACTATATTTTCGGTTCGCATTTTAGCTTCACTGTCCTATCTATATGATAATCTGTGCTCAACACTATCTTACGCACAAGGCACAAACTCTGTCTTAAGATGTAAACAAAATGCAAGTCGTATAGAGCAGGCGCGTGTTTATAAACAAGCGACGCTATTCTGCAACTTTTGCGCATGTAGGCAAAATATCTGCCTATCCATTGGTGCTTTATCCCACCTTTTGCCTACATTCTGAAGTACGTGCGGAATCATCTGTCACAGTGACGTCACGTGCGCCTGCTCTATTGCAATGCCTCACTATCTTACGACAACCTCAGCGCCGAATCGTAACTGGATGCGCGCGCAATCACAACATAGCTCGCTCTGCGTCTCCCATTGGCTGGCTGGCTTTCTCTTACGAGGACACGCGAAGGATTTACGCTTGAGGCTAAGGCTCCTATATGATCAATGTAGGAGTTCTACTTGAGTGAGGCACCGCAATAGAGCAGGCGCATGTTTATAAACAAGCGACGCTATTCTGCAACTTTTGCGCATGTAGGCAAAATATCTGCCTCTCCATTGGTGCTTTATCCCCCTTTTGCCTACAATTCTAAAGTACGTGCGGAAACATCTGTCGCAGTGACGTTACGTGCGCCTGCTCTATACCAAGTTAAGATCGTTCTTAACCGCACCCATCTACGAAAGTTCGCAACATTTAAGATAAGACTTAAGAACGAGACACCGCAATCCCAGCCTAAAGCACTTATTTCAGCTAAATATTAACTTGATAAGCGACTTCCACAAATGCGTGCAATTTTTGGGGGGACAAAGTGTACATTCACTATAAAAAAATAACTATTACCAGTTGCAAGAAACTCTCTGTGATTGGAGAAAACAATTATTTTCTCCAATCACAGAGAGTTTCTTGCAGCTGGTAATAGTTATTTTTTTACAGTGCAGGATTATCGTCAGAATTCGAGGACGGCTGCTCACCCTAATTTGAAGGGGAGGAGGAGGGAAATCGAAAAAACTTGAAAAATTCTATTTTTAATCGATTGTTCGATTACTATTTAGTCATTTGTCGTTATTCGCATTCCAATAACACGAATTTTAGATGAATGACTCATGCTGAATCGGTGTTGACAGTTTATCATAATCTGGTTGTCTACTTGTCTTAAGATTTCTGAGTTGTTTTGCTCTTACAAAACTTTATCTATTATTTAATCTGAGCAATAACTTTTTGAAATGTTGTAGGATATGCATTCGGTTTAAAGTATTATTTCTTCTTGTCGCCTCAAATTGTCAAGAAACATATAATTGGTAAGTTTTATTCACAACTATGCACTTAATATCCATGTAAATAACATTTATCTTTTAAAATAAGTTGTTTGTTATTTTAATGAAATGTTTGAAAGCGGATTATTCGTACATTGGTTGCTTTGATTAGATTTTTGACAGACTAGATATAAGGGTATGCCTCTTGGGGGAAAAATTTTCTTCTTTTAGATTTTATTATTGTAAAAGGGAAAAATTTTTCACAAATGTAACAGGTTGTTATTTTATAAATAAATTAGAATACTAAACTTTACCTACAAATGCTTTCACTGCATGCATTTGTTTTTCTTAAATCATACAATTAGCTAAACTAAAATAGCAGTTTTGTTAAAACTGTTCCTGTAAAACATTTTTTTGTTTTTTTCTTCGTAACAAAAACTGTAGCATAAAATTTCATTGTATTTTCATTAATTTTTTGGGGAGTATTTCTTTTGTGATAGTATGAGTTAGCATAAATAAATTACATTTAAGAAACAAGTCCTTTTTAAATATCAATTGAAGTCTAACTTAGTATAACACGAAATTTTAGTAGATATTTCTTTAGAAAAATACTATAATGTTATTGGGATATTCCAGGGTAACTTTAAATTTTTACATTAATTAAAAAAAAATTACATGAAAGTTTTTTCTTAGAATCATTATCAATAGCCAAATTAAAATAGCAATGAATAAATCTTTTTTTTTTTTTTTTTTTTTTTTTGGGGGGGGGGGGGGGGGGTATTTAGGTTTTCAAAATTTAACAATCAAAAGTATAGTTGTAACTTATCATTCCCTTCCCCCCTTTTTATACAGTTTATTTTTTGGGCTGTTAGTTTTTAAGATTTAAATATATGAAACAAAAAGTTGTCTAAAGTTCGAAATCCCTTGCAGTAGCTTCTCTTTGCATTTAAAAGAATAAATGGGAGATAGAGGTTCGCAAGTGTGCTCGGTGGAAATTATCACACTTTAAAATTGTAAACATACCCAAAAAATATATAACTGACAACTTAGGGTTAAAACACTGTTATAAAATTTTCAAAACCAGTAGTTAAGAATTTCCAAAACACTAGTTATGAACTTTATGAAGAAACAATGGCTCAGATGCTGTAAGAGTCTTATCAAAGATCTGTTTTTAAGAGGAAAATTTTTTTGAAGGGCCGTATTATAAGATTAAAATAAATTGAGAAGGATCCATTTTTTGATGAAAAATTTTGTGAATGGTCTCTTTTTAAGATATGAAATTTTGCAAAGGATGCTTTTTTGGACCCAGTGCCAGTTTCCCCTCTAGGCCTCTAGACAGACCCCTATTCTCGAAATGAATTTATATGAAGAAGTTCTTTCTTTCTTTTTTTCAATGTGGGCATATCAATTTCTTAAAATAGTTTTAAAATTCCCCTTTTCAAAAATGGAAAATAAGGAAAGAGCACTAATTTAGTATGGTGAACTTAGCACTTCCACACACACTACACATCTCAGCAGGAAGGAACTGCTTCAAATTCACCCAGCTTAAACATAGGCACATTTTTTTTTTTTTTTTTTTTTTTATGAAATTCCTCAACTTGTTTTTGGATGTCACATACCCCAGGACACAAAATAGAAGATTGCATTATTGAAAATGGTAAAAAAATGACATTAAAGTAAAATGCATGAAACAAATAGTTTAAAGCACAGTAAATTTTCAGAGTTGATTTCTACTACTGTATCCCACAATAATTGTAATACATCTTTAAACAGAAAATTATAAAAATTTTATTAAATAGTTATAGTTCATGCATTGAAAAGTATTTATGTTATTCTTGATTTCGAAATATTGTATTTTGAATTTTCAGAGACAGCAAAGTGCAATAAAAGGAAGCACCATTAATTTATTTATAATTATGTATATATAAGAATTGTAATCTTAAAAATTTTGTTATAAGTCTAATTACCTTAAACTTTTCAATTTTCCATCTAGTGGACACTAATAGCAACACTGAATTTTGATGTAGTTAAAAAAAAAAAAAAAAAAAACTTGTATTATAGTAGTTTATAAAAACCTCCCTCAATATCTGGATTGAAGAAAGATTCCTGCTTCCTCCTCCTCAAAAAAAGGTCAAACTTAAAAAAATACGTTGTTGCATAATTTTGGGGGAAATTTAGAATGTGTTCGGGAAAAATTTCAGAGATCTAAATATTTTCTGTAACCCCGAATTAAGAAAAAATTGGTGCTGAAATCTCTAGAGTTAATTTTTTCAAAATAGTATCTGATTAAAGGACCATGTCTGATGAGCTCTTTAATCACATTTTAAGATGTATAAATGTAATTTTGAACTTACTTATTCTTATTGAAATTTTATTTTTCCGACTGAGTGAAAATAATGCCTGGACCGGGAATCGAACCCCGGATCTTTGACTTACAAGGTCAATGCTCTACCACTGAGCTATCCAGGCCGACATCCCGATCTGCATTACTCACTCAGACAACCTTTTAGGCAGAAACATCTCTGGTCTATCATTTAGATAGCTCAACAGAAAATAAGCCGCAGGTAAAGGAAAACACCATTAAACAATGATTGTTTAATGGTGTTTTCCTTTACCTGCGGCTTATTTTCTGTTGAGCTATCTAAATGACATTGTTTAATGGTGTTTTCCTTTACCTGCGGCTTATTTTCTGTTGAGCTATCTAAATGACATTGTTTAATGGTGTTTTCCTTTACCTGCGGCTTATTTTCTGTTGAGCTATCTAAATGATAGACCAGAGATGTTTCTGCCTAAAAGGTTGTCTGAGTGAGTAATGCAGATCGGGATGTCGGCCTGGATAGCTCAGTAGTAGAGCATTGACCTTGTAAGTCAAAGATCCGGGGTTCGATTCCCGGTCCAGGCATTATTTTCACTCAGTCGGAAAAATAAAATTTCAATAAATATGATTTTCTTCCACAGTTAATTGTGTGATTTTAATAAAAAATTACTTATTCTTGTTTAAATTATGGTAAACAATTGTGATTCAAATTCGATGTACTGTTTAATTACAATTTAATTATCTATGCTGGATAGTCACAGTGCAAAAATTTCTGTTGCATTACAAACCAAGTCATCTACACTGGAGATTTTACATAGTTAAATCAATCAAAAAGAAAATATTGAAAGCTTCTTTTAGTAATTAATAGCTTTATTTATTTATTTATTTTTTTAACCAAGATTGTATATAGTTTATTATGTTTTACATTCACTATAATGCTTTTATTATACATTTTATCATTATTAATTGCTGAATATTTTTATTTTCAACCCTCGAAATTATACATTCTTATAGGTAGTTTTCCTGAAACTTCAACATGGCATCTAATCAAGATTTACTTGTTCGAGAAATGAGTCATCTCCAAGTTTCTTCAAGCTATTCTCCTCAACAGTATGCTACTGCTTCTAAAAAGATTGCACCTGTTGTTCCTCCAAAGCCTAAATCAGATATGTATGCTACTGTTGGTCCAAAATCTAATGGCATGTATCACTCTCCTGTTCATCCGTCATCCCAACATGGCTCATTAAATCAAGCAACTGGTTCTGGTAATTTTAAAATACTATTTTTATAAATTATTTTAAAAAAAATTAAAAAAACATGTAAACGCCGCAAATCTGAATTGCTTAGTTGTGATCTTGTCATGAGAGTTAACAAATTCATTTAGGTATTTAACAAAAAGTACTGTTAACATGATTATCATGTTAAGAGAAATGAATTTGACCAAACGCTTGACACAGTGGCAGAATGAAATATCTGCCTAATAGGCTATCCACCGTTCACTTTGATATATTTATCTTTTTCTATTCTATTAATTTATATTATTAGGGTCAATTTCATAGTTTAGTTTTCATGCTACTATTTCAAATGCAACAATCCTCAAAATGTATATTTATATGAAAAATTTACAATTTCACTATGTTGATAAAATCGTAAATTACGAATAATTTATGAAATTTTCATATTAGAATATTTGTATTCAATCATGTTCAAACAAATATCATAAATGTAATTTTGAAGTTGTCTAATTTATTTATGATCCTCAAAATGGAAGTTTATGCTCAATTTTGCCTTATTCTGATATGTTAAGTAAATCGTAAATTCCAAATAACTTACGAATTTTTTTAATTGGAAAAATCATAGTCTATGATATTCATGCCAGTATCCAAAATAATATTTAAAAAGTGGTTTGACATCTTTACGATGAAAATATCCCTCAAGATTGACGTTTATGTGAAATTTTGCTCTATTCTGCCATGTTCAGAAATTCACAATTTTTCAATAACTTACGAAATTTTTATATTGGAAAATTCATAGTCATTAATATTCATGCCAGTGTTCTAAATAATATTTCAAAAGTAGCTTAAAGAATATAAGTAGCTTAAATAAAGTAGCTAACTCCAAGTATTTGAGAAAAATTAGCTTAAAGAATACTATAAAACATTGAACTAGCCTACAGTAAAACTGACACAACTACCCTTAGGTGGATAAATTGTGCGATAAAAATGCAGTACCGGATCTACATTTTTAAAAGGGGGGTGCAGACTTCCAATTTGCCGCCCTCTAAGCAAAATTTTTTAACAAATAAAATTCTAAGACTTTTACAAAATTATTTATTTTAGTTATAAATTTATACTTAATTCTAAAGGTTTATTTTCCTCGACTTTATTTCAGTTAAAATGTCATAATTGAGATTGTTGGCTATTTCACTCTCAGTCGAAAATATTGCTAATTCCAACAAGTGCTCTTGGGACATTGTGAAACGTAATCTTTAGTGAATTTCATTTTTTTAAGCTTCTTTTACATGAAACAGAAGTTGTAGACAGAGTTGCATAAATTCTGAAAACTATGCTTATGTTAGGAAATGCATTCAACAAATCGTTTTTACATATAACTTCCAATAAAGAAACAGGTTGTAATTCATAAATATTTGTCGATAAAAGTGGTCTTTGTTCTTTGAAAACTTCATGTTCGGAAAAGCATTTTTCTAAATTCAAGCCCTTGATATATTTAAGAGCCAAATTTAGTCTATGTATTTTTTAAAAATCTGTTATAGTCATTTTCATCAATGCTTCGTGAGTCAAAAATACAAAATAATAATTTATTTACCTCGCATTGCCAAGTCTGTAATTAATTTCGTCCAAAATTTGATCTAATAATATTTGTTGGTTGTAGTGTTTTTGTTTCAAGTGTCTGCTACTCGTCGTCGACTAATTCGCCAGGCATCTTTTCCTTTCTGTACTCTACGTTCTTTAACTCTTTGAGGAGAGTAAAAATTTTCCAATTTAAAATGAAATGCTACCAGAATTCAACAACTATATTAGAAGAAAGGAAATAAATGAAGTTATTCCACTAAGTTATAAAAGCAAAATTTTATTTAAAAAAAAAAAATATCTGGGGCCAGTTTTTGCAATTGAGTATTAAAATTTGCGTTTTCATTATGCCAACAGCACCCTTGTTAGGGTTAATATAGTTGTATCTATGACATCAACTTGGCAACGGCAGTAGCTTTTTTAAATCATTTGTTAAATCTAGTATTACGAAATCAGTAATTTCCAACCCTTCCATAAAAGCAGTTGATCTTGCTAAAACAATATCAGTTGTCAGTTTTTTGTATTCCTTTACCGACACAGTTGAACACTTTCAAAACATGATTCTATATCACTAAATATAAAATAAATTCAAAATTCCTGGCCTCATTTCGTAGACGTTTTCATTCTGATTTTGCCTTGGGGATTTGCTCCCATCTTTTAGCTCTATCGAAGCACCACAAACTTATTTAGGCTTATTTTCAAACCAATAACAGCTTCTCCTTTCGCAGACCATCATGTCTGACCGTTTGAGGTTATTCTTTGTATGTTTTTAATACTTTGTAACAATATTGAAAATGGTTTATGGCATAGCTTTGTCTATCTGTCTCTCTGCGCTCTATCTCCGGTATATATTCATGGAATTCTCTGAAACTGGTATATGTTATTCAAGTTTACTATGGAATGTTTTCCATTGAAAATGGAATAAATACGACCATTGGTTTGTGTGCAGTGACACACGAAAGAATTCCAAAGCATTGTGTTCTATGAGAGGTATTTCTATAAACCATATTTCAATACATTTATTTTGCACAAATCGTAATGAAATAGACATTTATTATTCCTATGCACAAAAATTGTTTTCTATAAAATATAGTATGATTAACATTAGAAAAAAAAAAAAAGGACCACACAAAAATATTCAGATAAATTAAGGATTATGATTGAAATTTGCTGCAATTGCTGTTTCGCATTGTTTAAGTGTTTTGCACTTTAATCAACGCTTAAGAGTGATTATGATTTGAATTAGTCTATCTGTCTGTCCCTCTAACCACTCAAGCATCCCCGTCCGGAAATATCTTCAGAATTTCTTTAAAATGAACACTCTTAAAAAAATCTTTTTGAGTTCACTATGAGTTGTTCACCATTTAAAATGGTATTAGTAGCGCAGCTGGTTTGTGTACAGGAACACTCAAAAGAATGTCAATGCCTTGCGTTTTATGAGAGGGATTTTTACTGCGCAAATTATAATTAAATTGAAATTCGTTATTAAGATGCTAAAAGAGGTTTTTTTTTTTTCTTTTTGGCAGAATATGAAATGTTTGGCGATAAGATTTACAGAGCTACACTGAAATATTCAGATACGTTATACAACAGGATACTGCTGGTGTTTCATTTTTCATTTGTGTTAAGCGTTTTTAACACTTTACAGTAATGTTTAAGGGCAAATATCAGTTCAGTTAGTCTATGTGTGCATGTCTTTCTTCCATTCCGTCTGAACGCTGTGTGATCAAGTAGCGAAAGTGCATTGACGGTTAAACGATGCAACAGGAGGTACGTATAGTTAGAAAGTTAATAATCTATGGGAATCGCATGTGATTTTTCGTTCTTGTTTCATAATATCACAGCGTAAATTAGATGAAACAAAAAGATGAAACAAGTTGTAAATTCTTTGAACAGCTAATTCCATATCATATAGACGTTTAGCACGGAGCAGAAAGAAGGCATGTACACCAACAAGTTTAAGGAAATGGACAATGCACGGTAAAAAGCAGCGTATTATTATTATTCTGGCTTGGACGCATCTGTACACTCCTAACGCATTTAAATTATCGTAGGACTGATCATGACAGTCCCTATTGGATAACTTATCGTCCTCTAACTTTTTAGAAATTATGTTCGCCATGCATTCACCACTTTTATCATAAACTTCAATGAAATCAATAAATCTCTCGAAAATTTTACATTCTCCGAAACTTTTGAAGGAAACTATAGAAAACCTAGAACATTTATATTCTTTTATATTTTACAGAATTTCGAATTCCAATTTCCGTTCACATTTCGTTCTAAGGATTTTTAACGATATACAGCACGGAATAAGGTAAGTTTCGGAGAAAACCACGGATAAGTCAGACACAAATTTTTATATAGAAATGTTTATATTTATTAATGTTTGTATCTCAGATCCTGATTAACATAATTTCATAAGTAATATATCATTTTAAAACTTATTTGAACTTGAATTAAAAAGTAGAAATCGCAAATCTCTGCTGCCAGATGACACTTTAATATTTTAAAATTTCAATATCTCCAATTCTAATTATGATTAAATTACTTATAATACATCATTTGAAATATATTTTATTGGAGATTTTTAAACTGATTTAAGCCATTAAATTCCGTGCAGGAGTTTCAGCGCAAACCCCAGAAAACATAGAACACCTTTATTCCGATATATCCAATTCTAATTATGATTAAATTACTTATAATGTATCATTCAAAATATATTTTGCAGTAATTTTATTGCGAACTTTTAAACTGATATAAGCTATTAAATTCAGTACAGGAGTTTCAGAGAAAACCGCTGAAAACCTTTATTCTTTTTTATTTTGCAGACTTTTGAATTCCGATACTCCACTCACATTTCTTATTAAGGATTTTTAACATTATTTTTTCCCCAATTACGCAAGTTTCGGAGAAAAACACGGAAAAGTCAGACAATTCTTTTTATAACAATGTTTATATTACTTTTCTATCCCAGCTTCTAATTAACACAATTCTATAAGTAATATATCATTTTAAAAGTTATTTGAATTGGAATTATAGAGTACATGTTGCAAATCTTTGTTGCCAGATGGCGCTTTGATATTTTAATAATTCAATATCACCAATTACGATTAAATTATTTGTGAGTAGATTAGGAGACCGTAGGCTCCACCGGGTTGGGGATTTGCCAGATCAGAACTTTCAATGTTACTTTACACTGTGAGCAAATAGACTGTTTCAAATCATGAAATGTAAAGGGGCGCCTTAGTCGTAACAGAGCAGAAATTTGCTACAGTTCAAGTTTTCAAAGATATTTGCACAATGAGCGAGCAAGTCGTTGTAAGTTCTAAAACGGGGTTAAGGCGCCGCAGTCCCCACCGAGCGGGACTTTGCTACAGTTAGAATTTTCAAAGATGGAGATTTTCACGTGGTAAGCGAACAGGCTGTTTCAGATACTGAAACGGGAAGGGGGCGCCGCAGGCGCTACCGAGCGGAAATTTACTACAATTAAAATTTTCAATAAAGCTATTTGCAATATATGTCAATGCTGTTGTAGGTCCAGAAATGGAAAAAAAGGCTGCTCAGGCTCCACCTAATGGGGGTTTCATACAGTCGGATTTTTAAAGGATAGCGAACCAGCTTGTCGCTAAAGGCGGTTAGATAATAATAAACTAGTATTTTTAGTAGAGACTCGGAGAAAGAAATAATTAATGGCCAAATATAGAATGACATCAGTTACAATACGAGGAATTGCTTTCCACCTATACTTTTCATTTTACATGGATAAATGAACTGCTGCTGCCATGCCACCTCTCACCTACCGCACCCGCAAAGATACGTATATCATCCTCGTTCAGATTTTAATGCTCACTCACTCGCGGGCGTCGTGCGCTCATAAGTAATATTGCGTTTTCAGGTTTTCATTCTGTTTTGGTCATACGTCTCGTGTGAGGAAAGGAGAGGAGGGCGTTAGGTTGCTCTGAGCTTGTTACAGACGATGCAATGTACGACGAAAATGGTCTGGAAATCGAGTCAAGCATAGTACAAATAGCGAGACTAGCTGGACTTGGTGGCTGCCGCCCCTCAGTCTTCGCCGCCCGGGGCAAGTGCCCCCTCCCGCTCCCCCTAGATCCGGGCCTGTAAAGATGTAATGCTTTTTGTACATATTGGAGCATTTCATACATATTGTTCACTGAAAAGTAATTTGAAGTGCTTTAAAGAATATTTATAATGTATTAAAGTTATTATTATTTTTTCTGTATAGAATTATTTAGCACTTGTAGCTTATTTTCACTGGAGAATTTATCAAATATTGGAAAATTATATGCCTTTAAATTGTCAATTTTTGACTTGCATCACTTTTCTTGATGGGATTCAATATGATATATCATTAATAAGTCTACCCCACCATTCATTTTGCATGCATGTAACAGTTTTCGGAGTTTTTGCATGTTAAGTAGTTTCACCCCTGACCTGTAACTTTTCAAAATCTTCAACAAATCTTTTATTTTTAAGCAAGTTTTTTACTCTTAGCAACAAAAAAAATCTGTTGCATCTCAATAGATGTTTACGCCTGAAAATTGTCACTTGTGGAATCTCCCTTATTTTGATCTTTCAATGTTGGTAGGTGCTTATATTGGTATATTGCTTCCTATCTTGCAGAAAATAACATGAATTAGCCTTCTTCTAGTAAATGATTCAAAATCTTGATAAGTAGCTTAAATTTGAATTGATCTTATGTTTCATTTTAGTGTTTTAAAGAATGTTTATAATTCATTAAATTTATTATTATTTATTTAGTACTTGTAGCTTATTTTCACATGAAATTTTTTCAAGTATTCATTGCTAATTCTTGAAATTTGCTTTTTATAGGGGATCCTATTTATAGTAATTATCATCCTGATGATGACATGCCACCACCTCCTCCTCCGCCTCCACCTCAGGCAGCTTCATATTCTCCCTCTCCTCAGCAATATCCTCCACCACCTCCACCTGATGCTGGACCTGCACCTTCTTCGCCTGGCAGTTCTACATATGGTACTCAAGCTGGTTATTCTTCATACAGACCAAATTCATCAGTTGTAAGTTATTTTTTAATTATACATTAACATTAATGTAAATTAATCTTTTTAAAAATTACTATTGTATAAATAAAGGATCTTTAGCTTTTCCAGAAATGCTTTTTCTTTCTCCACTATGTGACTAAGAATTTCTTCATTATTCTATATATGTGAGATTTAAATTATTTTAGTGTATGTGCATATACAGCTGCAGGAAAAATATTGGAATAATTGAAAAACATTATTACTATTTTTATTATTATTATTTTTTTTTTTTAAATGCATATAATAATTCCAGAAACATAATGTTATCTGTTGAAATATAATTTATCTTTCATACTTTAAGTTTACTTTCAAGAACATTTTTTCACTTTCTAACAACACAGACAGAAGAATCGAAGTAAAACATATTTATGTTTTACTTTGATTCTTCTGTCTGCGTTTTCATTTCGTTAAAAATTTTTAGAATTATATAAAACCTGTCTTTACCTGTGACATCACATCCATTAATATTAAGTCCTAAATACTTTTCAATCTCTCCTGTTTGATATTGAACTGAAAGGGGTGAATGTTGTCTTTATACATGTAAGAGGACACACGGGTATTTATGGAAACAGAAAAGCTCATTGGTTTGCTAAACAAGCCACTAACCAAAATACAATTCACCCTTTGTTAGTACACAATCCTTTCTTAAAAAAACAAAGTCATTACAAAACTATTCAAGTAGAATGAACAATACCAGATCTCCACAACAGTTGTTCAGATGAATTTTTTTTTTTTTGTCAATTCCTGACAGACTTTTAAAAGTAAACACATTTTTGTAACTTCGAAATTACTAAATTTCTTATTGGACATGGGGTGGTTTCCTCCGAAACTCGCGTAAATACGGGCTAGGACCCCTTAGAAAGACCCCCACGGAGGGCATTCCCCCCCTAGGCCTAGGACACATCAGGAGTCAATCGGCCTTGAATCCTACAACCAACCAACCAATTGGACATGGAAATTTTAGATCCTACCTAAAAAGATTTAGTTTATCTCATATCGACTTATGTTCTTGCAACTTTGAGTGTGTGCAAAATATTGAACATCTGCTATGTAACTGTACAAAACTTACTAAATGTAGAAAAGAATTTATTAATCAATTGAACTGTATAAATATTAAATTTTTTCCCCTGCTTTATATTTTTATTCAGAACAAGCTGCCATTTGCAACTTTTTGCAAGTTTATTCATTGTATATTACCGTAAAATCTCGAAAGTAACACCCCCCACCTTTTTTCTTTTTTTTTTTTTTTTTTTTTCTCCTCCATCCAACAAAGCTACATCCAATCTTCGGGCGCACTTATGGTACGTCAGCATTGCAAGTTAAGTTTGGCATTGAATTAAGTTTTAATATTTATATATCTGTATTGATAAGTATAAAGGGTTTAAGTCCAAAAATGTCGATTTTTAGTTAAGTACATAGTCAGACTCAGAAAAAAATTCTCTATCAATTGGTACAGTGGCGGATCAACTTGACTTTGGGGGGGGGGGGGGGGCTAAGATTTTTCAAAGTGTTATTCTAGACCAATAAAAAATTTACAATTGCAATATTCAATTGTGAATGTCAGTTTTTTTTGGGGGGGGAGGGGGCTTCAGCCCCCTAGCCCCCCCCCCCCCCCTTAAATCTGCCACTGAATTGGTATAAATGATTTAAATCCATGTCATTTAGTCTTTGAGAAAATCCATTGGTAAAATAAGATTCAAGTCAGAAATTTAGCATTAATCATTGGTATAAAATATTTAATTCAATTTTTCCCCTTTATTAAATGAAGGTTGACAATTACTGAATGGTAGAAAGGGTATAAATCAACATAATCCCTTTTTCCTAATCGATTCTTCTGATTAGTTTTTAGTTAGTTTAACTTTATTTTTCGTCTCCTGAAAAATCAAAAATATGGACTTAAATCCTTTATCAGTACAGATATTATATCTAATTTAACTAATTTTTCATAAAGTGGTGCATGTACGTTATCAATGGAATCATTACGCAGTTTTTTTTTTTTTTTTTTCCTTTAATGTAAGAAATGATAGCCTTTAATATTTCCTTTTAAGTAAGTACCGTAAAATCCCAAAAGTACCCCCTCCATCGAATATAACCTCCCCTTTCTTCATTTCTTTAAATAATTTTTATAAAGAATCTTGATTATAACCCCCCTCCCCCCCACCTGAAATTTATCCGTTTTGTTTTTCAAAAAGGGGAGGGGGGTACTTTCGGGATTTTACGGTACTTCTGTAACTGATTCTGTTCTTGTCTTTTTTTTTTATGTTCTTTGTTTGTGTAGCCATATGTATGTGTTTATATGTGTATTTCTATGTAAGTGTGTATACAACTAACATGTTTTTTGTGTGTGGTATTTTTTTCCCATTTTGTTTGTGGTCTTTGTTTATGTATTATTATTATGGTTATTGGATCATTCTATATTTGTCTGTTTGCTACTTATCTCTGTAAGCCTCATATTATACTGAGGTGCATGAAGAGTCAATGATTTTAATAGAAACAAAACAACAACAAAAAAAGATGCAGAAGATGTTTAGACCTCTGAAATCTCCTTCGAACACATTCTGAATTTCTCACACACAAGAATCTTTATGTTACACAAAGCCATTCATTCTATGTAATAAGTATTTAGGAAAATAAATATATGCTATAACATAAAAATACAGCTGTTATATTATAACCATTACAAAGTTTGTTTTTTCAAATGATTGTTATTTAGACTCAGTTTCATTTTCTCCTAAGATAATATTTAGAATTTCCCCAGTTAGCCCAGATTACCTCTGAACACCATTCAGGTGTCAGATATATTCTGCACCGCTACTTTTCAACGTCATTGGAAAAGTATAGAAAACATATAACACACCTTAAAGTGCAGCTCCAGCAATTTCCTGTAATGAGTTCAAATATATTTGTTTGGCCCTATAAATAAATCATTAACATTCATCACTTCATATTCTATGGCAAACAGCCTTTGTTACATCTGAAAAAAATGTTGTTTTTGTATATTTAGTGCAAAGAAATGCTTTTCTTAGACATTAATGATTTAAAAAAGTTTTCGAGAAACTTGGATGAAACTTAAACTTGCGTATTTTGCTGATCAGCTGCAAAAATACGTTATATTTCTACTATGAAACACCAGAAAAACTGGAATTAGATAATTAATCTTGTATTGAAGGTTCTAAAAAAAAGTAAGTTTCATCAATCTGCAGTGAAAAAAAAATTGACATATTTATGCAGTTAAATGCAATTAAATTCGAACTATACCACTGAGCTGCAAAATTATACATCATTATAAATTTATATTGATCCTTTTTTTTTTTTTTTTTTTTAAAGTATTTTTCTGTTTTTGTGTTCTTTTTAGAAATCTCATTTTGTTACTGTGAACGCCGCACCTCTGATTTCGAGAGTATTAAAAAACAAGAACTAAAAAGTTTGGTACGAAAGTGTGGCAACAGTGTGCGTATGTGAATCAAGATGGACTAACGTTCCATTCTACATGTTTTTTAGAAAATACTTTACTTGATGTTAATTTCTGTGTTCGTTATGTATTTTATGTTTGTGCCGTAAGTAAATATACGTTTAAAAGTAAACCAAGTGTGATTAGTGTCTTGATGTGTCTCGAAATGAATTTACCGAAAGAAAAGAACCAGGTGCGAAAAAGCAGGCACCACAATTGGCGAAGTCGACAAGGATATGTGATATAGCTAGTACTCGTATGGATTATGTCATGATAGTGATGAAAAAAAAAAAAGGGTATGCTTTTTTTTATGTTCCATCAAGAGTCATATTTTGTATAAGTTTCATATTAAATAATTCGGATTAAGCATTTAGATATTTTGTTCCGATTTTGTATTCCAACAAGGTAAAGAGTATGTAAATGAAAATTGAATATTTCGTAATGTTGAAATAATAATAATTCTAGTGTTTGAAAAATGAAAAATAGAAATATATTTGTTTATTTGTATTTAAAAAGCCGGAAAATAGTAAAAAGAATGATGAAAAGAATATGTTTTTATGCTATTCAAGATAATTGTGATTAATTTCTGTGTGTTCTTTTTATTCATCACGTGATTTAGAATAAATAAGATTTCATTAAAGCAGATAAAAAAAAAAAAAAAAAAAAAAGAGAGAGCTCTGTTTTGATTTATTTGTTCTGTTTTATTGAATGATTGTGTATTTGTTAGACCTTGATAATTATTTATATTTATTTATCTTTATTATTATTGGAATATTAATGAAATATCTCAGTAAAAAAAAAAAAAAAAAAACTAGTGAATTATTCTTGTGAACGTCCGGTTTTGTTTATTTTTTTTACTTTGAGGAATGAATCGGAAATTGTTTTTTTTTTTTTTTTCCTGTTTAAAAGTAAGTTTGATTAAAGGTTGCTATGGCAACATTATTTCTAATTTATTGAAAGCTGGTTATGCAATAAAGTATATTCTGATTTATTTAATGAAAGAGTTGATTGTGTTGCTATGGCAACATTATTTCTAATTTATTGAAAGCCGGTTATGTAATAAAGTATATTCTGATTTATTTAATGAAAGAGTTGATTGTGTAAACATTTTTCTTTTATTTGTTATTTCGATACATATTATTTTTTTTTTCTCCTTTTTATGTATGCATTCCGACTTAATGATTATTTTATTTAATTTGGAAGAAAATGTTGTTTAAGATAAAAAATAAGATGTCAAATCTGGCGTTCTTAAGGGGTTTGTGATTATAAATATAAGAAAAATTTATTTTATTCACGGAAAATTTGAACTTGATTTGATTTCATCCATCCGAAGATGGCATTTTTGGGTAAAGGGAATAAAAAAGATTTGCAAGAAGTTGCTACGGAGCTTGGAGTGGAAGGAACTCAACATTTAAAGTTATATGAGTTAAGAGATGCTATTTTGGCTTCAAAGAATTACGATGAAGAATTTGTTAAAGAAACATTAGCGAACGTACTTGAAGCACGGAAGAGAAAAGAAGAGATGGAGGAACGCCTAAGAAGAGAAGAAATAGAGGAACGTAAGAGAAAAGAAGAGATGGAGGAACGCCTAAGAAGAGAAGAAATAGAGGAACGTAAGAGAAAAGAAGAGATGGAGGAACGCCTAAGAAGAGAAGAAATAGAATTGGAAAAAATGCGGTTGGAAAATGCAAGAATAGAACTTGAGAAGAAAGGAATTATAAATGAAACTTCTGAGAAAACGCGCGTAAAATTACATAACATCTTACAAAAATTTGATCCTAAAACATGCGAAATTAGCCTGTATTTAGTTCTTTTTGAGCGGCAGGCAAAACGTGCCGAAATTAAAAGAGATGATTGGGTTTCTCATCTCATTGGGCTACTGCCATACGAAATCGCGGAAGTTATAGCTCGGGAAGACGAAGAAATCACGAATGATTACGGAAAAGTAAAAGAGTTATTGTTAAAGAGATATAAACTTACTCCTGAAAGATTTCGACAACTTTTCAATAAGCATACTAAAAAAGCTGATATCACATGGAGAGATTTTGCTTACGAATTGAAAAACTATTTTACTGAATGGATTCGGGGATTAGAAGTTAACACATTTGAAGAATTATATGATTTGATTATTACAGATCAAATTAAAAGGAAAGTACCTCCAGAAATTAAAGAACATTTCATCGATGAATGGTCATTGTTTAAGTCATCTGATATTATTTCCAGTAAATTAGATGATTATGAAAATGTCAAAATGACTTTCAATAAAAAAACGAAAGAAATTTCTCATAAAGAAAATTGGAATCTTCCATCCAAAGGGGCGAATTTCGGAAATAACAATAGAGATGAAAAAAGGGTTTTTACTAAGCCACAGCAAGAACAAAGAGACATTCGTTCGAAATTCTCCTGCTATTGGTGTGGAAAGGAAGGCCATATGAAAAAATCTTGCCCCAAATTGAATTCAGCAAGTACATCTTACGTGAAAACAAACAAAAAGAGTCAAGAAAGTAAGGGCCTTAATAAGGTCAGTGTTAATCTAAATAGCGCTTGTTTCGAGTGGGAATTTCCAGTCAACGAGAAAGATGGCGAGCTTCTGAAAGTGGATTTAGGAATCGGAGGCCAAAAATTTCAAGGCATCGTGGACAGTGGTGCAGAAATCACCGTACTACGAAAATCAGTTGTACCTGAGGAACACTTACAGTCAAGTGGGAAAATTCTTTTGAGACCTGCTATAGGTAATCCAGTGGAAGCACAACTTGTGTCAGTTCCGCTAAGTCTTCATACAGATGAAGAAATCATTCCATATGTTCAAGTGCATGCTGCAGTAGTAGAAGGGCTGCATGAGGAAGCTTTAATCACTCCCAGGGTATATGAATGGTTGAAGGAACAAAAGCGTTCTTATTTGGGAGATGATACAGGAATCACTTCAGTAAAAGAAGCTAATGAACAATCCTTGTTCAGTGTGGAGGGAAGGTCTCCCGAAAACATTTCTTTAGGGGATAAAATGAATATCCCGAAGAAAGAAGTCGATGAACAATCCTTGTTCAGTGTGGAGGGAAGGTCTCCCGAAAACATTTCTTTAGGGGATAAAGTGAATATCCCGAAGAAAGAAGTCGATGAACAATCCTTGTTCCATGTGAAAGGAAGAAATCCTGGAAATTCAGGGGTTGAGGTTAATATCACCCCAGTGGAAGAAAACAATGAACCGTCCTTGTTCAAAGTGGAGGGAAGGTCTCCCGGAAACTATTCTTCAGAAGAAGAGGTTGAAGTAATCACAATAAATGAAGTCGGTGAACAATCCTTGTTCAGTGTACCTGAGAATAATTCAAACGACAATTATCTTGGGGATGAGGCAATTAGTACTCCACTCACAGAAGATAATGAAAAGTGTATGTTCTGTATGGAGGGAGAAAGTCACGAGACTATTCGAAAGGCAAAGCTAAACAACAGCGAGTCGCATCATCCAGAAACCAAAGTCTTTAATAACTCAGTAGTTAAACAGACATTGACCGAAACCGATAGTAAGGATGAAAGAAATGAAAATATCCCTGTTCCACAAGCACAAGTGCTTAGGGATGAGCAGTTAGCCTGTCCTACATTGAAAAAGTGCTTCGAAGAAGCTAGGCAACATAAAAATGGCTACTGGATTGAAAGAGGTTTATTATATCATATGGGTAAAGTAGGCGGACAGAAATATATTCAATTGGTCGTACCGGCAAGCAGAAGAAAGGACATTTTGAAATTAGCTCATGAAACTCCTACTGGTGGACATCTGGCAGCTAAGAAGACCAGAGACAGAATTGCAATGTCTTTCTGGTGGGAAGGAATGCCAAAAGAAGTTAAACAATTATGTGCTTCGTGTCATGATTGTCAAATGCGCAGGAAAGGAAAAGTAAACGATAGAACACCTATCGAGTCTGTTGGAAGGCCAGAACTCCCATTTCAAGTGGTTAATGCCGATATTTTAGGCCCAATAGAGCCAAAGTCATCACGTGGCCATCAGTATGTACTGTGCGTTATGGACCAGCATAGTCGTTGGCCGGAAGCAATACCTCTGAAGTCTTTAACAGCAAAGGCAGCCGGTGATGCATTTATAGAAATATTTGTACGAACTGGAATTCCTCGAGTAATTGCAATGGATAACGGAAGAAATTTTGCCGCACAGCTGACAAAAGAATTTTTAAAACGATTAGGATGTGTTCCTAAATTTTCCACTCCAGGTTATCCACAATCGAATGGTTTGGTTGAAAGATGGATAGGAACTATGAAATCCATGCTACATCATGCAATTAATTCACAAGGTCGAGGCTGGGATAAACAGTTGCCATTCTTGTTATGGGCATACAGAGAAGTGCCTAACGCTACAACGGGTGTTGCCCCATTCCTACTAGTTCATGGGCGACCACCTGTAGGACCTCTAGCCATCCTCAAATCAAGTTGGGAAGATGAAGTCGTACTTCCTCAAGGGACTGGAGAATCTGTAGCTGACTACCTGTTGAAACTCCGGAAACGTTTAGAAGACGCGGCACAGTATGCGAATAACATAGCTCAAGAACAGCAGCAGAAATATGTACATTATCATAATTTACGGTCAAAAGATACCGAATTTTCTGTTGGGGATGAAGTTGTAGTGTTAATCCCTGATTCAACAAATCGTCTTTGTTCAAAATGGAAAGGACCAGGAGAAATAGTAGAAAAGAAGTCTCCACATTCTTTTTATGTCAAACTACCTGATGGAAGTGTTCGACATCTTCATCAAAATAAATTGCGTAAATATATTCAACCTGTCAGAGCTGTAGGAATTATTTCCGAAACAGATGAAGAGTTTGGAGATATACAACATGCGCCCGTAGAATCACGGTAAGTAACAGATGAAGATCTAAAAGCTGGTATAAAATCAAATTCGATATCAGCAAAGCAACATAAACAGCTGTTGAATCTAATTAAAGAATATCTAACAATATTTGATGGGGAATTAAAGAAAGCCAAAGTTCATCCACATGTTATCCAGTTAAAGTCTGGAGTAGAGAGGAAACAACCTCATCTTTATAAAGTTCCAGAAACATTAAGATCTAATATAGAAAAACAGATAGCAGAATTATTGGAAAAAGACCTGATAGAACCCTCTTCAGCAGAAATAGCATATCCATTGGTATGTGTAGCCAAGAAAGATGGAACTGTCCGACTTTGCGTGGACTACAGAGAGCTGAACTCAGTTAGTAAAATTCCACCTTTTCCTATGCAGAATTCAGAAAATCTTAGATTTAAAGCTGGTGGAGCTCGTTACTTGACAACTTTAGATATCCTTAAGGGATATTGGGAAATACCCTTAGCAGAGCAAAGCCGAGAATTAACCAGTTTTGTATCTCCAAAGGGTCAGTATCAGTGGAAGGTGATGCCATTTGGATTATCTGGAGCACCAGCAACATTCCAAAGAATAATGAATCAAGTATTACGACCTCATAGTGACTACGCCGAAAGTTTTCTTGATGATATTATCATATTTTCTTCAAACTGGGAAGATCATCTTAATCATATTAAATCCATTTTAGAAACTCTGAAAAAATTGAATTTTTCGGCAAATTTAAAGAAATGCTCTTTTGCGATGTCGAAAGTAAAATATTTAGGACATGTTGTAGGCTCAGGAGAGCACGGCCCAGATCCGGACAAGATATTAGTTATTAAAGATTTGAAAGCCCCTAAAACTAAGAAAACATTGAAGTCACTCCTAGGATTATTTAACTATTACAGAGACTATGTGCCTCGGTATGCTAATATAGCAAAACCTTTAACGGACTTAACTCGAAAAACTGTGCCAAACGACCTTCCATGGTCAGAAGAAGCCGAAAGCGCATTTAATTCGTTAAAGAAATGTTTGTGCTCTATAACATCTCTGTATACACCTGATATGTCGAAACCTTTTGAAATCGATACTGATGCTTCAGTGACCGGAATTGGAGCCTGTCTAATGCAGAGAGATGAGCAGAATAAACTGAAACCAATAACTTTTGCAAGCCAAAAACTGACCCCTGCTCAATCAAAGTGGAGCACTATTGAAAGGGAAGCTTATGCTGTAATATGGGCATTAGGTAAATTCGAAATGTGGACTTATGGAGCCACTATTATCTTACACACGGACCATAACCCTTTAAAATATTTGACAGAAACAGTTCCTAAGAACGCCAGATTACAAAGATGGGCATTGGCTCTATCTCGCTATCAAGTGACTATTGCTCATAAGCCAGGAAGCAGTAATACTATTGCAGATGCTTTATCACGCATTCATGAATAAAGTCATAAGTTAGTTTAATATTGTATTTGTTATTACATATATATATATATGTGTGTGTGTTTATTTTGTTTCTTATATTCAAGTATATTAATTCATTAAGATTATTTAAAGTGCATAAGAAAATCCATGTCAGGATAAATGTTTATTCATATATATTATATATATATTTTATTTCTATTATGTGTTTAAATGTTACTTATTTTATACCATAGAAAATATTTAAATATTAAGTGAAATATAAATGTTATTGCTCTTGATGGAACATCGGATATTAGGTCAAAGATGAGACAATAATTAACAATTTAAAAGGACAATTAGACTTTCATGAACAGTTATATAAATTATCCACAAATTTTGGTTAGTAGTTTCACTGTGAAGGCCATTGTCCCTCAAGTGAAACTGGAGGGAAGGTGTGAACGCCGCACCTCTGATTTCGAGAGTATTAAAAAACAAGAACTAAAAAGTTTGGTACGAAAGTGTGGCAACAGTGTGCGTATGTGAATCAAGATGGACTAACGTTCCATTCTACATGTTTTTTAGAAAATACTTTACTTGATGTTAATTTCTGTGTTCGTTATGTATTTTATGTTTGTGCCGTAAGTAAATATACGTTTAAAAGTAAACCAAGTGTGATTAGTGTCTTGATGTGTCTCGAAATGAATTTACCGAAAGAAAAGAACCAGGTGCGAAAAAGCAGGCACCACAGTTACCATGTTTTTATTAACTTCGATTCTTGTTTGTTTGTTTGTGTGTCTGTTTCTCCAGTGCAAATCTTGCAATCTATTTTTAACTAACTTCCCTATTAGCAAGACATTTGAAACTTTCACAGTAGCTCAGAAACTGGGGACAACACAATACTTTGAAGTCAGATTTTCGAATAGTTTTCTTTTAATTAATTAAAATAGGAAAATAATAAGCTCTTAATAGCAATAAAATAGCCATTAAAATATTAGCTATAATTTAATTGTTGCCAAAAAAAGAAATTATGAGTTCATTTTCTTTCAACATAAAAAGAAGTACATTTAATTCAACATGAACGTTAAAAAATTATAAAAAGTTAAATTATACATCTCACAAAAATTGACGTCATTATCACTTTAAAATTTTTATACACATTGATAAGTGCTAATGTCGCTTTTGTCATGATGCTAACATGCATTGTTCTAAAAGGAGTAATTTTTTTTTTTTTTTAAACCAACTTTTTTTTTTTTTTTTTCTTTTTTTTTCCCACTATTATTATTATTTCACTGAACTGAGTCTGCATGCTTAAATATTATTTCTTATCCTTGCATATTTTATTAATGATTCATCAAAAAATATAAATACATGATATATAAAAAGTTTTTTTTAAATCTTATAATTATATTTTTGAGTAATGATGAAAAATTCTCACGTAGTTTTTACCTCTGAGGAGAACCTTGTGAGTCCTTGTACTCAAACCAATCTTGTTATATTATATGTGAGAATTTTAACAAGAACCATTCTGCAACGAATCTGAAAAACCTGAATAACTTATATCAATTTTATGGAATTCTAAAAACATTTATGGAAATGGAATCAGACAGGCAGACTAACCAGAGTCATGAAGACTTCTAATTTTTCTTGGAAGGTGTTAAAAATATCATTCAAACTGTTATTAAAGATTGAAAACTAAATTATATCGATAAGTCGATTTTGAAGTGTCCACTTAGTGAACACTTCAAAATCGACTTATCGATATAATTGAACTAAGATAGTAGTGACTACTGGCACATTATAGGCTGTTTAGAAAATTAATTTTCTGAATATATATAATAATTCATTCAGCATTTTTGGCAGTACAGTCATGTAAAGAAAATGTTAATTGTTTTATGAAACTGTAATTATATATTAAAACTTCAAAACTTCTTCACACACCATAAAATTTAAGCCATCACAACCAGTTTTGAAAGGATGAGGCCTTTCTTCTTCAGGTGCAAAAACACGTGCTACTGCTGTGGAGGCAAAAGCAAAACTCAAATGTCTTGCTTTTGCTTCCAAGGCAGTAGTACATGTTTTTGCACCTGAAGAAGAAAGGCCTCGTCCTAGTTTTGCTTTTGCCTCCAAGGCATTAGCACGCGTTTTTGCACCTGAAGAAGAAAGGCCTCGTCCTTTCGAAACTGGTTTGTGCTGGCTTAAATTTTATGGTATGTGTAGAAGTTTTGAAGTTTTAATATTGATTGTGCACCAGTTTTGAATTTAGTTCTGTAATTATAGTTATAATCTCTAAAATTAAAAATCATTACTCAAAAGAATATCTTGAGAATGTCCTTAAACTGTCTACTATTGGTACAGTTATCCTATTTGCCTGATATTAACTGTTTAAAAAATATCCTCCCATTACATACTGATTAACATTTTACTTTGCATAATAATTCAGTCATAATTATTATCTCTCTCTCTTTTTTTTTTTTTTTTTTTTTCCCCCAGAGTTCTTATGACACTAGTTCTATTTATGAACCAATTACTCCCCGACCTCCCAGTCAAATGAGCAACCGTTCCAATTATAGTATAGGAAGCGGTGGTTCTTCCCTTTATTCATCATACTATCCAGCTTCTGGGCAAAGAAAAGGGCCAGTTGGACGAAAAGAAGCTGAAGTAGATCGGCTCACTGATCTTATGGTGCAGAGCATGGAAAACTCAAGTGATCCTGAGTTTTATGGTATGGTATTAGAAAGGTGTTCTGTTGTATTACATTGGATGACTTTTTTGAAAATTATTTGTCTTAGTTGGGATTTTTTTTTTTTCTTTATATAGAAAGCATATCAAAATGTTATTTAATTTGCATTTAATTTCTTTTAATATAATTTATATAATAATTCCTAATAATTTTATTATTACCTTATCAAATTTATGTTAATTAAATTTTATAGGAAGTTTTGATAACTCAGAAGATTTAAAATGAAAATAAAAAGCATGTTACATTAAGGTTCATGTCCAGAAATATAGCTTTTCAATAGGGTTTATTGTAGAAACTGAGATGCAATTACCACAGTTTAAAATTTGTGGAAATTTTATTCAAGGTTAAAAGTAAGTTCTGAACATATTTATAATATGTATATGGAGAGAAAATTATATTGAGTACTTTTCCCACTAAATTATTTGTTTTATTTTCTGACCAGAATGTACACACACGCACATCTATATAAAATTAAATAATAATAAAATAAATAAAAGTTAAAACTGCAATGGAATTTAAGAATGGGAAAAAAAAAAGTCTTTTTTATATATAAAGCTGCATTTAATAAATTGTCAAAAAGAGCTTAATACATGGATTAGCTCAGTATTGTTATCATTTCATAAATAATATAGTTACTGAATTAACTTTTAACTGTGATAGTTCATTTTTCTTTTTTTATAAATCATGCTGCTTAAAGAGGATGAGGAGGAAGAAGAAATTCCTGTGATTGGTAAGTAATGATGAGAAGGGAAGTGTTCGCTTTTTCTTTTTTGTACATCTCATTTATACAGGTGTTTTTCTTGCAGTAAATCTTTAATTTCTTTCAAAGCATGTAATTTGGAAAATATTTTGTGTATATAAGTGTATTGATCTGAATCAGCATCAAAATTGTGATGTAACAGGGTTCCCACGCTCCTTGAAAGTCCTTAAGAAGTACTTAAATTTCATTTTCTTTTTCAAGGGTCCTTGAAAGTACTTGAATTTTGTGCAAAGTCCTTGAAAATCCTTGAATTTTCCACTCCAATAGACGGGCTTAGCACGATTTCTGTTAAGGCTAAACTATCTCCATCTCCACATATGTATGCCATTGTCTAATATAATGATTTTGTCATAAAATTCTTATTTCATTGTCTAGCTTTTGCATATAGTCTCATCTTATTTGTTTTTTTTTTTTTTTTGCCAGTCTCATACCTGTTTGATGGACTGGTCATTAATTTTGAGCAGAAAGTGACTAGACCAGGATTCAAACCTGAAAACTTTGGAATAATCATAATGATTCCAAATCTTGAACTAATCGTTTTTTGACTCTTGTAAAAGTTAATTTGGTCAGTCTATCAAAATTGTATTGTGAAAACAGGCAAAGTTATTCTAATTATAAAAAAAATATTACTAATGAAAGTAGTTACTAAAGTTTTGTGTATATGCCTAACATTTTGCGATTTTCCCCTAGTCCTTGAAAATTTTCAAATAGGCCTTGAAAAGTCCTTGAATTTTTTTCTTTTTTAAGAGTGGGAACCCTGTGTAAGCATAATTTTTAATTTCTGCTTCTTAATTGAATTTTTTCTTTTATAGATCTGTGACTTCTTTCTTTCTTCTCTATTTTTTAAATAAAATTAATATATTAATAAAAATCTCTTGTCAAATTTGAGGTTTCTCCAATTAAAATTATGAAGATATTTAAATTTGTAGTTTGAATCTAGATTTCAAAAGTGAGTATGTTTATATAAGTTTTATAGAATTGTTTAGAAAGGAATATTTAAAGCACTTAGAATGTTGTTTAATGTATAAAAGGGAGCAAACTCTTTATTATTTTTATCAAATCAACAGTGGTTTTTAACATATTCAGTCAAAACAATGTTTACCATTGCTGAGACACTTACAAAAAAATACTGTTGTGAATGTATAAAATTTCCCCATTATCTCCCAAAGAAAAAAAAAAAAAAAATAGGATGAATTGCAATGGTAATGTACTTTTGCAAGTATTATGTTATCTTAATACAGCATGTAATCCATTTATAGTTTAATTCTGTACAGATAATAGTCGTAAGATGCATTTCCTTAAAATATTTTATTTTCTGCAAAATTTTTATCTGACATTTCAATGTAAATCAAAATTATCTTTAGCTTTTATTATGCAGTTTCCTTCAATATTACAATGTCATATTTTTAAAGTGATGCCTGTCAATATTATAATCTAAGATTATTGTAAAATTACTCTAGTTTAAGATAAAACAATGTAATAGTTCAGTGGTTTTTAATGTATGGTGTCTAATTCTCATATGGCCTACAGAAGTCGTCTTTTAACATGTTGAGCACCATGTCAACCATTCTGGATGCTAGACATTTTTTCATATATCTCTTAAGTACTGAAGGAGTCATCTTGAAACTTTACGAGTTTGCAGAACATGTTATACTTCAAACATTTCAGTGAAAGTTTTACCCTGAAAGTAAAAGCAGTACCAAAGCCGCATCAACCATCAGTGGCAGATATAAAATAGGATATAAAACTAAATATATTACATTTAATGATTGAAAATTTATTAAAAATTTGTTTAATTTTTACTTATTACAGGAGGAATCGTTATGGAATTTTAATGGATTTTAAGAATTTGTGTGACGTTTAACGTGTTAATCTAGGCTTGCCCGTTGGCTGACGCTGAGAGTTAATCTCGCCAACAGCCATAGTCCATGTTATTCTGTGGGAAAATTTTTTACCATAATTATTCATTACCTAATGCATTTTTCATAATTCCATTTCCACATTCAGAAAATTCACAATCGTTACATTAGTACTCGTTTTCCAAAAATTGATTTTTTAAACTTTTAGTATGTGATTTTGCAGCTAAAAAATGAGAAAAATGCTCTTAGTGAAAATTTGCATTTTTTCTCAAAATTAAATTTTATAAAGTCAATTTTTTGAAAATGAGTACTAATTTAATAGGTTATGAGTTTTCTGAATGTGAAAACAGAATAAAAAAATAATGTAATGAGTAATTGCAGATTTTTTTTTTTCAATGGAATAATATGGGCCTTAGCTCTCGTTGGGATTAGACACTGTCCCCTTTTTAGTACCTATTGTTTTATTGAGCCTTTACTGCATTAGCATTAACCCCTTGGGTACATTTGACGTCTGAGACACGTCATTCACTTTTTTTGTTTTGCAATTCTAATTACTTGAAGACATCTTAATACTACACATGTCACCAATATTTTAGAAATGAATAAATTCTTACGTAAAATGTACTGCTTTTACATACTACTCCAAGCAACCAAAAATTATATCCATTCCACATGCAAATATTTTCTCAAATAAATCCGTACCCAAGGGGTTAATATATATATGATTATTCTTAACATTGTAGCTCCAATGTGCTTCTGTTTTTAGCTACCATGACTGTTGTCTATAGTTTTCACTCAAAAATGTCAGATCAGAACTTTTTTTTTTTTCTTTGTTATCGAAAAATTTTAAATTACATAAATTCATCAGGACTGCAAAATTTTACTGGGGAGGCTACTTTGTACATTTTTGTATTATAGGACATTCAAATATTGAGAGTAAATGAAAAATAAAAGCCTTAAATGTTGCCTAAACATTCAGTTTTATTAATTTAAAATTTTAATTAGTAACCTTATCTGTATATTTACTTATCATTATACTCATAGTAAATTCTTGAAAGTCTGTGTTCACTAAGGGATTGAGAATCACTATATCAGTATATATATACTTTTTAAAATGTATGCAAATTGTATATTTTCTTAATTGAAAATATGTTTATAACTAACTTGATTACTCTTTATTAGGACTAAGAGGACTATTAGTTTCAATCTGAATAAAAGTGCCGTCGCCAGTTTTTCTAGACTAGTTTTGTGTAACACCAAAATAAATTAGAAATATCAGTCTTATCGTTACAAATTCAGTACCGAATGAAAAGGGCGATTTTTCTGAATCCAGGGATGCAAACAGTTTTTCTACACAACAGTTAGATTTTTTAAAATTAACTAAAGTATGAATTTTAAGTGGCAACACTTTATTTTAATTCATTTCAGTCATTTTAAAAAGTGTGTGACCCAGTTTTATGGTCAAAAAATGAGATAAAAAATAAATAAATAAACATAAAACTTTTACAGATTGAAATCAATAGTCCTTCGTACTAAACTAAATTCTATCTCTTCTCTAAATTCTATCGTACTAAACTAAATTCTGACAGAATTTTTACTTTAGTTATTTATTTTTATTTTATCTTTTTATTTCCAGGGATGTGCTATAAATGTGGAGAAAAAGTTTTTGGTGAAGGAAGTGGTTGTACTGCTATGGATCATGTTTATCATATTTCTTGTTTCACATGCCATGTCTGTCGTAAGTTCAGTTTTGATTACTAAATAATAAAAAAAGAAAAAGATAGAAACCTTTTAATTTATCTAGTTTTTATTCCAATTATCTCTGTTAAAATTTATTTAATTTCCTTAATTTGTTATTCTATTCCTTTATCGCCTGGCAAAACATATAGATTGCACTTTTTCTTGCTTCACTTTTGTTTAGCCCACTGAGCATCTGTCATAAAATATAATAATACTTTTCTTCTTGTCATAAAATATTAATTCTTTAAGGAAATGAAACTAGTTTTAAATTATTAATGATAAAACTATATGGAATGGTAATCATGTTGAATTATTTTGTCATGTTATATAATACCATATTTATTATGATAGAAAATTTGCCAACTTATAGATGAATTAAAATTTGTAAAAAGCTGTGTTATGGCAAACCCAGGGACCTTGTAATTATGAAAATGTCTCTTTCTAGATAAGGAGCTTCGAGGAAAACCTTTCTATGCCAGAGATGGGAGACCATTTTGCGAAGATGATTATTTGGTACGTCCTACTTTACATTATTATTATTATTTTGAATATTTTTGATTTGTTTTCACTTTTATAAATGTTAGTGTTTAAAGGAAAAAAAGAAGATTGTGTATGCATAAGACAAAATATTTTGCCAGAAAATGTTTTCATACCTACTTATAACTTTTGGCGATGGGGCTTGGAGATGACTCCATCGAGAATCTCTTGGTAAGCTCAAGGTCTATGTTCCCGTGTGTCGGAGAGCTTCGGAACATCGGGAACCCTAAACTATCATTTTTCACCAAATTTGGTCGCCCACTCGCCAAGTTTGTCTCCAAGACTATGCTTTCTATTAAACATATCTTTATTTAGTTATTTAAATATTAATTTGAATTAATCAAATATTTCTGCCCGACAGCGTGCAAGTGCAGTCACACACATCAGCTCATTTATTTGTATGTTAAATTAGTGTAGTGATTCGTATATAAAAAAATAAATAAATAATTAAACATTATCGTGCTACACAACTTTATTATATCTCTCCCTTGGCGGCTTTTGAATTTTTGTCGCCATATGAGCGTTTTTTTTTTTTCTTTGTATAATTTCTTGCATAAAAATAAAAAGCATTTTATTGGACACCTTTTCGTTAACATATAAGAACCCTTCATATTGTGTTTATTTTATTAATGGTTTTTCGGTTTAAAATAGTGCTTGATGAAATAAATTTTCTATTTTTAAAACTGCACTTTTTTTTTTTCTATAAAATTATCTACTCAGATAAAAATAGATCATTTATGTGACTACTATTTCAGTTTATTTTTTTTCGTTTTGTAATATTTTATAAATTTTACATTTTTCTTGAACTACCTAGATTAAAATCGCTGTTGCTAAATTAAACCTCTTAGCGAAAAATGTTCAGTGTACTTCAACGCAACAATTTAAAAAATCACCCAGGAGAACCTATAAATAAAACTGATTTTAGTACAACATATATTAGCATCGTAAACTATATTAGCACTTTATCAGTGTGTAAAAGAAATTTTAAATTAAAAATAATGTCAATTTTTGTGAGATGCATAATTTATTTATTTATTTTTATATTTTATTGTTCACGTTTAGATAAATGTATTTATTTTCCTGTTGGAAAAAAAAATAAACTCGTATTTTTTTTGGCAACAATTAAATTATGGATACAATTTAAATGGTTAATTTTTTACTATTATTCGCTTACAAAATTGCTATTTTATGCATAAAAATAATAAAAAGAAGTTTTTTTTTGGAATAAAAGGCAGCCAACTTTGTAAGTTAGGGTATAAGCTATCTCCATTACAAATTTCATCGAAATACGTCGAGCAGTTTTGGCGTGAAACTCAGTCAAATAAATTCACGGACATGCACATTTATAATATATATAAGATTTATCTTTTTATGTTTCTTAATAATATATATATATGTACAAGTTTCACATAATATTTTAGCTGTAAATGTATTTTATTCTGTAGTAAAAGTATTTTCTATAGCATCACTGTATATCTGTACTATTTTATTTGTACATTACACTCTGAAACTGTGAGCCATTTGTCTTCTCGCTCCAAATAATGGCTTCTTACATACATTGTGATATAAATATAAGTAATATATATATATATGAGGAATTAGAAAAAAAAGTCAAAACGCATCATTTGCTTAAATTTTTTGTCAGTTTTAAACCTATATGAAACATGTTATAGTATGTGATTAAATGATTCAAAGTTTAGTTATTGTGATTTTTTTTTTTTATTTATTTTATTTATTTATTTATTTTTTTGTTTCCTCTAATTATTTAGTGATTGATTCACAGCAAATCTATTTTAAATATTTATTGAACATACCTTAGAAAAATATGTTTAGCTTTTATAATTTTTTTTTTTTTTAATCTTTTGGCAGCAAAATAATTTTAAATATTGTTCACAGAAGCTTTGTTTCCATTCTTCTATTTTTTTTTTTTTTTTTTTTTTTTTAATTGGCTTTTTATATATTTACCAGAATTCATGGAAGTTCTTTAATGCCAAAGTACCAGAACCCATTAGTATATAATTTCTGAAATAAAAAATAAAGCCCCTATATTGTAATTGTACGAAAGAATAATAATTAAAAAAAAGATAACTATGTTATGGTTTATAATGTATTTCACTTGTGGGAAAGAATAAAATTTTTTCCTGAGTCACCCAAAAATTACTTTCGACTCTTTAACTGATAAGCTACCAGATAATTCATTGTTAACTACAAATTATCTCATAACTTGTTATATTAATATGTCTTAAGTCTTGCTTTTGCCTCCAAGGTAGTAGCACATGTTTTTTTTTTTTTTTTTTTGCACCTGATGAAGAAAGGCTACATCCTTTCGAAACCGGTTGTGCTGACTTAAAATTTATGGTGTGTGAAGAAGTTTTAATATCTTTCTATGTCTTAAATAACCCATATTTTCATTATAAATTTGAAAATTAGCATCTGATATCAATTTTAATTTAATTATCAGACAATAAATTAGTTTACAGAATGACATGGTAAGTACATACTTAGTATTATTATTGCTTCTACGTATAAATTGCTTTATTGTAAAAAATAAATAAATTTTATATTTATATAATTTTTTTAACAACAAAATAATTTTTTATTGCATTAAATTATTTGATTATGTAATCAGATAACTTTAAATTTTGTCTGTGTCATTTTATACTTAAATTCACATACATGTTTCATTTGTCATGACTGTAATTTTCATTTTTAAACTTTATTATCTTTTATAGTTACTTTAGTATTCATCAAACTATTCTAAAATTATTTTGTGAATGTGACATGATTCCTGCATTTAAATATATATATAGGCATATACGGTGTGTAACAAAATTATAAGATCACTGTGGATTTTGTGATTTTTATTATAAGTAGTATAATTTTTTTTTAATTAAATTAAGTTGATGAGAATAAATGAAAAATAAAATATATGCATATTATTTTTAAAAGATATTTAAATATACCAATTATTTTATCAACAATTCCAAAATTTTCTATTCAAATATCTGTAACAAGACCACTAGTAAAAAGAAATATTTTTATAAAACTAAAATGATGTTGATCCACCATTTTTCTGAATAACTTCACATACTCAATTTTTCATTGAATTAATCGGGTTTTCGAGCAAAGATTTGGGAATTTTGTCCCATTCATCCATTATAGCTACTTCCAATTCATATACAGAATCATATTGACGGTTATTTGCATAGACTTGACGAGCCAAATGACCCCATAAGTTTTCTATGGAATTCAGCTTAAGACCTCGATTCTTTCTTTTTGAAAACAGTTTTTAGTTGATTTTAGACACATGGAATGGCGTGTTGTTTTGCTGAAATTTTCAGTTTGATTGTCCTAAAAATGGACCAAACGGTATAAGATGTTGGCAGAGCAGTTGTTGATAGCTACTAGAGTTCATTTTTCCAGGAACTCGTTACAGGTCATATTTCCCATCATATTCAAAAGCTCCAACCACCATCACAGACCCATCACACTATCTGCCTACTGAAGAAATCCCAAGGTTCCATTTGTAAATCATGCCAGTAGTAGATATAGATATTACTGTCCGGGCCATCCAAATTCAATTTTTTTTTCATCGGAAAAAATAATATTTTTCCAAGTATCCCAGATCATGACCTCCTTCCATTTCAGCCTTTCTTCTTTATGATGTTTTAACAGTTTTGATTTTCTTTTTAATTTCCGAAGAGCAACATTTTAATTTGATCTTAAAGTGTGCCAGACTGTCGTATGTGAAATAGTTTTACTTGTCTGCTGTGTTATTTTACGAGTAGACAAGTTCAGTTTTGTTGCAAGCTTGAAAATTCGTGTGTTATCACGAGCTGATAATTTACTCTTCCTCCCAGATCTTTTATATTTTCCATAAAAATCTCTTGTACTTAAAAGATTATGAATAGCAGTTTTAGGACATTTAAGGATCTTACTTATTTCACAGATTTCGATTTTTCTAGAGCCCTTATAAAACCAAATTTTTCGAACTTCTAGCTCAGATAATTTTCTTCCACGTGGCATTGTGAATTTCCTCATAAAAACAAACAAATTAAATTCTATTTTTCTTTATAATGTTATCGTTTGCACTTTTTTTGTGATGTAAAGTTACAGTTTACCTACGGTTTTGAAAGAAAAAATTATTTTGAAAACTCAAACGATTTTGACTACAAAAAATACGTGGTCTTATATTTATGATACACCAAGATTTAAAAAAATCGTTTCCTGTGTGAAACTAACTCATTTTTTTTCCTTTAATGATTTATTTGAGAAAATATAACTTATTTCAATTGCTTCAATGTTTTAAAATTATTCATTTTATGCAGTGTACTATTAAAATGAGTGATATTTTGGATGGTCGTATAATTTTGTTACACACTCTATATGAAATATATATCTTTCAGAATACTTTAGAAAAATGCTGTGTTTGTGGGGGAAGAATTCTTGAAAGAGTAAGTTGTTTTATGTTTCTTGCTATTAACTATTTCATGATAAGTTTTGATCTAGTAACTCATTATTTTATTCATTTTGTTTTAGATTCTACGAGCTACTGGAAAACCATATCATCCGAACTGCTTTACTTGTGTCGTTTGTGGTAAAGGTTTAGATGGAATTCCTTTTACTGTTGATGCAACAAGCCAAATATATTGTATAGATGACTTCCACAAGTATGTAAACTATCATAAAATTAATATTAAATAGAAATTTTATCCATTTCTTCATAACAGAAATACTTTAAATTTGCTATTCATAAAATCATACATAATTATATAATAATCTTATTTGTTAATAGAAAAGTTATGTTTCAATGGATTTTAGCACCACTAAATTCATACTAAAAAATCTCGCAGAATTTTTAGTTTATTTATTAAAGAAATGTAAATGCATTTATAGAATAATGATTAGAGAATACTGATTATATGTATGAAATAAACTTAATTAAAATATAATAACGATTGTTTTTTATTATGAGACAATAGCAAATGTTTATTAATCATAAGAAAGATGTTTGTGTAATTTTAATAAAATAATGAAATTAGTTTTAATTATTACAAAATATTTTAACTTATTTAAATATAATATAATGCAATGATTGTTTTTGCTCATTTAAAATGAATGTTCATCAATTTTTGGCTCTACATATGATGATGCAAGACAAAAAGCCGATTCTATTTTAAGCAGAAAATGATATTTTGTTTTAATTGCTAACAGAGATGAAAACATCTTTTTGCACAAATATAATGTAAAAAATTGAATATGATTTTTGTTATTTTTTTCACTCAGTAAATGATAGTCACTTTTTCAGAATTCAAAAATGAGATTTTGATATGGAGTTAAATTTAGTCTTAAGACTGTTGTTGGATTATACATTGACTAGTAATTTGATGCATCTCTCTCTATTAATAATTATGATTCCATTATATGTGATGTTGTAAAAATAATTTTTATTGATTTTTAAAACATGATTTTATTGGTGTGCAAATAAAATGGATTCAGAAAATTCTGAATTTTAAATTTACATAAACAATCATTGTAACTTCTAATAATCCACAAAAAATTGAAGTAATGATAAAATATTTCTGTTAACCACCAGTTGGTGACCTCTGATCTAAATAAAACTATAATTCACTTCTTGATCATAAAAATGAGACAATCAACACTAGCAGCTTAATAAAACTTTTGACTGAATATCAGATTAAGAAGTAAGTTAGCTACCATGTACAAGTATTCCCCAATTAATGTGAATAATTGGTTCTGTGATATTTCTGCACCAATTGAAACATAAATTTAATAGGAAAACTTGGAATGTATTCAGAATGAACTCTTTAAAAAAAAAAAAAAAAGAAAAGAAAATCCCTTTTCGGCCAGCTTAAAAGCAAAGGTAGATTCCTTTACGTTGTATGGAATTACGATTTCAACATTAACATTAGTTAACATTGGACCATTTGGGCACCACTAAATTTCAGTGTTAATTGTTACGAATTTAGTAAATTGTATGATTTGGTGGGGTTTTGTTGACAAAATTTGCGACTTAGGGGAAAAATTTGATAGCTGACAACAAAAGTTTTGACTTGTCGACAAAATTCGTTATTTGCCGACAAAATTTGGCAAGTTTGGCGATGGAGAATGGCAGCTTTAGCGTCATCATATTTTCTTCCCACACAAAAACCTCGTATCTCTTCACGGACCAGTATCTTGTTTCCACAAGATAAAAAGTCAAAGGAAGCTGTAACATATTACTCTCAATTTCAGTCATAAATTTTAAATTCTTGGCTAAACCGGCATTCTAAACTATTCACTACAAACCATATTTTTATTAAGACTAATGCATACTTGCCAACCAATTTTAATAAAAAAAAGGGAAGATTTTGTTGAAAAGCCAGAAGATTTCATAAAAAAAGGGAAGATTTTTTTTTTTTTTTTTCTATTTGATTTGACGTATTAAACAATACAGTTTTACAATTTTAATATTTAGAAGCAATCTATAAAAACGTTTTACTATAGATTGATTATACTAAATATATAAAAGTATGAAGTTATTCCTCTTCAACATATAAATATCAACAAAACAGAATCTGTAAGAAATTTATTTAACAATAGACAAAAAAACTTAGTTAAGTTAAAGTATGACTAATTTTTTAAATAAATATAGAATATGATTTTTGTGTATGTACATTAATCATACATATAAGAAAAAGTAGCAGGTAGCAGTAGCTAATTATCAGTTTCAAACGTGCATAAAACCAACTGAGTATTAATTTTCTTAAATTGATTTGGGAAAAATTTTTCTACCTGAAAAAATTATTCTTCATTTTTTCCCCATGTTTACACATTTGGTATAAATATGACATACAAATATTTAATTTAATTGAGGAAAAATAAACAGATTCATTAAATTCAGCAATAAAGATCTAAAAATAATTACATATGTGAGAAATATTGAGTATTTCCATTGCTTTATTGTTTCTAGAATTGATTACAATCCGGGGAAAGGAGGTGGGGGGGGGATACAAAAATAATTACAGAGTAAGAAATATTTAAACTCTTTCAACTCTACTTCTAGAATCTAATGTAAGACTCTCAAAATTAATATTATCATTTATAATTAAAACTTTATAAAATATACAACCTTTTATTACTCCATGTTTAATTGCTGAACTAGTTTCTTCTGGGGCGCCCCAGCTTGATCACCAGCATCACAGTGTGCGAAGTCGCTCGAAACTGATGTTTCTTGTTTCTTCCCTCCTATATATACTCTTCGCCATTGGCGGTTGAGGACTGCCCCATCGTTGCCATTGCAGCAATTGGAACTTGTTAAAATTTCTACGGATTCTCTTACTGTAGCGTAACTGTGGTTGTGGTAGTTGGCCAACTTTTTTACTTGATCAAATTTTATGTCTATTTCTTCATTTTTATTTACCTGGGTTAACGCGGTTGTTATTTTACCTGTCATTATATCATGGCTATGTTCTTTAATTCTTGTTTTTATTTTTCTTTTTGTTTTACCTATATAGCACATTTCGTTATTTTGTTTATTGGTATATGAATAACGAAATAACGAAATGTGCTATATAGGTAAAACAAAAAGAAAAATAAAAACAAGAATTAAAGAACATAGCCATGATATAATGACAGGTAAAATAACAACCGCGTTAACCCAGGTAAATAAAAACGAAGAAATAGACATAAAATTTGATCAAGTAAAAAAGTTGGCCAACTACCACAACCACAGTTACGCTACAGTAAGAGAATCCATAGAAATTTTAACAAGTTCCAATTGCTGCAATGGCAACGATGGGGCAGTCCTCAACCGCCAATGGCGAAGAGTATATATAGGAGGGAAGAAACAAGAAACATCAGTTTCGAGCGACTTCGCACACTGTGATGCTGGTGATCAAGCTGGGGCGCCCCAGAAGAAACTAGTTCAGCAATTAAACATGGAGTAATAAAAGGTTGTATATTTTATAAAGTTTTAATTAAATTAACTTCATAGTTATAAATTATTTCAATTATCATTTATGTTGCAGATGGATAAAGATTAGGAAACAAAAAACTTCTGCAGAACATTTGATTGCTGATCACTAGTTGGAGATAAATAAAGGGGGGGGGGGGCAAAAAATAATTACATCAGCAAGAAATATTTAACAATTCTATTTCTTTAAATGTTCTAGAATCTCATAAAGCAAGTTTGAAATGAATATTGACATTTATGTTATGGATGGAAAAAGATTGGGAATCAGGAGTTTTCGTAGAACGTTTGGGTTTCTTTTTAAAACGAACTATATCCGCAACTTTTTTAAAAACGGAAGATTTCATCATCGGTCCGGAAGAGCGGAAGATACGTTAAAAAACAGGAAGTCTTCCGGGAAAACCGGAAAAGTTGGCAAGTATGCTAATGTATTATTTTAATTTTATATTTTTAAATGATTAATTAAAGCTGTTACCAAGGTTTTTATATTTTTTTATTATTATTATTTTTTTTTTCCAGTGATTTTTTATTATTGTTTGCACGTGACGTAAGCATCAAATTATAAATTTAAGCAATTAAAGCTATAGAAAAAGTCGGCTTCATCACAATTGACGAAAAATCACTTTTTAACTTGTAACTTTTAAGCAACAAAGCCATCGAAAAAGTTTAAACACCAAAATTGTTCTTTAGGGTAAGGCGGTAATTCGCATGATTCGAAGTTTTTTCCTATTTTCAATATTAAAGAAATTATGGGCAAATGAAAATTTCTACCACCCCCACCGTTTCCACCCCTTTTGAGCTAGATACCCCATCTACAAACTCGACCGAGATTTATACTGTCCTGACAACCATATCCCAAGCTGGTTAAATTTAAATAAAAATTACTTCAGTTATCGTGTTCACAACTTAACAGGGGGGAAAGCGTTCGAATGGAGGATTGGTTTTGGGTTCTATGGGTCATGATCGGTGAAGATATGAAGAAATTTTTCAGAAGTCGTGTCATGAGGACCATTGCAATAGGTAGATTTCCTATAAGGAATCTACCTAAAACCTCATATACATAAATGGTTTATTAATAATATACTATGATGTAATTTTTATATTATTGCTAGAAACTACATATTACAGTTTGATTTGAAACTTTTAAAATAAAATTTACCTGATTTACATGAACTTTTATTGATATAAACATACAAATAAATTTAATAGATAACAAGACAATAACAATAATAATAATAAAGTTAATTTGAAGTTTGATTCTGCATTGCTACTGCTATATTTTAAATTGCATTTTATTATTAGTTTTATTGCTAATAATAATTTACTCATTATATTTAATAATTCTCACTTTATGCTTAGTTTTATTGCATAAACATAATTTTATTCTTTCTGCAATATAATTTTATTAGTTTAGATTGTTTCAGTTTCAAACTTTTAAATTATTTAAAAAAGCTTTTATCAAATTCAGTTGCACAGTTTTTTCTTCCATTTAGAATTCATTTTGCTCAAAATCTAATGTTTTAAAACTTGATATACTTTCATAATTCTACTGATATGAGGGGGGAAGAAAATCTCCCATAAGTGACTGAAAGATTCTACTCTCGAAACTGTCTGTAGGCAAGAAGTGCCAAGTTCAATCCAGGTCATGCTCGTTGACCTATCTATTTGGTATTTTCCATGGTTTTCTTCAAAACTCAGATAAATACCAGCTAAGACCCCTCAGGAGGGGACATTCCAGCCAATCCTAGTCAGTCAGACTTAATCCCCATAACACCACCACACCAGGGAAAAAAAAAAAATGAATATGCACTAATAGAAATTTCCCGCATACTAATTAATGAAGCATTTGTTAAAAACTTAACAGAAATCACATTAATTTATTTATACCTTTACTATTTTCATTTTATATTATCAGGTGTACTTATAATGTACATGTAGTTAAATGCACCTATTCATCATTAAATGCATGAGATGAAAAATAATTGAATACAATAATGCCTCCTATGAGTGAACAATGTCAAAATAATTTAGAAATTTTAATTCATAATAAGAAAATTTCTGGGGAATGCATTTAGCTGGGAATTTTTTTTTTTTTTTTTTTTTTTCCCCACCCTCTGTGAAATATGATTAGCTGATGACACTTTATTGATTCGTATGTATTAATTCTGCTACTAACTATAGAATGTTTCTATACTTTTATTTTCACATTTCTCTTTCCTGTATTCAAAAGATATGTTTAAATTGTCAGTAATAAAAATAGTAATCATCCCCACTACCTCTTCATATTGATATATGTTATGATAAAATGATATATGCTATGATAAAACTGTTTGATATAAGTTATGATAAAACTAATCTATATTAATAAAATCAGACTTTTGTCTGTAAATTAGTCATAATCAAAAAATTTTGCAATATCTTCACGTTTCATGCACCATGAAAGCTGAAAATGACTTCAGAAAATTTTGCCTGTGTGTGTCATTGTGTCTATATGTCGCTTTTTTTGTCCGGGCATCACTTGAGAACGGCTGGATGGAATTCATTGGCGCTTGGCAGGAATTTAGGTCTTCACCCAACTTAAAATTATATCTATCAACTTTTCAGAATTTCCCCCCTGTTCCCACCTGGGGGGCAAAAGACAAAAACACATTTGTCCGGGTATCACTTGAGAACAGCTGGGCGAAATTCAACAGCACTTCGCATGAATTTAGGTCTTTACCCAACTTAAAATTATATCTATCAACTTTTGAGAAATTCCCCCACGTTCCCCCCTGGGGGGCAAAAGACAAAAACACGTTTGTCTGGGTATTACTTGAGAACAACTGGACAGAGTTCAATGGCGCTTCGCAGGAATTTAGGTCTTTACTCAACTTAACATTATATCTATCAACTTTTCAGAAATTCCTCCACGTTCCCCCGTGGGGGCAAAAGACAAAAGCACGTTTGTCTGGGTATAACTTGAGAACGGCTGGACAGAATTCAACTGCGCTTTGCAGGAATTTAGGGTCTTTACACAACTTAAAATTACATCTATCAACTTTTCCGAAATTACTCCCTTTCCCCCCTGGGAGAGGCAAAAGACAAAAACACGTTTGTAAGCATACCTTGGCTCCTAATTATTTCACAGTAAAGAAATTACACATGGGGAGACTAGACATGAGTACAAATAATACATTATCTGCATTTAGGAATTTCCGATTTTTAAGAAAAGGGAGGGGGGGAAATATTGAAAATTCCTGATTTTTTAGTAGACCTCTACCAAAAATGGAACAAATATATTGAAAAAAGGCTATGCGATTTCCTTAGGATATTTTCAAAAACACTTTTTTTTTTTTTGGGGGGGGGGGGGGGGGGGGTTACGAGAGGGCAAACTGGAGACCACACCTTTTAGAGCTAAATTTGTTCTGAGAAAGCTATGGGATCTGCGGTCACGATATTTGGTACATAAATTGTTTACATGTATCCGACCCTTATTGTAACGGGGTTTTACGAAATCCCCCCCTTACCCCTTTGGTGTGGAGAGGGCTATAAATCCGTGTAAAACCACTTTTCCCATTTGAATTTGCCTTAAATTATCTTAGATGGCGAACTTTGGTGTGTGGATGTTGATTAGATGTACACATTATGTACTTTGTTGAGATTTCGCAAAACTTTGAACTTAGCCACTGGGGAAGGGGAGTAAGAACTGGGTAATATGCTGTCGAAGGCAGTGGAACACGGACTCCTCACGTTGCGAGCGAGAAAAATTTCTACTGAGCACAGCGTGAACTTTAACTCAGGTTAATTAATAATGATATTGGATTTTGACAACTCATTTTAGTATTGTGTTCAGCGAAGCGGGCAAAGCCTGCTAGTAGTAATAATATTTATAAAATAAAAAGTTGACTTATCAAATTCATTTAAAGTTTTATATGTTACATTTTAACTTAAAATTGGATATAAATTGCTTTTTATTTTATTTTAAGCATGTAACTTTTAATAAATTAAACACACCTTTCTCTTTTCTGCTGTTTTTTATAAAGATTAAGTTTGGTAGCAATTGATTCACTAAAATATGGAAATAAATAAAAGAGTCTTACTTGCACATTTGATTTTATTGTTATTGTTTCTTTCTATTTAAAATTGGTTATTTTTTAAGTAGTGATTGAAATCTTGATAAATGTGTTTTCTTCTTTCATTTTTTGTCTATTTTTATTTACACATGAATAACATTTTTCAAACATAATTTAAAAAAAAAAAAAAATGTGCAACTTTTTCATTATCTCTAGGAAATTTGCTCCTCGATGTTGTGTGTGTCAGCAGCCAATCATGCCCGAACATGGCAAAGAAGAAACTGTTAGAGTGGTTGCATTGGACCGAAGTTTTCATGTGGACTGTTACAGATGTGAGGTACTGATTTATTTTTTTTGCTATAATAGTTATATTTCCTTTAAAAAATAAAAAGAGTAATAATATATCCATTTATAATGTGTTCAATTTTTCAACATGAGTTCTATTCAAAAATAGACTTAACCAACCTACCAGGCTTTGTGGGCTGTTTTGAAAATACATTTTATTCTCTCAGGCTACATTGTGTATATTTTGATGAAAATTTGAAACAAAGCAATGATATCCTAGTTTTTATATTATTCATAAATAAAACAGTTAAACATTATAACTATACACAAATAACAATAATAATAATAAGCAATGAAGCAGTTGAATAATAAAGTGCAATACTTGTTTCTCTGTCCTTTTGCTTAGTGTTTTCGTTTTACAGCTACCATAACAATCTGTAGTGTTTTCATCTCAGAACAAATTTATTAATTTTTGCTGTGCTAACAGATGTAAAATTATAAATTTCTTGAATTCTGTTTGAGGGCTGCAACGTTTTACATGGCTGATCTCAGGTTGGCCACCCCTGTTCTTTGTTCTATTATTATAAGATTTAAGGCAGGTTGCCTACATTTGGGACCTGTAAGTAGAAGTGATGTTAACAGAAACTCAATATATTTTTGCTCTTTTTCTTTAGTGGTTAACAACTTTTGTGACTACATGAAGTTGATGAAATTTAAATGTAAATATAATGACAGAGACCGCCAGTTCTGTAATATACATATATATGTTTATTTAACTGGATTGTAATTTCAAACTAAAAATTTATGCTTGCAAATTTCACAAGTGGTTTTACATCATTTTATTTTACAGGACTGTGGCTTAAAACTGTCTTCAGAAGCGGAAGGTAGTTGTTATCCTTTGGATGATCATATTCTTTGCCGGAGCTGCAATGCAAAACGTGTGCAAGCTTTGACATCTTGTATGACCACAGAACTTTAGCAAGCATTGTAATTTTCTCTGCATTCCTTGTCTATACCATTAACTTTTTGTTATATGTAGGTGGAATTCACCTGAATTTGAAATGGCAAGTAACACGTTGTATTTCCAATGTTTTGATACCATTGAAATAATATGCCCTATTATTAGCCTGTGTTTTACACTGATTGTCTAGTCTGTTTGTGAAAGTAATATTAGCTTTGAGCCTCAGATATAAGCAAAATTTTTTAGTGATTATGTGTGAAATAGACCAGAAAATTGAAAATTTCAGTTACTCACCATTGGGTGGTAAATATTTTAAATTAACTCGCCACTTTTTCACAATTTTTTTGAGTGGTTACTGAAATAAATATTTTTATGATTTTCTTGTTTTAATATTTTTAAGAAGCTTTTTAAAATTGTGTGATTTTTGTGAAGGGTCCATCGTACAATCGTCAGTTTTTGTGCAAGAAAAGTTTTTTAACCTCATTTTTACTTGATTGGTGCCCAAAAAAGAAAAAGAAAGAAACAATTTTTTATAGTCCAAAATTTGCATAATTTTATCACATATTAAAGAAACGCAATATTTTTTGCAGCTGATTGCTGAAATCAAAAAGTCGAATTAGTTCACTACTGATTTAAAAAAGAAAGAATTTAATTGCAGCCCACTGCTAAAATTACTGATTTAAAAAAAAAAAAAAAAGAGGGGAATTTAATTGCAACCAATTGCTAAAATCTGCAGATTTTTTTTTTTTTGTGTGTGTGATGGTGTTTGCTGAAATAATCTGTTATTATATAACTAACCTGCAAAATGCATGTTCTTTCAAAGCTGATTCCCAAAATAAGTTAATATTCACCACAAATCAATGAAATTTCTATTTTTTGAAAGTCTACATTATTCTTGCCCTATTTTTTGTGCAAAAATATGGCAAAATGTGTTATATTTTTGCGAGCTATTTCTAAAACGTAAGATCATTTGATGTAATTTAAATTTAATTAAAGGATTATATAATTTTTATGCGATCAATTAATGGTGTTAAATTTTAAGATTGGTGTGGGAGGGGAAAAACAAAGTTTAGGAATTGTTAATTTTTTTTTTTTTAAGTTGACACTATTTTGTTTAGTCGCCACATGGTGAGTCACTGGTGGAATTTTTTTTTTTTTTTTTTTCAGGTCTAGTGTGAATGTATGTACATATTTGAATTTGGAAGGTTTGAAATATATGCATTATTCACAATTATTGGTGTGTAGTTGAAAAGCTTTTATAATTTCATATTGTCTAAAGTGTGAGTTTCTTTTAAAAATAGGAAAAGAAATTAAGTGTAATTTTAAATAATTACATTAATTTTTCACAATTTTTATAATGCCATTATCAGAATGCGCTTCAAATGTAGAATAAGATATTGATAGCTTATACTTGTTCTCCAGTAGATTTAACAAAGCACAGCAAATAATATTCTGAAATCATTTGGCAGATTTTTATTATTAGAAATAACCCTGAAAAAATGTTTTAATTTCTCATATTTTCATTTTTATACTTGAAAATGCTCATTGATCTCTTTACCTGTCTGTCATGAAATGACATTTTATTTTTATTTCTTTTTTTTCTTTTAGTGTAAAATTATATTAAATTGGGGAATTATTACTAAATTGTCAACATCTATGTGCTTGAAATGTATTTTGACTCCATTGATCCTTTTGCTACCACTGGGACATATATATTCTAAGGCTAGTTTAAAATATAATATGAAACTCTTTTCTGAAGGTTTTCTGTATTTGTCTTTTAGACCTGTAACTATCATGAACAGGTGGATAGAATTGTCAGTTGAGGGAATTCACCATCTATTGAAAAAAAAACACCAGATAATTTATTTAATACTTATTTTATTTTGTCTGAGAAAAAGAAATAATGATAGTGAAAGGGTTAAGCTATCAGTTGTGTTTTTTATTTCCTAAATTAATTGTAAAATTTCAGAGGTTTTTAATGTATTAACGAAATGCATTATTAAATCTCTATAAATTAAAATTGTAGTTTTTACTTGTTTCAACTTGTAATAACATTTGTTTATAGTGAAATTATTATTAATTTATATGATATGAAAAATAATGATTAACTCATTTTAATTTTGAAATGTAGTTATTATGTTTATTAACTTTACAGAAGTTTGTTTCAATTTATTTCAAGTATTTATTTGTTTTTATTTTTCTCGCATTGTTTCAACATTTATTGCCCATTATGTATGTATATGTCCAAAAATATACGCAAAATTCAGAACAGAATTTACATATTTTACACATGAAAAGAAAATGGAAAAAAGTTATTAATTTACATGTTCTGAAATCATTTGTTTAACAGATTTTTTTTTTTTTTTTTTTTTTTTTTTTTTTACAATCTCTTCTTATTTAATTGTTTTTTATACTTTAAATAAGTAAAATTCTTATTTCATCGTTTGTATATTTTAAAATTAATGTAAGTTTTAAGATTGTAAAGCTAAGCTACATAAAACTTTGTAAAGCTAAGCTACATTTTAAAAGTAAAAAGGTGCTTAAATAAATGCAAAGCCACAATATTGTTATTCCAAAGATTGATGCTTTGAAATCTTTTATTGGAACTATTTCCTCTGTATAAGCAATTATTAATCTATACTTTACTGCTTAAAATTTAAAATTATTGTACTAATATACACTTCTTTGTTTAATGTATATATAAAATGTATATTTATATGTTATTCAGTTTCTATTCCAGTAACAATAGCTATTGTGAATGTTTTAATGTTATAAATAGGGTTCATGCCAGCATAGCGACATGACAGCATTTGTCACTAAGTTATCAGCATTTGTTACCAAAATCACAAGTGTGGATGACAAGTTTTTCACCTAAAATATTTCATAAACCCATTTCTTCTATTTATATTTTAAACTGTATCAAATTCGATATACTTTGTTATTTACAAAATTTGGGCAGAAAAATTAGTTTAGTAATGGAAATTCATGAATTTGAATGAAATAAGCTCTAATTTTTGTTATTTGTTTATTCTTTTTTTTTTTTTTTTTTTTGTCTGTTTTGCTGTAATATAACAAAGAAAAAATGAAGAGCTAATTTATTTTTTAGAATTATTTGGAAGCAAATATCTTATAACATTCCAATTTACTTTTTTTGCAGCAAATTATATTAATGATCAATCAGTTCCAAATTTTTAATAAAATTCCTTATATTTACTGTGAAATATAACCAAAAACGATCTTGGTTTCAATTTTTGTCAATAACCTTATTTTATTTTATAGTTTTATATCTCTGAGAATTAATAATCAAATAAAAATGCAATTTGCATTTAGAATATTTTAAAATGATAGCATTTGGTGCTATTTTCATGGACGAGCATTCATATTTGTAGTAAAAACCGTTTTTTTTTTTTTTTTTCCTTTTAATTTATTTATTTATGTATGTATATGTTAATTTTTATATATATATGTATTTGTTTACCATTTTTACTTTCTAAAATTATAAAATTTTGTACCATTAAATCATAACTTTTTTCTAAGCCACTATACTTTCATTGCTGGTGCGAATCCTAGTTATAAAAATTATTTTATATTTTACTTTGTTAAAAATTGAGTTTTAAACCCCCATTCCATTTTGAAAATGCATTTTTTGACAAGCATGATGCAATTTTCCCTCTTTCTTAAATAATATATACATATGTATTCCTTATATAATTTATTCTAACTCCAAAAGTTGAGAGTACATTTAACTTTTTGAAAAATGTAACTGTAAGATCCAAACTTAAAAAAAAAAATAAATAAATAAAAAAAAAGAATAATAATAATAATCAATTCTTAATTTTTGTACTTTATAATATTTAGGAATTTATTTCTAGATTAGTGACATGCATGCATTAAAATATATATATACTGACTATATTAAGCAATAAGTTGTCTTTTGCTTCTTAAAAATGTTGCAAAATTCTAGAGTCCCCTCTCCTCATAAAATGAAAGCAAAATTTCTCCATTTACATATGAATTCCTTATTTTGTTAAAATAATACTAATAATAAATACTGAAAAATATGAGAATGAGTGTTGAAAATAAGATCTCTCCATGATTAAAAAAAAAAAAAAAATTAGAAGTTAGCCAGCAAAAAGCAATGATTATATATCGTGCAGGTATTCTAGTAACAATTCAAATATTTGAATCTTTAGTAAGGAGCCGCCTTTCAATGAATATTAAACAATGTTTGATAAACCAGTTTTCTTAATCAATTTTTTTATTCTTTGCATTTACTTTTTCTTTACTAAATACATTTAGTGAATCTTATGATTATTATTCACTCATTTATATGTACATTTAATATAGGACTTTGAAGTATAAAATGTACACCTAATCAACTGCCATACTGCATCATACGTAAACGTAAGTATATTCTATGATGCAGTATGCAATATTATTATTATTATTTTTTTAATAAATAAACCCCTTCATCTTTTGTGCATTTATAAAAAATATGTAGAAAAATACAATCCAGGTTCTAGTTATAAGTTATACCCTGGTTATTATGTTGACTATATCCTTTTAAACTTGTAAAATTCTTTTCTTATGTATATATATTATGTTTCTATCAAATTTTAAATTATATTTTTGAAGTTCTTAGTGAAATAACTTTAATATTTATTATAATAATAAATAGAAGACAGCCATTTTTTAGGCTATAGATAGTGCAAACTGTTTATTATTATTTTATTTGTTGGATTACTCAAAGTGATGTATGGTTTTTTAAAAGACTGTAATAAATCCATTTTAAAACAGAGATGACCAGGGCAAATTTAAAAGGAAGGACAATTTAAATATTTTCTTTTCCCCATGCCTCCACACCAGAAGACTGTTGATTCATCAGCAATGTCATTTCTAATTGTGGCATTGGCTTCATCAGGGCAAACAAGAGAGTGATGTCTCTTTACGCTCCAGGTCACCAAACATTACCCATGTGACATTTCTTGCAGGGCTTTATGAAAAGACAAAGTTCATGTGCCATCACTGCCACAGAACTAGAGTACCTACAAATATGCATGTGTAACATTAAATTTAGTCACTAGACATACTGAAACGAGTAGGAAGGAATAGATTATTGTCTGAAATCTGTCCAGGTCCACATGATTCAAAGAAGTCATATCACATACTTATAATGTCATAAAATAAAAATATTTGAGTCGGCATTTATTTTAAATTTGTTCTAATAGGTGTTTATTTATAACTGACTACATTCTAGTATGCTAACATATTATACATCATTTTGAATAATCCTGTATTTATTTTTACATATCAAATCATTACTGAAAACTGAAATACTCTACTAAAATTGAGATACTTGAGAAAAACTATTAAAAATTTTAGCATATAAATTATAATTTAACATATATTTTAGCATAATAATAATAAATAATAATGCAAGGGAAAATAAACCTATTGCTTCACAAATTAAAGATTGCAAACATCATCAAAATCTAATCTCTCATCATTAGCTTTAAATTATGTTTCTATAATAATTTTTAGAAAAATGTATTTATTCAATAAAAACTGTTCATTTTAGATGGCATAAAAAAAAAAAAAAAAAAAAAAAAAAAAAAATTAAATTAAAATAATTGAAAATTATGCAAATTGAATACTACATAGGTAAAATGTACGACAAGTATATTAATTATTTTTAATATTTAAATAAGTATAATGATGTGATATACAGGTGACTGGGGATTTAACTGTAATAAAACTTAAGAAAAATTAAAAACGAGTATGTTTAGTCTAAACAATTTCATTTTTAGGATTAATGTTTTTTCATTCATATTGTAATTATTGTTTTCTTTTAATTATTTAATTTAGAATTAACTTACTTACTAGCAGAAATAAATAAGTAAAAATAATAAATATTAATATCTTATATATATATAGATAGATAGATGATAGATAATGTAATAAAATTTAATCTTAAAATTTAGCAATTAATAGAACTAAAACAATAACAACACACAAAAATATAGAACTGAATTTAACATAGAGGAAAGACTGACACAAAAAGTTGCGATATAGATTAAGAACCAATGAGTTACAATAATAACTTAAAATACTCACGCCTACATGAATGATAATAAAAAGGACCATTAAACTAAAGACAGAGAAAACAAATAATTAACCACAGAATTAATTGGATATAAATGCTTGTAATTAGAAGTATACTCATTAGGGGGCGAGTACTTCATAAAGCTGTGGAAGCTGCATCAATTTCGTAATACATATATAATAATGATGATCTATTAAGCATAGTAGAAGCCAAGCAAATGAAAGATGAGTTTTCCGTATTGATATGCTGTCAATTGCTCATTATTTAACTTTAGTGTGATGTAAAATCCCCTTAACCCCAATCCTAATGATTACAATTTTTTAAATGAAATTTTGCCTTTTGGCCAAAATTTTTCTAAGAAATTTCAGCTTGAATTTTATTATTTTAAGTTGGCAACCCTGTCATGAAAGTTTCATATATTTTGTTGCTTTAATACCCAAAATTATATATTACTAAAACAATAAAAAATATTCTTTCAAATTTACTATAATTTGCTTCCAATTTTTTCCTCACTTTAAATTCTTTGATTTTAGTCAGTATTACTACTATTATTATTTCTAATTTTTATTGCTTGAAATAGGCAGTATTTATATTACTTTATTGCTCTCTAAAAAGTTTAATTCTTTTTACAAACTGTAAGAAGATTTATGCAGATTGCTTGTCAAGCTCACCACCTTTTGCACAATTTCCTATTTTTCCAATCTCATTCAGACAGGTAATTTCTACCAGTCATACAAAAATAAAATTTTGATATAGATTAAAATAAAAATAAAATTAATTTTTTATAAAGTTAATTTTTTTTATAATCATATCTGTATAAGTGATACACTTAATTCTTCAGCATAAGAAATACTTTATGCATTTATTTAAAAAGTATTTTATACTTAATTCTTCAGCATAAGAAATACTTTATGCATTTATTTAAAAAGTATTTTATACTTAATTCTTCAGCATAAGAAATACTTTATGCATTTATTTAAAAAGTATTTTATATATCAATCTGAATAAATCAGATATTTAAATGAGTTTTTTCCTCTGTTATTTATTAGAAATTATGGAAGGTATTATTGATTAATAAAATTAATCACATGTTAAAGTCTTATTATGTAAAGTTAAAAATAACATGCCAGTTTCTTTGTACATTTTTTGTTTAGATTCCTATGAGTTTTTATACTTTATTCTTATTTCATGTGATGTATTTTACCTGTGTATTTTCCACTGATCTTTGCTAAACATGTTTTACTCTTTATGTATTGAATGGTTTGTTCTTTCTTTCTTTTTGGTATGAAAGTATGTTTTATTTCAAAATTTATAAAAATTGACTTCATTTCCAGTGTTTCTTTACCTGCTTGAATTTATTTGCATTTGTATATTGTCTGTGAAAAAATATATATGCCTTTTTATTTAAGTTTATTTATCAAATTAAGTTGATATTTGATGTAGCTGATGTTTCTGGTTGTTTTGAGGCAGCTGGCTTGCCAAAACCCAGGCCTTAATTTGTTTATTAAAGTGTTTAAATAATAGTGCTTGGTTCATCTTTTTTTTTTTTTTTTTGCATATATTTCATTTCACTCAACACCAAACTTGGTTCCAAATTTTCTTTACATTTTAAAAAAATTGGTAATTTAATACTCTTACAGATCATGTTAATGGACATTGAAAAAATATGTATTTACAGTATGTAAAAGAAGAAAAGGCACATTTTAAATATGTAAAAGTTCTTTGGTTTGTATTCTTTTGTTCGTGGGTGCAAGTAGTTAATCCAAGCCAAGAGCATTAAAGGCATAAGTGTTGTCCTAAGTAGTATGAAAGTATTCGACTAATGCTATGATTTCAATTTTATGCTTTATATTAAAAACTTCTTTAATAAATTTTAAATTTGTATAATTTTAACTAATAAAATTTCTATTAAATAGATAAAATAATATTTGCAATATACAGCTAAATTTCTGGTTAATATAGCTAAAATTTACAATATCACACTAAAAATATTTGCATTTACTTTGGTGTGTGTGGGGAGGAGGAAAGTGAGAGGTTAATCTCTTCAACCTCATGAAATTTGTTTTTCAGAGGGACAGTTTTTATTTTGTAGCACCAAATATTTTTTAGTAGTATACTTTTGCTTTAATAGTAAGAAAAATTAGCAACAAGGATGCCTGTTTAAAAAAAAGTAATTTATTTTAATAAATGATTATTGCATTATTAATCAACTAGCAGGCTTTGCCCGCTTCGCTGGACATTAAACTTAAATGAGTTGTCAAAATCTCATATCTTTATTAATAACCTAAGTTCTCGCTGTGATTGGTAGAGGTTTTCTCGCTCGCAACGTGAGGAGTCTGGGTCCCCACTGCCTTCGGCAGCAACTTACCCACTTCGTACTTCCCCTTCCTCAGTGGGTGAGTTCAAAGTTTTGCAAAATCCCACTAATGTACATAATGCGTACACTTAATCAATATCCACACACCAAAATTCGCCGTCCTAAGATAATTCAAAGCGAATTCAAACGGAAAAACATGTTTTTACACATGTTTATTGCCCTCCAACTCCGAGAAGGGGGGGGGGGGCAGTGGCGGATCCAGGCTTGACTTTTGGGGGGGGGGGCTAAGATTTTTCAAAGTGTTATTCTAGACCAATAAAAAATTTACAATTGCAATATTCAATTGTGAATGTCAGTGTTTTGGGGGGGGCTTTAGCCCCCTAGCCCCCCCTTAAATCCGCCACTGGGGGGGGGGGGATTTCGAATTTCGTGAAATCCAGTTACAATAAGTGCCGAATGCATAAAAACAATTTACGCACCAAATTTCGTGACCACAGAAGTCTTTAATAGAAAATATTATAAATAAATAAATACAAAAAGCACAGCTTTAGTATGGGATCCCTTTGGTGACATTAAATATTTTAAGCCATTTTTGCGATGAACTGAATTGGCTATCCTAATTGTGCAATTAAAGATCTTGGCGAGAAACGGCTGAGCTACTTCGGTGCCGAATTTCAAATTTTGCCAAAGGAATCCGATACTAAAGCTGTTCCATACACAAAATAAATAAATAAAATAAAAACTCTTTTCTGATATTTACAAAATAAAAATAAAAAATCTTAATAAAATCCAAATTATAATCATTTACAACTAACGGGAGAACATAGAAAAAAACCTCATAAAGTACATAATAACAACAAAAAATTTTGTTTTACTGCAGGACAGAAAAGTACTGCTTAATTAAATAAAAATATTAAACTAATGCCAAATATCTGTGTGAAAATATTTATCCATGTGCAAATTCCTCATTAAAAAAAAAAAAAAATCATCAACTTTTGTAGGTATTTTTCTCTCTAATTTTTATTAGCATTCACGTGAAATTAAAAATATTTCATTTTATTTCTGGAAAATAAAAATATATATAAATGTGTATATATAAATATAAAACCTTCTACCAAATCTGGGTTGAAAACGGAAAAAGGGTAAAATAAATTAGAAATATCAGACCTATATTTATAAATTTGATACCAAATGAAAGGGGCGATTTTTCTGAATCCTGGGGTGTAAACAGTTTTTCGATACGACAATTAGATTTTTTAAAATTAACTAAATTTGAAACTTAGATGGCAACACTTTATTTCAATCTTTCCATAATTTGTAGTGCGAATCACACGAATAAAAAAGTCTTTAACTTAAAAATTCATTTTTATATTTTATTTTTCCATTCAAAGCATTTTAGTGAAAAAATATTTATGGCGCATGCGCAGGTGTTTTTTACCCACAATTTAAACACTAATCATAATTTTAAAAATTTCTATTTCTATAGATATAATTTTAAGTTGGGTGAAGACATAAGTTTCTGCCAAGTGCCATTGAATTTCGTTCAGCCGTTCTCGAGTGATGCCCGGACAAACGTGTTTTAGTCTTTTACCCCCCAGGGGGGAATGGGGGGAATTTCTGAAAAGTTTATAGATATAATTTTAAGTTGAGTGAAGACCTAAATTCTTGCCAAGTGCCATTGAATTCCGCCCAGCCGTTCTCAAGTGATGCCTGGACAAAAAAAAGCAACATACAGACATGACACACACACACAGGCAAAATTTTCTGAAGTCATTTTCGGCTTTCATGGGGTGTGAAACGTGAAGATATAGCAAAATTTTTCGATTCCGACAAATTTACAGACAAAAGTCTGATTTTATTAATATAGATAACATTTTTGCTTTTGGTGTCTAGTACCCAAAATGAGAGATATTTTTGCAGCAGAATATTAAAAAAAAAAAAAAAAATTAATAGCAGCCAATTGCTAACTTTCAACAGTTTTCTTATGACCTAGATTTATTTATTTATAAAATATCTATTACTCATAATAAACCTATTGCCTACTTCACTCAATGGAAAGTTTTAGTGTTACAAAAAATCAAAAATGCATTATTTATCAATTCTTCAAATCTGGTGTTATTTAAAAAATCTGTACTTCTTAACTCAATCAAATCACTACAGGATGACTTTGTGATCACTTATGTTGACAAATCACCTAATAATTATGCCATTATTTGTAAATCTTACTATCTCTCTATTTTAAACTCTTCAATCAATAATAGTAACATCTTCAGTTTAACTAATAATAACCTTATTATTAATAACCGAAAAATACATAATTACTATAAACTACTTCAACTTCCCTTCAATAACTTTAATTATCCTTATATAGTTCTCATACCTAAGTTTCACAAATCTCCAATTAAATTTCGCACTGTCACTGTTGGGTGTAACACTTATAACAACAATGCTAATAAAGGTCTACTGGATATTCTAAAACAAATTTACAAATGTACTTGCAAAGTTGATAATTTACACCGTCTTAAAAATAGCTTTCAATTAATTCAATACATAAAATCGCTCGATTCAATAGACAATATTATGACTTTTGACTTTCAAGATCTTTTCAATAATATTGAGTTATCAGATCTTAGTAATATCATTTACAGTCTTTTTCAAGAATATAAAGCTCAAATTAATCTTCCTTACAATTTTAAAGCAGAAAAATTTAAAACTCTTCTTAACTTTGTTATCCATAATAATTATATCTTCCACAACAACGCTATCTATTTGCAACAATTAGGCATCCCACAAGGAGGTTGTAGCTCCAGTATTTTGGCAGATCTCTATCTTTATTATTATGAAAAGCAAATTTGCAATGATGATGTTCGATTTTATCGTTACATCGATGATATTATTGTATTTTATCTCAACAAGAACTCACAAAATGGCTTTTCCTTCAATTATCCACCTAATTTAAAGCTAACTCAAAATACTCTGACTAATCAATCAATTAACTTTTTAGATCTCAAAATAATCATCGATGGTAATAAACTTTACACAGATATCTATGACAAACGGCAAGATTTTTGTTTTAATGTCAACTTATTTACACATTTTAATTCATGTCTGCATCTTTCGGTATTTAGAAACATCATCATTAACCATTTATTTCGAATTAATAATTTATGCTCTGCAAAGTTTAAAAACAAGAATATTAATAAACTGATCACAGCCACTGCTAAAATGGGTTTTCCTAAAAACTTTGTATTTTCTATTTTATATCCTTAACCATGTCTCTGTCAGTACAAAAAAAAAAAAAAAAAAAAAGCTGTGTACACTCTTGTGTATATCAACAAAAAAAATTATAAAATAATAAAAGACAATAAAAAAGGTGGCGGTTGGGTGGGCAGATGTTTGATTACGGAGGTGGGGTGTTGTTGTAAGGCTGGATGGTTGGGTGGGTTTGTGAAATTAAATTAAAAAAAAAAAAAAAAAAAAAAAGTAGAAGGCTTGTTGCATTTGCTTTGTATTACTATGCAAACTTTCATTTTCCAATAAAATTTCAGATTTTTCCTTTTTTGAGTTGTCAACTATATTTAATGTTCTAATTTTGCTGTTAAACACAATGTGATCAATCGGTGAATTTCATTGTGGCTTTGTGGTTTCATTGTTGTTCATCTGCTTTGAAATTTTGCATTTTTAAATCCATATGGTTCTGGTTGTGGCAGGCTGGGGGAGTGTTGCCGGCGTAAAACTAGTGTAACCCCACAGGCAAGTCACAAGTCTTGCCGCCTGCCTCCTTCTTCCTATCCTGTGTTTCTTGGGTTGTTTTTTCATTAATTTTGATAAGTTTATAGTTTTAAGTTAAGATTTATTGTTATACTTTATTGATTCGTTTGTTTTGCAGACTGTTAATTAATAGATCTGGTTTCTTTACATTAGTGTATTTCATCCACTGATGATTTTTTTTTTTTTTTTTATCTTATTGGTCATTGGTGTTTCAGTGATCTTGTATCTGTTGCTTGGCTTCTACTATGCTTAATAGATCATCTTTATTATATATATATATATATATATAAATATATATTCTAGCTCTAATTACTGAAATGCACCACGATTCATTAAAATTTCTGCTTTTTGGTGTCTAAAATATAAAATATTGCTGCTAATTACTAAAACATGCATTTTTTTATCCTTATTAAATAAATAAATAATAAAAAAATAATTTTATTTTGTGAAGATGCCATGTTATGTTTGTTGATTTTCTAATTGATGTTCTGTCATGATTTTCATAAGACCTGGCCACTAGAGATGAGACGGGCTCAGCCCGAGCCCGATCGGGCTCAAATCTTACGCAAGTCTTCGGGCTCCGGGCGGGCTCGGATTCAAGCTAAAAGTTCCGTTTATTTTATTCTTCACTAACTGGAAAAAAAAAAAAAAAAAAAAAAGAAATTTTATTCATTTTGAGAGCACCTTTAGTAATGTCATAATAGTCATGATAGGTTATAAATTACAAAATAATCTTGCAAACCTTAGTAGCTTTGACTTTCCTTTTTCTAAATAGAACTCTTTTTAATTTTACTATTGTGTATGCGTTGCATAGCGTACCACTTTCAATATCGGGATCGGGCGGGCTCGGGCTCTGATCACACAAAATTTTTCGGGCTCGGGCGGGCTCAGTTCAAAAATGTTTCGGGCCCGGGCGGGCTCGGATTGCCAAAATAGAGCCTGAACTCACCTCTACTGGCCACCCATGCTTTTGTTTGTAGACTTGGGTAATAAGCAGGGATGGCAAGCTAAGCTCAGTACAGAAAAACCTGAGCTACCTGAGTTTTTCTGAAAAAACCCACTAACTAAAACCACTGGGTAATTTTAGTTGTTAAATCCACACCAGTTTTACCTAGCTCTAATTTATTTCAATTTTCCACTCATGAAACCAAACAAATGATTTCATTTATAAACAAACTTAAATTTTGTTCAGAATCAATATTTAACTTTTATAAATTTTTGAAGTTTGAAGACAATTATTATTTTTATTTAATAGTGTATAGTGAGTGAAAACTAATAGTTATTAATATGAGATATTACATTTTGTAAAAATTTTTATAACCATTTATATTTAAGCATTATAAAGAATTTTTTTAATCTGACTGCTTAAAAGTAATATAAAACATATAATTAAATCTTAAGTCAGTCAAACTCAAACAATAAAACTTTGAAAAAGTTTGTAAATCAAGTAAAAATATTATGCATCATGTACAAGGTAGGTATTGCAAAGTCAGCAGCGATGTCGCTTACCCGCTATAGCGCGTAAATTACACAAAAAATCGAAGGCATGGTGCAAAAAATTTGTTGTGGCGGGTCCTAGGGAATGCGTAATTTTCATTCTTAAAAAATAAAAAATTCAAAAATTCAAACTGGAAGAAAGAAACAAGCAAATTTAAAAATATATTTCTTGTTTAAAACTGATATTTTCCTTATATTTTTAAAGCATTCTGCTCTGAAGAAGAAAAAAGTGCTTTAAAACTTAAAGGAAAAAGAACCAATTGTAAAAATGATAAATTTTTAGACCTCCTATTTTATTTAATCTCCTAACCAAAAAATATTATTTAAAAAATAAGCTTCAAAATATTCCAGAAAATATCAGTAATTATTAAAATTATTTAGATATTAATTCTAATATCTATAATAAATCAATTTAAAATTTACATTTTCCCAGTTTCCCATTTTAAAAATTAAATAACAAACTTCTAACTCCATGTCACTCCTCTAATATCAATAATTATTCTCTCTCTCTCTTTTTTTTTTTTCAATATTACGTTTTTTCCCATTGGCAATGCACACGCATGATCGAAATTTTCTTCTCTCTCCACCAATCTCTTTGCAGCAGAACACGATGCAGTGTTAACAGCGAATGATACAGTGCAACGCAGAAGTTTAGACAATCACGTTATTCATCTTTAAAATTTAGAATTATGACGTCAGAATTACAAAAACCTGTATATATATTTAAAATATGTTTTAAAATGCTATAATCAAAAGACAGTTATTTGATTTGCAATAATTTTAATTTTTTTGATAAAAATAAAAATTTGCTTGTCGCAAAAGTTTGGACACGATTATGAGTTTCTGTGAATATTTGCTGGCATATGCAAATTTAAAATCTATGATGTCACAGATTTTGAGTACTTAAGTTCTGCAAATGATAATGCTTCATAGTCGACATGCCGCAAGCTAAAAGAATCTGGAGTGACTCCACTCGACTTTCCGAACATTGAGTAATTAACAGTTTTGTAGATAAAGTAAAGAAAGAGGAGTTGTTAAACAAACAAAAGAGAGAAAACCATAATAGAGTGTTTGAGTATTTTTATCCATATATTAGACTATGTTTTATTTAACGCTACTAAACTTAGAGCCCATAGATCATAATGATAAAGAATTTTTCGTTGTGTCCCTGTAAAAACCTATAAATGCTAGATTCACCAAAATGCTTATAGTTAGTGCAAAAGTGATTTATAATATTCATATAAAATTTCAGCTCAATTGAATAAGGCGTTTAGATGCTATCGCACTTTTTAAAATTTGGTCCCATATGCCATAATGATGAAGAATTTTTCTTTGTGTCCCTGAAAAAAAAAACTGTGCGTGTTAAATTCACCAAAATCTATACAGTTGGTGCAACTGTGACCTTTAACATGTGTACAAATATTTTTCTCAGATTAATAAGGCGTTTAGACGCTATCACACTTTTAAAAGTTTGGCCCCATAGGCCGTAATGATAAAGAATTTTTCCTGGTGTCCCTGTAAAAAAACTATAAGTGCTACATTCACCAAAATCAGTAGGGTTCGTACTATGGTGACTTACAATATACGCACCAACTTTCAGCTTATTCGAACAAAGCGTTTAGACGCTAGCGTGTTCACTCACAGACAATCACACATACAGTCGGTAACAAAAGTCTCCAAACACTAGCAAAAACTTCTATATAAAAAAAGTATGCTTAATATTGTTTTGTTAAATACATCCTTGTCGAATCCCATTCTTAGACTGACTAAGACTGACTAACTCCTCTTTCTTTACTTTATCTACAAAACTGTTAATTACTCAATGTTCGGAAAGTCGAGTGGAGTCACTCCAGATTTTTTTAGCTCGTGGCATGTTGACTACGAAGTGTTATTATTTGCATAACTTAAGTACTCAAAATCTGTGACATCATCGATTTTAAATTTGCGTATGCCAGCAAATATTCACAGAAACTCATAATCGTGTCTAAACTTTTGCGACAAGCAAATTTTCATTTTTATCAAAAAAAATTTTAATTATTGCAAATCAAATGACTGTCTTTTGATTACAGCATTTTAAAACATATTTTAAATATATTTATAGGTTTTTGTAATTCTGACGTCATAATTCTAAATTTAAAGATGAATAATGTCATTGTCTAAACTTTTGCGTCACACTGTAGACGCCAGGTGCGTCTGGCTTCGGCCAGAGTGCGTAGTTCGGTGAAACGAGAAGGAAGCTCTGTTCAAGACAGTAGAAACTCTATGATGAGTTCAGTGTATGCTTTTTTAGTTTTTGTAATCTTGGATTCTTCAGGATTTATTGCTTTAAAGAGTTTAATTAGTTATCTTACAAGCTTGTTTTTGGAATATTAAAAAGAGATTATCAGACTTTTCTTGAAGACGTGTGAGTTGCAAATGGCAAGAGCACGAACTGATACATATGAAGGACGAATCTACATCCTTTTGCAGCCAATAAAATAATCTTTTTCATCTAAAGATCACGGAAATATCATCGTTGTGAAGAAAGTTGAAAATATAATTGCAAAACTTAAGGTAAGGGGTTTTAAAGTTAAAAAAAATTAATCATAATTTAATGACAATTTAAAATTTTGTCATAAAAGATAAAAAGCAAAAACGTTAATTCTAGAATTACAAGTCTGAATTTAGATCCAAATTCCTTTTAGATCTATTAAAAATGTAAAGGAAAATTTTTAAGTGATCAATTTTAGTCTAGTGGAGTACTGTAACAGAATGCTGTGAGCTGGAATCATTCCTGAAAGATTATCTGGAGAGAAAATCTAAAAAAAAAGAATAATTGACTCACCATTTATGAAGAATTCAAACTCTTTTTATCTTATAAAGTAATCCATATTATTATTAGGCTTGATTGTACCATCACACAAAAATCACACTATACTAAAATTAGTCTATTAGAAAAAACATAATGTTCAATGAAAAAGATATTCATAGTTCATATTGTAAAATTCTTAGAATACAGTTCGAATCAGAAAGTCTCATTAGCAGTATAGAGTTTTTACAGATTTATGTTGATTACTTTTGTAGATTTATGTTGATCTTAAGGGTTATGGACACACACAATTGAACTACTTACCGTATATTTCCGAATATAAGCCGAGTATACATTTTTCCCTGCAGAAATTTGCCCAAAATTGCAAACCCGTGTATAAGCCGAATTGAAAAAATATTCTTTTAAAGTTCGAGTATATCGCCAAAACGGCGAAAATATTGCCAATCTATAAAAACTTTCAGGATAATCTAAATGTAAATAAAAAGCATTTTTGTTTTGTTACACGGAGCGTGGGCATGTTTTGAACTAATATCAGCAAAGAAATCGCCATGCTTAAACAAATAAAATGTCTTATTACTTACCTCAGAGAGTATATTTTAAGTTAAGATTGAGTAAAAAAAATTGTTATATTTAGTTTAATAATATCATAGTCTATTTGCACAAATAATTTACTTTTAAAATATAATAAAAGTTATTAAAAAACAATATAAATTCATATATTTGTTATAAAAATATTTAAACATTTCTAGTAATGTTTTTTGTTTTATTTAGGTTTCTGTGCAATTGCAATGACATTATCTCATGTTCAGTGATAAAGTTTCTTTGTTCCAAACTTTTTATTTCATTATCTAATGCAGCAATTAAATTTTCAGTAGAAATTTTGTCGTTTTGAATAATTTCCAATTAATTTTCAAAACACTCTCGTTATTTACATTTTTCTGAATCGCTCAGGTAAAAATTGATTGGTACAGCCATCTATCGGCAGAAAAGCAAAACAGAAATTATAAATAAAATATAGCAATTAGCTTATATGCATTTTGATTTGAGAATGCTTCTTTTTACTGTTACTAGAAATCTTATATGCTGAAACATAAAATAAAATAAAGAACTAGAAAATTTCACAAAATTCCTTTATTAAAATAAGCTTAAACAAAAAAAAAGTTAGAATTGAAATCATACTTGGTAGTAGAGAAAATTGCTGCCATCTATGAGCAAAACAGAAAAACAAAAATGGCCGTAAATGTGACCTTTCGCGAAAAGTGCTTCACCATGAAAAAAAAAAAAAAAGAAATAAACACACGTGACTACACCGAGCTGCTCTATAAATAAATTTAAAATTGATAATTTAAGAGCTTTATGTGTGATAATTATTTAAAAATAAGGTTTAATATCACTATTTTACATTATATATATTTTTTAAGCTTAAAATATATGTATTCAATCATTGTTTCTAATGTACATTTTTTGCTAGAAATGTAGATCCGTATATAAGTCGACTCCCATAATTTAGCTTCCAAAAAATTTCCAAAAATTCTCGGCTTATACACGGAAATATACGGTATGCATATCAGTAATCCCTTCTCTAGGGCTACAGGATTTCTTCCAGCTGACTTGGTGATTTTAGTTTTTCTTTGATGTAACTCCGGAGGGTCTAAAAATGGATCCAACATGACAGTCAGAGATACCACTTTAACACTCGGCTGACGGATTGTGGTCAAACTTGACATAGACCAAAAGGTCAATCTTTTAATTTATCTTATTATGCAGATAGCATACAGTGGAAACAAATTAATTTTAAGTTTTAAGGGTTTCAATAAAAAGTAACCTGACCAGTGTTCAATTGTTATGACACATTAAATACAAAAGTTTTAACAAAAAAAACCAGTTTTATTCAACAAAGCATAAATATATATTAAAACTTTCAAAAATATGACAAAATTAAGATTACCTTTTCAGGTGATGAACAAGACAAAGCAATAGGCATAATCGAACATCTGTAAACAATGCACTTGAAATACAATCACATATTTCGTTCTTTAACAACAAAGCATCCGCGATCGCCATGTTGACCAGTGGGAAATAGGATGATGAACTATACTTCCGCGATCGCCATGTTGACCAGCGAAAGAAAACGAGATGTATTATCACAGAGTAACAACGATGAAGATTACGCTTACACACTATTAATTCTATGATTTAATTCAGAAGACTTTAATTTTTCTTTGAAACTTAACAATTGTGACTTAAAAAGCCACTAAACAAGATTTAACATTAATCAAAAAAACAAATGTAACAACCTCATTTCAAACATCGATTATCATTTTTGATTTCTAGAATTTCTATCATCCGCAAATGACGAAAAACTATAAACTTATCCTTTTTAAAAGGAACAAACTTAATGAAATTTAAACAAAATCTTAACAATTAACATTTGTAAACTTGTAACAACGGCAGCCATCAAGATAAAAATGCAACAGCCAAAATGAACATAACTAGCTTAGCTGTAACAACGCTAAAAGCACACCTGCCAGTGCTTAGCCCACCAACAGCTTAAAGCTGCTCAATTATCCAAAGCTATTACTACTTCATCTTTAATTGAAGACTAGCTGGCCACTGCTGACAACTGCCATCTAACACACACGCCGCGATCTATTTATACTGACTGAAAAGTCAAAATCTGCATATAAACAACACATCGCTATTGCCACTCAATGATCATAACCTTAAATATAATTTACTATAACTATTTCAATAGAAGTGGCAACAGTCAGAATAAGGAAAATTATGCAGATCAAGATTGGCAACGGCAAGGATGTAAACAAACATCGATCGTTAAGGCGTGATACAGGCAAAGATGGCTGACCGAATTTTAAGTAAAGAAAACAAGTAAATATTTAATAAACTTAAAGAAAAAGGTAAGCTAAAAGTTATATCTTGAAAAATAAGCATTTATATTTATAAAAATTAACAATTTTTTATGTGTGAGGACATTTGATAGGTATCAAAACTTAATCACATCTGCGAGCATAATCTGTTTCGGAGATACTGAGGTGGGCACATCTGGACCAAAAAATAAACTATGGTATGATGACCGTCCAAATTTGAGTAAGAGATTATGTCCTTCCGGAAAATGCGATTCCGCATATGAGGAAAGGATGATAGATATCATTTTGAAAGTAAGTTCATAGACCCTTTTTACAAAGACTTGGAAATTTGTAAAATTCCCAACCTGTAGATGTCTTGATCATGAAGACGAATTTTTACATACAATATGTCAATGCTTTAAATAAATACATGATGATCCTGCTCCTGTTTTTAATCGATCACTAGGGTAAGTCAAACAAGAAAATATTCGGTGGTTTCTTCTCATGATCAAAAATCTTTTGCATCTCTAATCATCCAAGCTTCGGCACGGGAATGAAAACCCCGGCGTCCGCTGGCACACAAGACCTCTTACCCCGCGATCTCCTGCTGTTTTGACTGAGATCGATCGAAATTTTGCGATCTTCGTGAAGCGAGCCAATCAGCACTCTGGAAAGAGACGCTATCGACATTAGAGGTGACACTAACTACGTCATGGAGAAAGATTCGATAGCTTCTAGAAAGAATATCCCCCTCTGAAAGCGCAGAAAAGCTTTAAAGCTGAAAACTTTAAAGCAGGAAAGCTTGAAAGCTTTAAGAAAACATGGCTGACTACCGATTTTAAGAACTTAGTGAACAAAAAAAGCTGTTTTTCAACTTAAGATTTTTGGAAAGGAAAACTATTAAATTTTAAGCTATTTTAATTGAGTGATCGCTCAAATTAAATGAAATTTAAAAAGCAATCTCATGAAACCAGAATTACATGGAAATAAAACTTAGAAAAATAATTATAAATGCAAAATATAAACACTTACTGCTGACAACATAATTTTGGATTTATCTGATTTTAGATTTTCTTTATTTTATTCATTTGCTATTTTAGTAATTTCTCTATTATTTTTTGGTAATTTTCCTGCAAAGATAATCGATTAAATAATCGTTTTAACCTGGAATTGCTGGATTTATTTATTTATTTATCTACTTTTTGAAAAATGCTAATTTTCAGAATGAAAACGGAAATATTTTAAATAATTAAATCGTGATTGATTTTAATTAAAATTTGTAGAGTATCAAAATGAATTTCGAATAAGAGAGCTTTTTAAATTAAAAAAATCCTGAAAACCTATAATTTTAAATAAAATTAGTGTTAAACTATTTGAAACATAAGAATAAAATAGTGTTATGCTTTTTAAAGCATAACAATAATAATTTATTTTATATCAGTAAAATAATTTTTCTGCAGCTTGACTTAGAGTGATCACATGCCAAAATTATTCATTAAGAAAGAGAAAGTGCTAACGCTAACATTCCTTGATTTCTTGTCTTCATCATCTTTATGACAAAAGGGAGTGTCTACGAATTTCGTAATCACTTTTAAATCTATATTTGTAATTAGAAGTTATAGACTTTTTCCAACATGTTTCACCAACCAACATATTTTTCATTTTTATTTTCCATCTGTGTTTAAGAAAGTGATGCATCACAAGTTAAAATTAATTTTTTATAAACACTCATGTCCATAAATTAAGGATAATTCAGATTCACACTGAAATTGAACTTTAATGCAAAAATTTCACCTGTAGAAATACCACACACATCTTTAAGAATAATATGCAAATTATAGGAAGCAAGTATGATGTTACAATAACGAAAGTGTAAGAAGGGGGTAGATAAGGAATGGGAGCAAAAAAGGAAAATTGTTCACAAGCGTTCTGTGTGCCGCTCAGTGCCACAACCTAATGGTTATGACACAGAGGACACATGCAGATAATTTTTTATGTGGTAGAATTATCGGCCGACTAGAATGTGGGCGTACTCAGATAGAAGTATCGAGGGAACTTAGAATCGCCGAAAGTGTCATCTCTGTGCTTTGGCAACGATTTCAAAATGATGGAAATGCTTGTTGACGTTACAGTACTGGTCGGTCCCGAGTTACAATGCCGAATGACCACCAGTATTTGGCAGTAACTGCCAAAATAAGCAGATAAAGCACAGCATCAGACCTGTCTCGTCAGCTGTCTGCACTCACGAGTGCCACAGTTTTAAGACAATCCGTGTATAGATGTTTGGGAGATATTGGTATATATGCTCGCAGGCCTGTTAGATGTATTCCACTCACGGCAATGCACTGTGTCAGAGGTTAACTTGGAGTACAGAATATGCAATGTGGACAGCGGCACAGTGAGCATGTGGGATGTTTTCCAAAGAGTCCAGGTTTATAGCTTGCAGTGTGATTCACGCCAGACTTTCTTATGTAGAACGTCAGGTACCCGTTACCACCAAAACAACATCATTGAACGACACCGTTACTGTGGGCTGGGGGGGGGGGACATATTGGGCACCAGAACAGATCTGCATGTTGAAATCGGAAGAATGATAGGCCAAATTTATCGGGACATCATTAGGGAACAACATGTATGTTTGTTTAGGGGTGTCATGAGCCCAGAATTTGTGTTTATAGATGGCAGTGTGCGTCCTCACCTTGCAAACGTTGTACACGGATGCCCAGAATCTGAAATTATCACCCGCATGGTATCAATTATCACCCGCACCAGTATTCTCACCTGACTAGAATCCGATAGAGCATGTGTAGGACATGCTTTTCTGATGAGTTGTAGTCCGTCAACTACCTCCTACATGTGTACCGGAACTTCGGAGAGCATTGCTTACTGAGTAGAGTAATCTTCCCCAAGACCAGATCAATAATTTAATACTCAGCATTCCTAAGCATTGTAAGGACTGTATTTCATCATCTGAGAGACATACAATATATTAAGCATCATGCCAACCATATGTAATGTTAAGTTTTTGTAAGGGAGATATTTTTTGTAATTGCTTCAGGGAGCAAAAATCGTAGTTTTTATAAATGGTATCCTACATAAACCGCCTTTTTTTGTTCTTCATCTTTTGTTTAATAAATGGACTCTATGAATAAGTCATGTTTGTTTTGCTTCTGAAACTTTATTTGCCTCAGCTAGCATTATCCTTAATTTATGGACATGAGTGTATTTGTAATCATGGATATTTATCAAGAAGCTTCAATATCTTTAATAAAAGAATGTGGCCCATTTCATATTTCCTCTTTTGTGGTAAGCTCATTTTCATTTTATTTATTTAACTATTGATTATTATATGTTTTTCTTATATCAACCTTTAGTTTTGAAATTTTATATAAATAATGAAATTAAACTTAAAATTTTTAGATGGCCGATATTTTGTCGTATAGGTTATTGCGTTCATTAAATAACAACGATAATTTGAGATTTTATTGTACTATCACATCTTACTTAAAAAATAGGGTAAATTTAAGAGTTCTATAATTCATGTTATTTTTGAAAAATATTCATTATGCTGGCTAACTAGCCTTAATTCCTTTCTTCCCAAAATACTTAATTGGAACATCACCCACTTATATAGATATACTTTTATTACCAATCCTATACGATAAACACAAACAAGCAGTTGGCATGATATCAAAAACAAAGTTCCGACTCCGAAACGAGACAGCGAAGTTCCGAATCTCATCACCATGTAACGAATCACCAGTGGGTGCCCTCTTTCAAAGCTTAGCCAAAATATGAAATTCGAAAAATGATCGCAAAACCATTCTTTCAAAAAATCAAAAACATTCCTATCGAATTCCAATACGATAAACACACACAAGTGGCCGGTGCAAAAACGAACACGAGGTACTGAAACGTGAAAACAAAGTTCCGTTACAAAAAAGTTACCAGTTAAAAGTGCCAATACATTGAATCGCTTCACCCAGCTGCATTCTACAGTCGCCGGTAAAAAGAATTTAGCGCCGGGACTCTCGTAGAATTTTTTAAAGTTTATAAATAATCGATATTATGGAGCCTCGGAAATATTGCATCACCCCCATGATTCATCCAACAGCTGCTTCATGGTTGAATGAGATTGGCCGTTATACTGGAAAGCGACAGCTGCCGCTTGCGTGACCCCAATGAGTCATACTATTGTTCTCCCATCATCCCTTTTTGAAAGGGGTTGAACAATGCTTCATTGTCTGGCTTGCCAATGAGTCATCACGGGGATGGTCCCTTTTGAAAGGCCCCATTCATCCAAACCATCTGCTTCAGGGTTGAATGAGATTGGACTCGAAAGCGACAGCTGTTGCTTGTGTGACCCCAATGCTGCTTCATTGTTAAAACTCAAACTATTGAAACCAACTGACAAACCGAAGCTGATCAAAAAATTTTTATTTTCCAATTTCAAAAAACTTTATTCGAAGATCTAGCAACTCGCCGAAGCTGATCAAAAAATTTTTATTTTCCAATTTCAAAAAACTTTATTCGGAGATCTAGCACCAACTCGCCGAAGCTGATCAAAAATTTTTTATTTTCTAATTTCAAAAAACTTTATTAGGAGATCTTTCACCAACTCGCCTAAGCTTTCAAGGTTGACCAATCATGACAAAAGATTTTTTTTTTCAATTTCAAAAAAAAAAATTTTATTCGGAGATCTAGCAAAAGAAAAATCTTTCATAGGGCCCGAGATATGAGCCAAAAACCATAAAAACTAAGTTGTGGTGCCAAATTTTGGTACAAATAAAATTCTAAATAGAACTTGAAGAATGAGTCCTAGACGTAAAAAGCAAGTAAAAATTTGGATTAGACCCACCAGTAAGTTAAAATGTCACTATTAAAATTGGCTCCACTGGTCGCCAAAACTGCCAAAAATGAAAAAATGCTATTGCGTTACTCTAGTTGAATGAAAATACAGAAAAGGTAAGAACCAACGCGAAAATCCTAGGGTCATTTTGAAAGATAGGGAAAAATTGGAATAGGCCCTCTGGCGGTGAAAAAAGTGAGGTAACCTACAGGGTGGGGCGACTCGAGATCTCTCCAACGGTATCAAGATTATGAAGATCGGCCCATTAGGTTCCGAGATATGAGCGAAAAACCATAAAAACTGGAAGTTGTCAATAAAACGGCGCCAAATTTTGGTACCAATAAAATTCTGAATAGAACTTGAAGAATGCGTGAAAAAGAAGTCCTAGACGTACAAAGCAAGTAAAAATTTGGATTAGACCCACCAGTAAGTTAAAATGTCACTATTAAAATTGGTTCCAGTGGGCGCCAAAACTGCCAAAAATGAAAAAATGCTATTGCGTTACTCTAGTTAAGTGAAAATACAGAAAAGGTAACAACCAACGCGAAATTCCTAGGGTCATTTTGAAAGATAGGGAAAAATTGGAATAGGAAAGGCGCCCTCTGTCGGTGAAAAAAGTGAGGTAGCCTACAGGGTGGGACGACTCGAGATCTCTCCAACGGTATCAAGATTATGAAGATCGGCCCATTAGGGCCCGAGATATAAGCGAAAAACCATAAAAACTGGAAGTTGTCAATAAAACGGCGCCAAATTTTGGTACAAATAAAATTCTGAATAGAACTTGAAGAATGAGTAAAAAAGAAGTCCTAGACGTAAAAAGCAAGTAAAAATTGGGATTAGACCCACCAATAAGTTAAAATGGGTCATGTTCACTATTAAAATTGGCTCCACTGGTCGCCAAAACTGCCAAAAATGAAAAAATGCTATGGCGTTACTCTAGTTGAGTGAAAATACAGAAAAGGTAAGAACCAACGCGAAAATCCTAGGGTCATTTTGAAAGATAGTGAAAAATTGGAATAGGAAAGGCGCCCTCTGGCGGTGAAAAAAAGTGAGGGAGCCTACAGGGTGGGGCGACTCGAGATCTATCCAACGGTATCAAGATTATGAAGATCGGCCCATTAGGGCCCGAGATATAAGCGAAAAACCATAAAAACTCGAAATTGTCAATAAAACGGCGCCAAATTTTGGTACCAATAAAATTCTGAATAGAACTTGAAGAATGCGTGAAAAAGAAGTCCTAGACGTAAAAAGCAAGTAAAAATTTGGATTAGACCCACCAGTAAGTTAAAATGTGTCATGTTCACTATTAAAATTGGCTCCAGTGGGCGCCAAAAGAGCCAAAATGAAAAAAATGCTATTGCGTTACTCTAGTTGAGTGAAAATACAGAAAAGGTAAGAACCAACGCGAAAATCCTAGGGTCATTTTGAAAGATAGGGAAAAATTGGAATAGGAAAGGCGCCCTCTGGCGGTGAAAAAAGTGAGGGAGCCTACAGGGTGGGGTGACTCGAGATCTATCCAACGGTATCAAGATTATGAAGATCGGCCCATTAGAGCCCGAGATATAAGCGAAAAACCATAAAAACTGGAAGTTGTGGCGCCAAATTTGGTACCAATAAAATTCTGAATAGAACTTGAAGAATGAAAAAATGTGTAACACCAGTCTTTTCTAAGATCTGTTTTTAAATACCAGTAACATTTATATATTAGTTGTTTTATTGTCTTAATTTAAATGGATGGACATTTGGAATCCACTCTTGATTATATAATTTTTGAAATTGGAAAAAAAAAATTTTTTGAATGGTTTGTCAGCGGTCGTAGAATTTTTTAAAGTTTATTAATAATCAATATGCCTCGGAAATATTACATCATTGCTAAAGAGAGGTTGGGACTTGAAAGCGGGCAGCTGCCGCTTGCGTGAGTCATTAACGATCCCCCCCCTGAGACAGGCTGACGCCGCCATTGTTAAACATGCACCTGGTTCCCTTTTTGAAAGGGATTGAACAATGCTTCATTGTTTTGCCTGGGAGGAAGAGAGCAGTTGCTTGCCAATGAGTCATACATCTCCCCCATCACGGGGTGATTAGGATTCAATGCATCTGGTGGGAAAGAACCGTTATACTGGTTGCGTCCAAACCAAAGACCATTGTTCCCCCATCATCCCTTTTGAACAATGCTTCATTGTCATGCGATTGGGAAGGCAGCTGCTTACCAATGAGTCATCCATCACGGGATTCAATCCACCTGGTCCCTTTTGACCCATTTATCATGGTTGAATACACACACTCCATGAGAGCGGGCCGCTGTCTCATCGCCCCCTGAGACAGGCCTCCCTTTGGAGTTGAAAGGGGTTGAACACAATGCTTCACGGTTGAATCCGTTATATTATACTTGACAGCTGCTGCTTGCCATTGTTAAAACTCCCTTTTTGAAAGCCGTTGAACAATGCTTCATTGTGTTCATCCGTTATACTTGAAAGCGACAGCCCGTGCACCTGGTCCCTTTTTGAAAGGCACAATGAGATTGGGAAGGGAACCGTTTATACTGGCAGCTGCTGCTTGCGTGACCCCAATGAGTCATCACGGGGGCCTGGTCCCTTTTGACATCCAAACCATTCATGGTTGAATGAGATTGGCCGTTATACTGGAAAGCGACAGCTGTTCCCCCCATCGTGCATCTGGCCATTGAACAATGCTTCATTGTCCGACTTGCCAATGAGTCATCACGGGGTGGTCTGGTTGAATGAGATTGGACTCGACAGCTGCTGCTTGCCTGACCCCAATGCTACTTCATTGTCACACTATTGTCCTTATCATCCACCCTTTTTGAAAGGACAATGCTTCATTGTGTTGGTGCCTATGAGTCATCACGGGGACCCTTTTGAAAGGCCCCAAACCAAAGACAGCTACAGAGCAAAGGAAAAATCTTTCACCGAAGCTGTTCAAAAAAATTTTTTTTTCAAAAAAACTTTATTCGGAGATCTAGCACCCTAAGCTTTCAAGATTGATGACCCATCACATTCAAAATTTTTTTTCAATTTCAAAAAACTTTCCCTAAGCTTTCAAGATTGATGACCCATCGCATTCAAAATTTTTTTTTCAATTTCAAAAAACTTTATTCGGAGATCGAGCGAAAGAAAAATTTTTTATCGACTCACCAAAGCTTTCAAGGTTGACCAATCGCATTCAAAAAAAATTTTTTTTGAAATTGGAAAAAAAAATTTTTGAATGGTTCGGCGAGTCGGTGAAAGATCTCTCTCAGAGCACATCAATGTTATTTGAACCATCATTTTGGTACATCATTTATATTTTCCTTCCAAATTTTAAAATTATTTATATTATATATATATATATATATATATATATATATATATATATATATAATATTATTATTATTATTATTATTATTATTATTATTTATATATATATATATATATATATATATATATAGCTATTCGATACTAAGTGACATATATAAAATAAAAAATGTGTAACACAGAGCACCAGTTCATCAGTCTTTTCTAAGATCTGTTTTTAAATACCAGTAACATTTATATATTAGTTGTTTTACTGTCTTAATTTAAATGATTAGTTATAGGATGGACGTTTGGAAAGAATGGTTCCACTCTTGATTATATAATTTTTTTAGAGTAAAAGATCGCCTAAGCCCATCATGACAAGGCATTCAAAAAAAATTTTATTCGGAGAAGAGAAAAAATCTTTCACCTAAGCTTTCAAGATTGATGACCCACGCATTCAAAAAAAATTTTTTTCAATTTCAAAAAAAAATTTATTCGGAGATCTAGCAAGAGCTTTCATTCAAAAATTTTTTTTTTAATTTCAAAAAAAAAAATTATTCGAAGATTGAGCAAAAGAAAAAATTTTTATCGACTCACCAAAAGCTTTCAAGGTCCAAGAAAAATTTTTTTGAAATTGGAAAAAAAAAATTTTGTCAGCGGTGATTGTAGAATTTTTTCCTCGGAAATATTGCATCATTGCTAAAGAGAGGTGGGACCGTTATACTTAAAAGCGGGCTGCTTGCGTGAGTCATCCCCCCTGAGACAGGCCGCCATTGTGAAACATGCACCCTTTTTGAAAGGGCCCGGGAGAGCAGCTGCTTGCCAATGAGTCATACATCTCCCCCACCTGGTCCCTTTTGAAAGGCTTGCATGCACAAACTCAATGAGAGCTGCCTCATCGTCCCCTGAGACAGGCCCTTTTGAGAGAGGAGAACAATGCTTTTGAAAGGCTTCATGGTTGAATGCACAAACTCAATGCTCCCTTTTGAAAGGGTTGCCCGTGCGATGGCCAGGTGGTTCCATGCATCTGGTCCCTTTTGAAAGGGCCAATGAGTCATCTCTTTTTCAAATCTCATCCACACAGAAATTATCCCACAACATTACCTTCAACGTTTATTATATTATTTATTATTATTTATTTATTTATCGGTATTAGAAAATGAAAACAATTGCTTCAAATCTCAAATGCCCTGAATACATCTGATCCAGATAGAAATTATCCTTATTTATTTATTTATTTATCGGTACTAGAAAATGAAAACAATGAGTCACACGATTGCTTCAAATCTCAAATGGACATTGCCCTGAATCCACATAGAAATTATCCTTATTTATTTATTTATTTATCGGTATTAGAAAATGAAAACAATGAGTCACACGATTGCTTCAAATCTCAAATGGACATTGCCCTGAATACATCTGATCCACACAGAAATTATCCCACAATATTACCTTCAATGTTTATATATATATATATATATATATATATGTATATATATATATATATATATATATTATTATTATCTTATTATATTATTTATTATTATTATTATTATTATTTATTTATTTATTTATTTATTTATTATTTTTTATCTATTACGGTATCAGAAAATGAAAACAATGAGTCACATGATTGCTTCAAAACTCAAATGGACATTGCCCTGAATACATCTGATCCACATAGACTCCCCTTTAACATTTAGAGAAATGCTAAAATCCAACTGAGTGGGAGGTCAAATAAAATTAGAAAACATTTTAAATGTGAACCAGTGTATTACCCATCATAGATAAAAAGTAGAAAATGTGTTAATATTTTCAATATGTCAGTATCAGAAAATGAAAACAATGAATCACATAATTACTTCAAATCTCAAATCTCTGTCTGATGTGAACTATCGTTATTATCGGCTTCACATAGAAATTTTAAAATATAAAATGTTTAAAGAAATTTTTAAAGAATATGTTTAAAGAAATTTTAAAATATATAAATTACATATATATATATATATATATATTACAATATAAAATATTTTTTGATGGACTCACCCTTAAAGTGTATCGAAAACAACCCTCATGATGATTGTGATCTGGTTCTAAAAAAAAAACCTAAAGATAAACACAGGACTCGTCGAAAAAAGTATTTATTGACAGCATCCAAAATGACATCCAATATGTTTCTTGTCTAAAATGTTTTTTTGCATACATCTAAAATGTTTTTTGAACACATCTAAAATGTTTTTTTTGAACACATCCAAAATGTCTAAAATGTTTTTTTAAACACATCCAAAATGTCTAAAATGTTTTTTTGAACACATCCAAAATGTCACATCCAAAATGTCACATCTAAAATGTTTTTGCACCCTCCTCAGGAAACAGGGCGTCCGAGATCTCCCTCGGCAAAAAGAGTCTGGCGTGTTCCAGGTCGAACCACAGTTCGTGCTCCACCCGTCCTTCGCCAGTGGGCCATTGCCATCCCAACACGTTTCGCGTGGTTAGCGTGGCGAAACCGTAGACCGCCTTTTCGAGGGTCGGGCTGTCCCTCTGCACGCTCACGAAATCCCTCTCCAGCGTGCCCACGTACAGCAGCGTCCGACTGCGGGCGCAAGCCCGGGCGACGTCCGCGGCCCGCAGGAACAGTCGACCGTCTCGGGTACGAAGCATCAGGAAAGTGCAGTCGAGCGGGGGATAACCTGTGTAAGAGAGCGCCATGACTGTTGTGAGAAGGAAAGCTCTTCTAACTGAGCAAGTTTCAGGGGGGGTGGAGCCAACGGCAGGAAAGGAGGCCAACCAATGGCTGGGAAGGACCCGCCCATTCAACCAATGGCAGGAAAGGAGGTCACCCAAGGGTTGGGAAGGAGGTTGTCAGCCAATAGCAGGGTGGCAGGAAAGGAGGTCAACTGGTCTTCAAAAGTCGCTTCCGACGAAGCCTTCTCTCTCATTCTCACCATGGAAAGAGTCGTGGATATCTTCCCGCAGACGGTCTCGGAGGTGTCGGCTGCTCTCACGCCGCTCTCCACTCCCAACTACAACAATCTGCACGAGGACTCGGATTTGACGCCCTTCATCATCGCCATGACCAGCGCCGACAAAGTCTACTACCACGTCCAGAAGTCTAGTCAGCACTATCTGAAGCATTTCGCCGACACGGTGAAAGGCGCCCTCTGCAACCAAGGTGCCCGCGTCAAGCCGTGGACGTATGCCGACAACAAGTTGAAGCGGGTGCCGGACCAGTCCCTGAAACGCAACACGGACGTTCGCACGGGCTTTGTGATGGGCCGCACCTTTCTGGTGAAGAGTGCCTTCACCTTTGGCCACCGCACCGTCAAGCCGGCCACGGGCCACGTTCTCCAGACCCATGTGGCCCCGATCATGTTCCATTACGTGCGCAGCAAGTCTCCCCTCGGCATCCAAGAGAAGCACTTTCATGCCAAGCGGGAGTACGACTACATTGCTCGGAGACTGCAACCGAACCGAACCTATTACTGTGTTTCCGGACTCGAGTACGTGCTCTACACCATCCAGAAAACACTGTTCCGAGTGACGGTCGTGCCTGCCCAAGACGAGGAGTGGCTCACGAAGCAAGGATGGCTGGATCCCCGAAAAACAGAAGCGGCGGCCTCCCGAAAGTGCCCTCGATCGTCGGAGGACGACGAACCCTCGACCTGCAAAAGGCCCAAGATCAGCTACGATCCGCCGCAGACACCCTACGTGTACGACCCGCACTCGGACGAAGAGGACAGGTCCTACGTTCCGCCGCCGACTCCCTATGTGTATGACCCGCAACCTTCGACATCCTCGGGCAAAAGGTCCTACGTTCCGCCGCCCACTCCCTATGTGTACGACCCGCAGCCGGACGAGGAGCCACCCCAAAAGCCTGCTTCGGATGTGGACTATGAGGACATAAGCAGTCCAGAACCTGCTCCCACTGTTGTGCCGTCTCCCTTTGTGGTACCGAACGTGCCGCCTCCTTCCACTGTGCCTCCTGCAAGTGACCCTGTCGTGCTACCTCCTGCAAGTGACCCTGTGCTTCCTGCCAGTGACCCCCCTGCAAGTGACTCTGTGGTGCTCTCCCCTTTTGTCGTGCCACCCCCTGCAAGTGACTCTGGGGTGCTCTCCCCCATGCCACCGCCCCCTGCCCCCTTAGTGATGCCCGACCCCTTGGCGGACTTTGTGAACAGTGTGTCCTTCGAGGATTTAGAGAAGGCGACGTGGTGGGACGAATGGATCGTCTCCGTCGCAGTGCCCCCCACTGGAGGGGTTGTGAGCCCTCCGGCTTCAGTAGAACATGTAAAATTTTACCAGAGCCTGACGGAACTGAAACATTGGAAAAATAATTATCCACCGCCGCCGATATGCCACGGCGTCCATTCGAAAGAAGCTCCTCTTGACCTCAGCTGTAAGCAGCCTATCAATGGGTGAGTCTTTTGTAATCCTGTAGATGAAAAATAAATAAGTGGGTAGTTGGAGGTAATCCAACAGCCTAAAAAAAATATTATAGTGTTGTTTATTATGATTGTCAATTTTTAAAACTAAAGATAATCCCAAACTTTTTTTTTTAATTGAGATTTCATTCAACTCTGACGGATGACCATAAAAACTGTGGCGCCAAACAAATAAAATGCTATTGCGTTACTCTAGTTGAGTGACAACTAACGCGAAAATGCTAGGGTCATTTAGAAAGATAGGGAAAAATTGAAATAGGCCCTCTGGCGGTGAAAAAAGTTAGGGAGCCTACAGGGTGGGCCGACTCGAGATCTCTCCAACGGTGTCAAGATTATGAAGATCGACCCATTAGGGCCCGAGATATAAGCGAAAAACCATAAAAACTCAAAGTTGTCTATAAAACGGCGCCAAATTTTGGTACCAATAAAATTCTGAATAGAACTTGAAGAATGCGTGAAAAAGAAGTCCTAGGCGTAAAAAGCAAGTAAAAATTGGGATTAGACCCACCAGTTGTGTCATGTTCACTATTAAAATTGGCTCCAGTGGGCGCCAAAACTGCCAAAAATGAAAAAATGCTATTGCGTTACTCTAGTTGAGTGAAAATACACAAAAGGTAATAACCAACGCGAAAATCCTAGGATAATTTTGAAAGATAGGGAAAAATTGGAATAAGAAAGGCGCCCTCTGGCGGTGAAAAAAGTGAGGTAGCCTACAGGGTGGGCCGACTCGAGATCTCTCCAACGGTGTCAAGATTATGAAGATCGACCCATTAGGGCCCGAGATATAAGCGAAAAACCATAAAAACTGGAAGTTGTCAATAAAACGGCGCCAAATTTTGGTACAAATAAAATTCTGAATAGAACTTGAAGAATGCGTTAAAAAGAAGTCCTAGACGTAAAAAGCAAGTAAAAATTGGGATTAGACCCACCAGTAAGTTAAAATGTGTCATGTTCAGTATTAAAATTGGCTCCAGTGGGCGCCAAAACTGCCAAAAATGAAAAAATGCTATTGCGTTACTCTAGTTGAGTGAAAATACAGAAAAAGTAACAACCAACGCGAAAATGCTAGGATAATTTTGAAAGATACTGAAAAATTGGAATAAGAAAGGCGCCCTCTGGCGGTGAAAAAAGTGAGGGAGCCTACAGGGTGGGCCGACTCGAGATCTCTCCAACGGTGTCAAGATTATGAAGATCGACCCATTAGGGCCCGAGATATAAGCGAAAAACCATAAAAACTGGAAGTTGTCAATAAAACGGCGCCAAATTTTGGTACAAATAAAATTCTGAATAGAACTTGAAGAATGCGTTAAAAAGAAGTCCTAGACGTACAAAGCAAGTAAAAATTGGGATTAGACCCACCAGTAAGTTAAAATGTGTCATGTTCACTATTAAAATTGGCTCCAGTGGGCGCCAAAACTGCCAAAAATGAAAAAATGCTATTGCGTTACTCTAGTTGAGTGAAAATACACAAAAGGTAATAACCAACGCGAAAATCCTAGGATAATTTTGAAAGATACTGAAAAATTGGAATAGGAAACGCGCCCTCTGGCGGTGAAAAAAGTGAGGTACCCTACAGGGTGGGGCGACTCGAGATCTCTCCAACGGTATCCAGATTATGAAGATCGGCCCATTAGGGGGGAGATATGAGCCAAAAATCGTAAAAACTGGTACCCCAAACCGTCCAAAAACCTCGTCGCTTAGATTGGACAAGACAATTAAAACTTAATAAAAATCTACATTAAACTTTCTCTGTAAACATCTCGTATACTTTGTATTCTATTCTTTTAATATTAATCCTATGATTACATTTTGCTCCACTACATATATGTTTCACACAAGGGAAGTTGAACTGGTAACAGATGGATGACCTACATTCAGGCCAGGCCAGATGTTCGTTGAGGGGAACATTTGTTTTACAATGAATGACCTACTTTCCAAAGACCCAAGAGAGCTGGGGCTTTTCAAAAGAGACCCGGTTCCCGTGATGACTCATTGGCACAACACAATATTGTTCACCCTTTCAAAAAGGGGAACAATAGCCACAGCTGTCACGCAAGCTTCCCAATCTCATAGAGTTTTTTTTTAAGCATTCAGGCAGATGACCTACTTTGCAGGGATCGCATCGCGCTCGTGACGTCACCGTCAGCCAATCGCATCGCTCGTGACGTCACCGTCAGCCAATCGCATCGCTCGTGACGTCACCGTCCTCGTGAGGCTGGCCCAGCGTCCCTTGCTGATCGTTCATTGCTCTCCCGGCAGTCATTGAAGGTAAGTGTCTTTTGGGATTCTGTCTTTATGTGGGAATGGTCCTGTTTTTAAAGTTTGATTCAAATAATGTATTTTAATAATGGTTTATAGTTTGAAAGGGGTGTTTTAAATTTTTATAACTATAGTTTGAAAGGATCCATTTTAAAAAATTTTATGTTCTTAAAATGTTTTGAACTATAGTTTAAAAGCTCACAGCTTTCAACGTCCTTAATTGAAATAAAATGGTTGTCCTTAAAATATATTATGTTTTTAATAATATTTTTATAGTTTTCAACTGACATTTGTTACCCTTTGAATAATAACTAGAGTTTGAAAGGACACCCCCCAATCAAATGGGTTTAAAAAATCCTTAAAATGTTTTGACTATAGTTTGAAAGGTGTGCAAGAGTCACACAGCTTTCAACGTCTCCAATTGCAATAAAATGATATGATATTGGTTGTCCTTAAAATATATTATGTTTTTATAGTTTGAAAGGTTTCAACTGACATTTGTTGCCCTTTGAATAATAACTAGAGTTTGAAAGGACACACCCCAACTAACAAACCAAATTGGTTTAAAAAATCCTTAAAATGTTTTGACTATAGTTTGAAAGGTGTGAAAGAGTCTCACAGCTTTCAACGTCTCCAATTGAAATAAAATGATATGATATTGGTTGTCCTTAAAATATATTATGTTTTTATAGTTTGAAAGGTTTCAACTGACATTTGTTGCCCTTTGAATAATAACTATAGTTTGAAAGGTCACACCATTGCTTCAACACACCCCAACTAACAAACCAAATTGGTTTTAAAATTCCTTAAAAAATGTTTTGACTATAGTTTGAAAGGTGTGCAAGAGTCACATGATTGTTTCACTTACAGCTCCCCAACTGATGGTGTTTTAAAAAATCCGTATATATTGGGTTGAACTCAATTTTATGTCTTTATCATGTTTTTATAGTTTGAAAGGTGGTTTTTATAACTATATTAAAATTTATTCTCATACCTTTGAAATGCCTGTTCCAAATGTCTTGTTAAAACCATTCTCCTCTCACGGTCTGTCTCTATCCGTCCATACAATGTGTACTCATATATATATGTAAAAAAAAAAAAAAAAATTTTTTTTTTTTTTTTTTTTTTTTTTTTTTTTTTTCCCGAAAAAAATTTTTTTTTTTTTTTTCGAATTTTTTTTTTTTTTTCGTCTATATCAGCGACCCGCACTTCAGCACTTGGCGGAGAGGGTCCCAATGTGCATGTCGGAGGCGGCAGAGTCGAGGAAGGATTCTCGGTGGTCATTTCTAGTGGCTACTTCTGGGAACACGTGCTCTGCCCCCCGAGGCATCCACCTACACAGCCCCCCCCGGGGACTGCAGAGTCGTGGAAGGCTTCCTGGTGGTCATTTCTAGTGGCTACATTTGGGAACATGTTCTCTGCTTCCCTCCCCTCCCCCCTCCCGAAAGTCCCCCCCTCCCCCTCCCCACATTCACACACACTCCACTCGGACCCTTCTGCCAGCTTTAGGTTAGTTTTTTAGTTTGTAAGATACACTGGGCGGTGGAGCTGTCGACATGGATGGTCTACGTTGTTATGCCCGTAGACCCGCAGCTGCCATCTAACACTTCTTTTTTGTTTTTTGTTTGGACATTAAAGATTGAAAAAGTGTCTCTGTCTCATTTATTCACACCGACACAAACACCCCACATTAGTTTTAGTATTAGTGTTTTAGTGGCCCCGGGGGAACGCCCTTTCACTCTGTGCGAGCAGTCCCTTTAACTGAAGCCCATCGTTGGCTCCTACCTAAGCGGCAGTCTCGTGCAGTACCTAAGAGGCTGATCCAGGGGTGCGAGAGAGCGCGGCCTACCAGTGTTAGGTTAGGTTTAGTGTTTTTTAGTTTTTAGCACATCTAGTGTCTAAGTACATCGGGCGGTGGAGCCGAGGATCAGGCTGCCATCTGACACCTCTCTTTTTTGTTTTTTGTTTGGACATTAAAAAGTGAAAAAGTGTCTCTGTCTCATTTATTCACACCAACACAAACACCCTCTTAGTGATGTAAGATTAGTTTTAGTCTTTAGTTAAGCGCGAGTGTTTTAGTTTTTAGTGTTTTAGTTTTTAGAGGCCCCCCGGGGGAACGCCCTTTCACTCTGTGCGAGCAGTCCCTTTCACTGAAGCCCATCGTTGGCTCCTACCTAAGTGGCAGTCTCGTGCAGTACCTAAGAGGCTGATCCCGGGGGGTGCGCAAGAGAGAGAGCGCGGCGCAAGAAGCGATCATAGAAGGAGAAAAGGTAAGTACATTCATTGTTGTTGTGCATAACTGTATGGACAAATGGTTTTAAAAATAAATGTGTGGTTTTAAAAACAAATGTGTGGTTTTCAAAACAAATGTGTGGTTTTCAAAATGGTTTTAAAAAATGCTTTTCAAAACAAATGTGTGGTTTTCAAAACAAATGTGTGGTTTTCAAAATGGTTTTAAAAAATGCTTTTCAAAACAAATGTGTGGTTTTCAAAACAAATATGTGGTTTTCAAAATGGTTTTAAAAAATGCTTTTCAAAACAAATGTGTGGTTTTCAAAACAAATATGTGGTTTTAAAAATGGTTTTAAAAAATGCTTTTCAAAACAAATATGTGGTTTTCAAAATGGTTTTAAAAAATGCTTTTCAAAACAAATGTGTGGTTTTCAAAACAAATGTGTGGTTTTCAAAATGATTTTCAAAATGGTTTTAAAAACAATGGTGTGGTTTTCAAAATGGTTTTAAAAACAATGGTGTGACAATGGTTTTCAAAACAATGGTGTGACAATGGTTTTAAAAACAATGGTGTGGTTTTAAAAACAATGGTGTGTTTTCAAAATGGTTTTCAAAACAAATGTGTGGTTTTCAAAATGGTTTTCAAAACAATGGTGTGTTTTAAAAATGGCCTCCTTCCAAACGCCCCGGGCCCCACTGAAAATGAAGGGTGTCACGTGTATGTGGCGGGTGGTGGAGGGAGGCCCTGGGCCCATGGCCCGGGGCCGCGCCACAGAGTGTTGAAGGGTGTCACGTGTATGTGGCGGGTGGTGGAGGGAGGCCTCGGGCCAATGGCCCGGGGCCGCGCCGCATACCACAATTGTGTTTAAAAAAATTTTTAACTTTCATTTTCCTTTAGTGCAATAAAGGGTTTTGCACAATTCAAACACGCAAAAAGCACGGACATGATGAAATAGATAATAATTTGTCTTAGTATAATAAGAACATCGAAAATATATTTTTTTCCCACCAGTGAGGTGAAAGAATAAATCCGTGGGAGACGGTCGAAAGAGGGTCAAATCGAGTCGGGTAAATGTTTGACTTGGATACGTCATTTCCCATCGATGTGCTTCATGGGAACCTGCAATAGTTTTTGTGGGTTGACGTGTTTGTATAGTTGATGTATCCATTGTATAACCAATGCCAATCTAAATTTTTTTTTTTCAATTTCAAAAAAATTTTAGCCGACTCGCCAAAGCTTTCAAGATTGACCACAACGTATTCAAAAATTTTTTTTCAATTGCAAAAAAAATTTTATCCGACTCGCCAAAGCTTTCAAGATTGACCACAAGGCATTCAAAAAAATTTTTTTTCCCAATTTTATCCGGCAAGAGAAAAGTTTTTCACCGACTCGCCAAAGCTTAAAAAAAAAAAAAAAAAAAAAAAAAAAATTTTTTTTTTTTTTTTTTTTTTTAAAAAGCTTTGGCGAGATGGTGAAAAACTTTTCTCTTGCCGGATAAAATTGTTTTGAAATTGGGAAAAAAAATTGTTTTGAATGCCTTGTGGTCAATCTTGAAAGCTTTGGTGAGTCGGAATGCGTTGTGGTCAATCTTGAAAGCTTTGGCGAGTCGGATAAATTTTTTTTGAAATTGAAAAAAAATTTTTGAATGCGTTGTGGTCAATCTTGAAAGCTTTGGCGAGTCGGATAAATTTTTTTTTGAAATTGAAAAAAAATTTTTGAATGCGTTGTGGTCAATCTTGAAAGCTTTGGCGAGTCGGATAAATTTTTTTTGAAATTGAAAAAAAATTTTTGAATGCGTTGTGGTCAATCTTGAAAGCTTTGGTGAGTCGGATAAATTTTTTTTGAAATTGAAAAAAAATTTTTGAATGCGTTGTGGTCAATCTTGAAAGCTTTGGCGAGTCGGATAATTTTTTTTTGAAATTGAAAAAAAATTTTTGAATGCGTTGTGGTCAATCTTGAAAGCTTTGGTGAGTCGGATAAAAATTTTTTGAAATTGGAAAAAAAAATTTTGAATGCGTTGTCATGACCGACTCGCCGAAGCTTTCAAGATTGATGACAAAGCATTCAAAAAAATTTTTTTTTCAATTTCAAAAAAATTTTATTCGGAGACCTAGCGAAAGAAAAATTTTTTATCAACTCACCAAAGCTCTCAAGGTTGACCAACACATTCAAAAAAAAATTTGAAATTGAAAAAAAAATTGTTGAATGGTTTGTCAGCGTTGGCGAGTCGGTGAAAGATTTTTTTGTTCTCTCTCAGTCACTGACTCTTTCCTTTTAAGATTTGAAGTAATTGTTTTCATTTTCTGATACCATTAACATTTTATTTGAATTCTATCGATTATATACTGAGAATCCAAAATGGTGGTATCACATCATTTATATTTTGTTGGATTAAAGGTGAGTATAATTTCTGTGAGGAGTTTTCATTTTCTGATACCATATTGAAAATATTACCATTTCATTTTGCTCGCAAAAGTTTTGAAATTATTTATATTATATATAAATTATATATATATATATATATATATATATATATTACTATTATTATTATTATATAGCTATTCGATACTAAGTGACATATATAAAATAAAATAAAAGTGTAACACAGATCACCCTAAGATTCAGTAACATTTATATATTAGTTGTCTTAATTTAATTCACTCTTGATTATATCCTGATCCCGATAAACTTTAAGAAATATGTTTTTTATTTTGAATATCCAATATTGGTAAGTAATTGAATGTAAAAAAATGGGACTGGACAAGGTATTGTGGGGGTTAACCCCCACAATACCTTGTCCAGTCCCATTTTTTTACTTTAAAAAAACAAACAACTTTAAAAAAACAAACAAACTGTAATAACAATAAAACATTTTTATTTATATACAATTATTTACATTTTTTATATACAACATTTTTTATACAACAGGAGAAGAAGAAGAAGAAGAGGGGAGGGCTTTCATTACTTCTCTCATAAAGAGTGTGTGTTCTTTTTTCAATTGTAAATATTGTGTATGCAATCTATTTAATTTAAAATTAAAATCTATGGAGTAATTTAAATTTTTTAAGTCTTTGATATGTTTAGCTGATTGGTTGAATTTTTTAAATGATTTTCGTAATTTTTTTTTAAGTTTTAAAGATAATTTTTTAACTAATGGAAATTTCAGGGAACTTACGGATTTTCTTCCTCTTCTTCTCCTGGAGGGGCCGGGGACTGGTGAGGCGGCCACAGAGGAAGGACTAGGGGAAATGGCTGCGGGAACCGAGGAGCTGGTGACGGTAGCGGCTGATGAGGTGATGGTAGAGGCGGTGGCGGTGGCAGAGACTGATGAGGAGGGACCAGAGGCGGTGGCGGTGGCAGAAACTGATGAGGAGGGACCAGAAGCGGTGGCGGTTGCAGAGACTGATGAGGCGGTGGCAGAGGCGGTGGATGAGAGGGCGGCCGCGGCCCTTAAACAATTCCAAAATTCGGGCTCAAAGCGCGTAGCCCGAAGTTCCCGTAGAGAAATAAACTGGGGGCCGGCAGAGGAAGAGGCGGTGGGAGCAGCAGAGGAAGCGGCAGAGGAAGCGGCAGAGGACCCTTCGCTGGAGCGCAGCAGTTCCTCCACGCTCGGCAAATCCGGACTGCTGGAGCGGGAGGTGTCCGACGACAACTGTATCTGTTCAGGAATGTCCAACTGCCCTTCCAGTCCCTGGTAGTAGAATGTGAAGCGGCAGAGGGGGCATTGGGCTTCCGAATAGCTCGGCGCATGATGTAGCAGGCGCCGGACACACGTCGTGTCGAACATGTGTCCGCAGCGAAGGGTAAACCCATTCCAAGAAGAGAGAGACTCGTAACAAATGGAGCACTCCATCTCGACTGACTCGGTAAACGGAAAGCCGCTCTAGACTTTCGCGAGGCCCCGCCTCCGCGTGTCGGGAGGAACCAATGGGAGCGAGTGGATTATTATGGGACAATTCAGATATTAATAAAAAATGATTGATTTATCATTATTATTATATCTTCACTGGGGATTTTATTTGAGATCAACTTTTTATTCAGATATTAATAAAAATTATTTATTTATTATTATTATTATTATTATATCTTCACTGGGGATTTTATTTAAGATCAACTTTTTATTCAGATATTAATAAAAATTATTTATTTATTATTATTATTATATCTTCACTGGGGATTTTATTTGAGATCAACTTTTTATCCAGATATTAATAAAAAATTATTTATTTATTATTATTATTATTATTATTATTATTATTATATCTTCACTGGGGATTTTATTTGAGATCAACTTTTTATCCATCATTTATAATTATTATTAATATATATTATGTATATGTATATGGATGAATGGGGCCTTTCAAAAGGGATGACTCATTGGGGTCACGCAAGCAGACAATGAAGCATTGTTCAATGGCCAGGTGCACGAGGGGGGGTGCTTTCAAGTGTAACGACCAACCTCATTCAACCATGATGATGAATGGGGCCTTTCAAAAGGGACCAGGTGCATTGAATCCCTGTGATGACTCATTGGCAAGCCGACCACAACACAATGAAGCATTGTTCACCCTTTCAAAAAGAGTACGATGGCAACAGCTGTTTGGATTGGGGTCACGCAAGTAGCAGATGCCCGCTTTCGGGTATAACGGCCAATCTCATTCAACCATGAAGTAGCTGTTGGATGAATCATTGGGGTGGTCTCTTTAGCAATGATGCAATATTTCCGAGGCAATATTGATTATTAATAAACTTTAAAAATTTCTACGAGGGTCCTGGCACCAAATTCTTTTTACAGGTGACTGTAAGTTCGTTAAAATAAAACAAAAACAAATAAAACGGATGAACGATCGTGATTACAGGAACATGACATTATGTCTGTATTAAGATTCAAGAAACTTTATTATTACGAAAACCTAAGTATTAAAAAAAAAAAATAAGTGGGTTTGTTGCATTTAAGCTAAAAATAAAATATTTTTGCTAATGTTTATGAAATGAAAATTAAATTTTCATTTCATAAACAATGAAAAAGCCACTTATATTTGTATGACAAAAAGAAAAATTAAAGAACGCGAAAAAGAGCACCTTGCCAACCTAAGACTTAATAAACCTTCAACTGCCTTCTCTAGAGCTAACATCAATAGCCCGATTGAAATTAATTTCGTCAATTTTCAAAAAATCACAAATTATAACTCCCATACTTACTCCCTTAAACGTGAAACAATCAAAATACTAACCTGCCCCTTTGCAACTAACGACTGTAAGCATAGTATTATTCCCGAGGACTGACAATCCATAATAAGTGAACTAAAAAGAAGTAATGAAGCCAAAACAGATATAAAACAGGAAAAGCAGTAAAAAAAAGCTGCAGCATACTGAAGATGGCCGTGAAGACGGCTGAAAGTGCTATAAAAAGAAGCCATTATGGTAATTAATTTTAAATGATAATTGTACAGGTTTACTTTATAGCAAAATTTGCTATATAAATTTATCGTTTTACAAATTCAAGGTTGTGGGAGCCCTTATTGTGGGTTTACTGCTTAAAGTGGATTCTGAACTACTGCGAACAACCATGCCTAAAACAGACTCGGTCCTGGCATATGTTAACCTAAGGCCATAACGTTAACCATTCAGCTACCAGATAGGTAATTAATGCATTAAGGCATTACTGGAACAATCTACTATTCTATTCTAAAAATAAATTGTATCTTTTATTTTTGAAAGTTTGGGAATATGAATTATTCAGAACAATTTTGTGAAAGATACATTTTCTTTTAATTCAGATAGCACTTCATAAAAAAAGTAGACGGACACTTCTTTACAATTTTTTAAAACCCCGTCTTTGTTTAATAGGAAATGTCAATTAAAATTCTTTAACATGTCTATACTTATCAATCTTCATAGTTTTGACAGACAAATAAAAAATATTCAATTATTTATAATTTTAATGTTGGAAAATGCAGAAAAGAGAAAAGATATACATTTGCACAATAATTTTTTTTAAAAAAAGTAGACGGACACTGGTCAAAAACTGCAATTATCTAAGTGGGTGTTTTTTGAGGAATACCAGTTTTGCAGGTACATGTACATTTGGCATTTTGCCAATTGCTAACGTGCTTGACAAGATGATTTTATGTAGGTAAATTTCTTGGAGATGAATGCGCCATGCCACGAGGAATTCCTCTAACTGATTACCAGAAAGGACAGATTATAGCGCTGAAAAATGTTAATAAAGGAGTCAGAGAAATTTGTAGGCTACTTCTAATAAGCAAAAGTAGCATCAGCGATTTTCTACGTGCTCCTGAAGCCCATGGCGTAAAGAAAAAGAGTGGCCGGCCAAAGAAACTTTCTCTTAGAGACCAAAGAAAAATTTTTACTGAGCTGTAAAAAACTGGAGCATCAATTCCCAGAGTTCAAATAAGCACAGGAATTACTAACATAACTTCTCAGACAATTTATAACTACATTAAGCACTCAGAGCTCTTTCAATATAAGAAGAGAAACATCATCCATGCTGGAAGGATCACCACGTGACAGAACGCCTACAGTGGGCTCAAAACCATATGTTTTGGACTACAGAATGGATATCTGTAGTTTTTTCAGATGAGAAAAAATTTAATTTAGACGGCCCAGATGGATATCCATATTATTGGCACAGTTTGGAGAAAGAAGACGAAGTGTACTCTACTCGGCAAGTTGGTGGTGGTGGCGTGATGGTGTGACTAGCTGTTGGCTATGGTGGAAGGACAAATTTAGTGTTCCTAAGTAAGAAGCAGACTCACAAAGATTATATTTAAACACTAAGCAGTGAGCTTTTGCCATTTGCATGTGATCTTGGTGGAGAAGACTGGATTTTCCATTAAGATGGAGCGCCGATACACACCGCAAACAAAGTTAAAAAATGGTTTCATGAGAACAACTTCAATGTTTTACCCTGGCCAGCCAATAGTTCGGATATGAATCCTGTGGAAAACATTTGGGCTATACTTGTTCATAAAATTTATGAGGGTGGACGCCAGTATGAATCAATTCCCCAGCTCAAAGAAGCTCTTACAAACATTTGGGAAATTTTCTGTGAAAAAAAAATTTCAGAATCTCATTGATTCGATGCCTAACAGAGTATACGAACTTATTAAAGCAAATGGGAGACGAACCCCTTACTAAAAACGTTTTATTTTAGAGATACAAGATGTGTCCGTCTACTTTTTAAAAGAAATATTACTGTGCAAATATGCCCCATTTTTGTTTTCTGAATTTTTCCACTACATAATTCAAAAGGATTAAATCTATATCCAAAAAATAATAATATATGATGTCTCAAGAATATAATTTTATTAGAGAAATGAACCTCATATCGCTAATTAAAGAAATAAACGGCTTTAAAGTATTACAAGTAAGTGTCCGTCTACTTTTTTTATGCAGTGTAGTTTCAAAAATCAAAATATTTAATTTACTTGGTTGAAAATTAAAATTCTTTTATTTTAATCAAATATGTACTTTTTTTTTTTTTTTTTTTTTTTTTTACATTATCTAACTTTTAGAATTAAAATTCTGTAGAAAGCAATATTATATTATCCTTATTTATTTTTTAACTGAAATTTTAATTTTACAATATCAGAAATTAAAATTGTATGTTTATTGTACTTACTTCCTAATTATTATTATTATTATTTTTTTTTTTTATCAATTATAATTGCTAAGAACATTAATTTAATTTAATTTATTTTTATTATTTGTTTTATTTTATTCTATTTTACAAAAGGAAAGAAATTACTTAATTGAATTAAACAAATGTTTCCAAGCTGTAGACAGCAAAATGAAATCAGATTTTTCATAAACAATTTTATCACAATTGAGATTGATACCTAAATTTTTCAGAAAATCTAACTCAGAAACACATATCGCATTAAAAGTAATTTTGGCTTGCTTGAAATTAAAACTAAGGTCAGATTCCCAAATATACTTTGCAATGGAAGAGTTAGAAATTTCTTGCTTAGTGACATACAAACTGACTTAATGACATAACCTGTTAATAAACTTCAATACCCTTCAATTAAACTGTTAATAAACTTCAATCGATACCTTTCAACTTAATCTGTTAGTACATTTCAATTCACTTCAACTAAATCCTCTTTTCCTGAACTTCATAAGTGGGGTATCTATAATGTCCCTTAAAATAATTGCTATTTGTCTTACTCAGTACCGGATCTACATTTTTAAAAGGGGGTTGCAGACTATTAGTTATTGGTCAAATCTAAAACCTGTAGATGGCGCTGCACGCCGATATTAATGTTTTGTTTTCTTCTTTTACTCAGTGTGTTCTTCGTGTTCGTCTTTGTTGTAATAAATGTATGTCTCAGTAATTGAAATCCTATTATTTCCGATTTATGTCTTCAATCGACACCAATGAATAGGAATGAATATTCAGTGGCCTGCAGTCCCCACGACTCTGGACCGATAAGGTAAGATATTTACCTTATTTCAATTTAATATTCTGAAAATGACTATTAATGACTATTTATGAAAAGTTATATCTAAAATACGTCGCCAAAGTAGCGACATGGTTTTGAATAATAATTTCTATAACGTCGTTATGAGTTTAGCGACATAAATTATGGCGCCCATAACAGGGACTGACAGGCCCTTAAAATGTGAATTAGAGTTGTTCTTTATTCTATAGTCCAAATTTCTAAATTAAATCAATATGGCAACCGAACTCGAAAAATTAAAAAGAAAACGCTCTACCCTAAAGGGATTGTGTACTAAATTGATGAACACGATAAACATAAAGTTAAATGATCCCGACGAAGGGTTAAATGTTTTCGAATTTGAATCCCAGTTAGAAAAACTGCAAGTCAAGAATAACGAAATTATTGAAGTTGAAGATCAAATTGAGGCCAAAATCACGGATCTCAACGAGCTACAAACTGAAATAGAATCGAGACAAGAATATAGGGATTCAATTATTGATGTAAAAGCTCAAATTATGAATAAGATAGAGAAAATTAAAAATTTAAATGTCACTCCGATCTTATCACAGCCAAGAAATGAGCAAATATCTAATTTGCATTTAGAAAGAATTAATGCGAGTTCAGTAAGATTGCCCAAGATATCAATTCCTGTTTATGAGGTTTCTCCGGAAAACTGGATGGAGTTTTGGAATCAGTATGAAATCACAATACATAACAATAAGGATATATCTAATGTTCAGAAATTTGTATATTTACGCAGCTTTTTAAAAGCCCAAGCTTTAACAGCTATTCAGGGTTTAGCACTCTCAGATCAAAATTACAATACCGCAATTGATTTATTAAAATCTCGATTTGGAAAAAAAGATATTATAATAAGATATAAAATCGATGCGTTATTAAATTTGAACCCTGTTAAATCTCCAAATCAAATTAAAGAATTACGCTTACTGCACGACGCCCTTGATGTTAATATTAAATCTCTCGAAAATTTAGGAGTTGATTTAAAATCCTACGGAAATTTGTTATTTCCAATTGTTACAAAATTAATACCTACCAGTATTATGATAGACTATAATAAAATGAAAACAGAATCTGTGGAATGGGATGTACAAGATTTGTTAAAACATTTAAAATTAGAAGTTCAAACAAGGGAAAAAACCTTTTTATTCTTAAAACGCGAAGTAGAAACTCACAATAGCGGGTATAAAAACTCAAATTCCAGATTTGATTCAAAATCATCGGAAAATAATAATAATGCTTCCTACCGGAAATCTGGTTCGGGATATAAAAATTCTAACACAATGCAAAAGGCATCAGCCTTTAAATTAACTGTTAGTAAATGTATATTTTGTGTTGATGCAGTAAATGATCATGACAGTAAAATGTGTAAATTAAATTTAGAGGACAAAAAATTGTCTTTACGCAAACAGGGAATCTGTTATTTATGTTTCAAAAGAGGTAAACATACAGCTAAATATTGTTTATCGTGTCTCAAATGTGACACATGTTCAGGAAAACACAATACATTAATTTGCTATAAGCAAAAATCGGAAACTCCAACAACGGCTCAAATGAAAGATAAAAATCACATCGAACATACCCAAACAAATACTTCTGAGAACAGTGCTTACGAAAATGATAATTCTGTATTGTCCTATAAGTGTCCTGTACAAAATCCGCTTGAGAATAATGAAATATATTTACAAACTTGTTTCGCAAGAATAACAAATAATTCTAATTTAAACTATCTAAAGTGTGCCATATTATTTGATAATGCGTCTCAGCGAAACTTCATAAACATATCACTCGCGCGTGAATTAAAATTGCCGGTGATTAGAAAAGAAACTCTAATATATCCGTTTTCTTGTGATCAACCCCAATCAAAGGAATATTCAGTCGTAAATTTCGAATTGTCTCATTTAAAAAACCACAAACAAAAATGTTATGTAGAGGCATTGGTCGTAAATCAAATATCTTTCACGAAGTTAAAAATACTAGACGACGCATTAATTCGAAAAGTTATGGTTTCGAATGAGAAAAAAGAAAATAATTTTTCTCAATTGCATTCGAAGGAGCCAGAGATATTAATCGGCGGGGGGTTATTTTGGAAACTGCAAAAAAATAAAAAGAAAATTAATCGTTCGTTGTTTGCGGTAAATACATTATTGGGATGGACATTGTCAGGCAATAATAATTCAGGAAAGAATCCAGACAACTTAATTACTGGCGCCTCTGTGTTAAAGATTGAATGTTGTAACTCTAATTGTTTACATGAAAACCATCCATGCAAAAAAAAAAATGAATCATCTGATTGTACGGGTAATGATTTGCAAAGGTTATGGTCGTTGGATTTTTTGGGAATAAATGATGATAAATTGATTTCTACTTCCGATCTGGAAATAATAAATAAATTTGATAAACAGTTAGAATATAAACAGGGTCATTATGTTACTCATTTATTATGGAATGACCATGGTATTGATAAATTTGAGAATAATTTTGAAAATGCTAAACGGCAATTCAATTATTTGAGAAAAAGATTAAAAGCGGATAAATGGATTTTTGAGCAATATAGGCAGATAATCACAGAACAAGAACAACGAGGGATAGTTGAAGAATGCGGTCGCTCTCAAAGGGAGTATTTCGCCCCACATCGTGCGATTATTAGAAAGGAAAAACAAACATCAAAGGTACGAATTGTTTTTAATTGTTCCAGTAGAGTTTCGGGGTGTAAATCTTTAAATGATTGTCTCGTAAAAGGGCCCTGTCTTACACCACCAATTTTGGATGTAATTAATAGATTTCGAATGTTTAAGATTGCGTTTTGCGCAGATATTGAAAAGGCGTTTTTAATGATAGAAATCGCGGAACCCGATAGAAATTTTCTGAAGTTTTTATGGTTTGACGAGGACACCCAGAATTTTAAAATAATGCGAATGACCAGAGCGACATTTGGTTGTACAACTTCTCCTTTCTTTTTACGGCAACAATTAAGAAACACATTAAGGAATATAGGGAAATTTATCCGGATAGTTATGAAATGTTAAATTCAGCTCTGTTTGTGGACGATTTGCTTTATGGCTCCGATACCGTAAACGGTGCCTATGAATTAACTTCTACTTCGGTAAATATTTTAGCAAAGGCTGGAATGAAATTGAGAAAGTTTAGTACGAATTCACAGAAATTAAAGAACATGTGGGATAAAAATGATTGTTTTTCGGAGGTAAACAATGATAGTGTAATAAATATTCTTGGATTGGTGTGGGATAAAGATAGTGATAAATTAGGATTAGCTTTGAAATCTGTAGTTGAAAATTTGGATATATCGGTATGTACGAAAAGATATGTATTGCATACAGCTGCAAAATTTTTTGATCCTATTGGGATTATATCTCCCTTTTTAATTAGGATAAAGTGTTTTCTTCAAAGAATGTGGGAAAGAGGTATGGATTGGGATCACGAATTGCCGGATGATCTTAAGGGAATTTGGATAAAGTGGTGTAACGAAATTAAGGATTTATTAGAAATTCGAATAGATAGATGCTATTTCACGTATGTTGATTTGAAAAATTCGTGTGTAGAACTACACATTTTTTCAGATGCTTCACCACTTGCATATGGTTGTGTTGCATATTTTAGGGTTATCAGTAATGATAAAAAATGTTATGTAAGCATGATTATGTCGAAGGCTAGAGTTGCGCCGCTAAAGAAACTAACGTTACCAAGATTGGAGTTAATGGGAGCGGTGATAGCTGCTAGAGTAGCGAAATATATTTGTGATATATTTAAAGAAATTAACATTGAAAAATTTTATTGGACAGATTCTACTATTGTGTTACACTGGGTGAAGGGATCGGCGAAGCAATGGAAACCCTTTGTTAAAAATAGAGTAGTTGAAATTCAGGAATTGTCAGTACCCGAAAATTGGTCATATTGTAATACAAAGGATAATCCCGCAGATTTAGTTACTCGTGGTATTAGCGCAAATGCGTTAGTTGATAATGATTTTTGGTTTAAAGGTCCAAAATGGTTATCTGAGCTGAATGGTAAAGGCAATGATATTGGGGAAGACGTAGACATGCAATATATTACCGAAGAAAAAAGGAAAACACCTGAAAAAATAATTCAGTTTAAAATCTCTATAGAAACAGTTGAACCAATATTGGATCTTGAAAAATATAGTAACATTTTAAGAGTCCTCAGAATTACGGCATGGATAAAGAGATTTCTTAACAACGCGAATCCTAAAAACGAGAAAGTTAGCGGTCCATTATCGGCAGAAGAAATTGGTAGTGCGCAAATTATGTGGGTTAAATATACACAGAAATTTAGTTTTCCGAATGAATTAAACTGTTTGATAAATGGGGAACCTATTTCGAAAAATTCAAATTTAATTGAGTTCTCACCAATTTTGGATTCCGAGGGAATAATGCGTATCGGAGGAAGGCTTCAGAAATCTAAATATTCCTTTAACGAAAAACACCCGATCCTGTTGCCTTCAAAGGGTAAATTAATTGATTTGTTAATTAAAAATGCGCATGAAAGAGTTTTCCTTTTTGGCATTAATGATACATTAGTTCAATTACGGGAGGAATTTTGGGTAATCAAGGGCAGACAGGCAGTAAAAAGCGTATTAAGAAGATGCAGAATTTGCATAAAATTTAATTCTAGATCTGGAGCCCAGATATCAGCTCCGTTACCTGCAGATCGCATCAATGAACAAAAGCCATTTGCAGTGATAGGCCTTGATTTTGCAGGCCCCTTATACATCCGAAATAATGATAGCAAATATTATATATTGTTGTGCACATGCGCAATAACTAGAGAAGTGCACTTACAAGTAAACCTTCTCTCCTTTGATACCGGTTTTCCGGAAACCTATATATTTTCTGAAAGCTTATGCCACAAGTAGAAAAACTGTGAAATCTTAGGGGCAGAGTGATAAGCGTTTAGGAGTTATAGGACATAAAATATTGGAAAGATGACACCAAAAGTCGCTAAAATGCTTGTTTCACGTATTTATGTGAACTAACAATATGGTAAGAAGGTGGAGGTATCATTATAAAGGAAGAAACAACTCGTTGAAAAGAAACAGTATACGTTGGGATACTTGCTACTGACTTCATATGAAGTCCATTACAAGAGACAATCAATGTACAATTCACCAAATAAACAGTGAGACGGGCAGAAAGACAGTTCACAATGGGCACATTTTACAAAAGCGATAGCCGCACATTTGCAAACTCATCATTTGTCAATGAATTGAAGCAGTAATCCATTGGCGCAATCCACATTCTAGGTTTGTCGTCCAAGTATCCGCTTTTATAAAAAGCATACTTAATCAAGTTCTTGAAACGAGGAGCATTGAACTGATATAGGGAAAAAAGACTGCAGGGCCAGAAAACTATCGCGGTGCCAGATGTGCTCATGTGTCTCGATAATAATTGTTTCCAGTATGTAAAGAACAAAAGATTTCTAGTATCTGAAAAAATGAATATCCAGAGGTTAAATATTTCCTGTACATCTTCAGGTACCAATTCTTTTTGTAGGACTTTACCATCAAGTACTTCGGAAGCAGAAAATGCATGATCCTTGTTAGAACACCACGAATCCACTAAAAGCAGAATTTTCTTCCTGTCATTAGCCATACTTGACCAAAATATGTCATGGCAGAAGTGGAGACTGTGACTGTTGCGACGAGCATTGCTGTTCCTTATAGACACTATCATCTTCGAAGTCCATATCCTGGTCCGTTCTTCTCCATCGCCTCTAGCAAATCCTAATGTCCGGATCCCTTCCACAATCTCCATATCATTTTCCAGGAGAATAATTACGTGTTTTATCATCTCCGATTCCTGGATGTTCGGAGACCGATTACTTGTTCCGAATCGGGAGACCAAGACCACCACAACGACTATAGTATCCATATAATAAGAAGCAATGTAAGAAGAAGACATACAATACGTTAGTACTTGACAACAATATACGGGAACATACAAGGAATAGAGACGTTTTTATGGTAATACTAGCAGGCTTTGCCCGCTTCGCTGGTCACTAAATTTAAAGGAAACTCTTTTCTATATAGCTTTATAAAAATAAAATAAAATACTAAAATTGCTCAAAAGCTCGCTTCGGATCCCTGCTGCCTTCGGTAGCGATTTGGTCATCCGCTAAAACTCGGGCGCTTGTCCCTATTACCTGAGACAATGGTTTACCAATAGGCTTGCATTAAGTCCTTATTAGATAACAGTTTCGAAATAGATAGTATCGAAAAAAAAAAAATGAAGTATCCCCTTTATATTTGAATCCCAGTTACATATGAACAACACTATACGTGGTGCACATAATATTTGCTTTCACGTTATTTCCTATGTTTATTTTGTTTATCCCCGATCAACCATAAAAATGATAACAATTTCACGCTAAATATTATAATATGCTATGACCGGCTACGTCTGTTGCATGAGACAATTAATTTTTTGTGGTTATTAGTATTGATGGTTTGTAAGCATGATCATAGTACCGCCTTAATATAGCTCTCTTTGGCGACTTTTGAATTTTTGTCACCATTTAAGATTTTATCCCTTGTAAAAATAAGACTTAATACCTTGTAACAATATGCTATGAGCGCTATTTCTGACATATTTTAGACAACTAAACTTTTAATGGTTATATATATTTCCCATTAAGCATATTTTTATTTTCATTTATTTATTTAAATATTGATGAAATTTGAACTTCAATTTGGTCTAGTGTTGTACAGGCTGTATACTACACGTTTGTGTTTGTGAAAGAAAATTTATAAAATACATACATTAGTTAATTTTAAAAAATCTAATTGTCCGATCGATAAGCTGTTTAATCCGTTGGATTCACAAAAATTGCATCTTTCATTTGGTATCTTATTTGTAACGATACGACTGATCCGCGTTTGTAATGATCGATAGACGGCGCTTTCTGAACACTGCAGTTGTTAGTAAACATTGCCACGTGTGTTCCATTAGTGTTCTTTTTGTTATTCTACTTAATAATCGTACTATAATTTCTCCGCCATTACATTATGGAAAATTGATTGCTTTTGGAAAAAATACTTCAGTTTATTCAAAGTTCGATCGGAAGTAGATTTTTAACTGAAGTTGAACAAATATTAATTTCAAATCATCTGATTAATTCTTTACTTCCATTAGCCGAAGCAACTGAAATTTTAAATTTGTCATTTGGAAATAAATGGAAGCTCAATTCTGGATTTCTTGATCTTTTGGAGTTACACTGTGGCACACAAAAGTATGTGTTATCTTTTTTACCGTATTTATTCATTTTTATTCAATAAATATATGTGAAACTAAATATCGGCAAGCAATGGCGGCTGTATGGAATTCGAATTAAACCATGTTTATTGTAATTTCACCTTAGCCCACCAGCATTTCATTACAATCGCGGATATTTCTAATTTTTTTAATTTACTTTCCTCATTTTAAATACATGTAATTTTTATTGTTCACGTTTTTTTTTTTTTTTCCGTCGAAAAAATAATGATAATTTTTTTGGCAACAATTAAATTAAGGAATAAAATTAAATATTTTAAATAAATGTAATTTTTATTGTTCACGTTTTTTTTTTTTCTTTTTTTTCTGTCCAAAAAAGAATAATTTTTTTTTGGCAACAATTAAATTAAGGATTAAAATTAAATGGCCAATTTATCAGTTATTAGAAGGTTTTTATTTTAACATTTTAAATAATTAAAAGAAAACTAAAACAAAATTCGAAAATCCGGCTTCGAGGTGCATCAGGGGAGGTCATTACGAATCAACATGCAAATTTTTGTAGCTCAGCCATCAGCCGTTAGGAACACACCTAAACTTTATTGAATAGCAATAAAGTTCAAATTGACTCTAGAAAACGTTTGTATGGGAAAGAGAAAAGGGCTGTTTTTAGGGTTTTCCCGGAAATTATTCGATTTTTTCTCGCCTTTTAAACCTTCCCTAGACCTCCACGAACATTTCAAGACTAAGATAAGATAAATCCGTTCAGCCGTTCTCGAGTTTTAGTGAGACTAACGAACAGCAATTCATTTTTATATATATAGATAGATGTCCCTCTACACACTTTACTGATACTTTGTGGGCCCTGTATCTCCTAAACGCTTGTCCCTCTGCCCCTAAGATTTCACAGTTTTTATACTTGTGACATAAGCTTTCAGAAAATATATGGGTTTCCTGAAAACCGGTATCAAAGGAGAGAAGGTTTACTTGTTAGAATTGGTAGAGAACCTATCAACCGAAACCTTTCTACTAGCATTCAGAAGAATAGTAGCAAGGCGTGGTCTTTGTCACACAGTATATTCCGACAATGCAAGAACATTTCATCGAGCTGATATAGAGTTAAAGCACATCTGGAAAATAATCAGCCATCCCGACGTTAAAGATTACTATAGTAGTAATAAAATATTATGGAAATATATCATGGAAATGTCGCCATGGTGGGGAGGCTTCTATGAAAGACTGGTTCGAACCGTAAAAACTGCATTAAGAAAGGTGGTTGGCAAAACCACTTTAACACACACACAACTACATACAGTTATATGTGAAATTGAAGCTTCAATAAATTCGCGACCCATAACATATATATATGCAGACTCAAGAGAACCTTCTCCAATTACGCCAGCACACTTCTTGGTAGGTCAACGACTAACTACCCTACCTATCGTGCATATGAAACCCCATGTCCTTCCTGGAACTTCTCTAACATATGTAAAACGTTTCAACCAAAAAGAACGAATATTGGACCAGTTCTGGTCAAGATGGAAGAAGGAATACCTTCTTCAGCTGAAAAGCGCCATGACAAGTCAACACTCCAGTATTCGAGAATATTCGCCAAACGATGTTGTTTTAATCCACGATTCTAAATTGCCAAGGCACTTATGGAAATTAGGAGTAGTAACTCAAGTGTTTCCCGGTAGAGATGGAAAGGTACGATCTTGTGAGTTAAACACAGCTACAGGTACATTTAGACGTCCTTTCCAGTTGATTTATCCAGTTGAAATTTTTGAAAGAGACTAAAATAAACTTTAAAAACTTTTATTTATAAACTATGACATTTGTGTGGACTTTAAATTCTCTTTGATATAATTACAATTAGAAAATGAACATATAATTAATGTTCATCCGGGGGCCAATGTATTAATTATTGGTCAAATCTAAAACCTGTAGATGGCGCTGCACGCCGATATTAATGTTTTGTTTTCTTCTTTTACTCAGTGTGTTCTTCGTGTTCGTCTTTGTTGTAATAAATGTATGTCTCAGTAATTGAAATCCTATTATTTCCGATTTATGTCTTCAATCGACACCAATGAATAGGAATGAATATTCAGTGGCCTGCAGTCCCCACGACTCTGGACCGATAAGGTAAGATATTTACCTTATTTCAATTTAATATTCTGAAAATGACTATTAATGACTATTTATGAAAAGTTATATCTAAAATACGTCGCCAAAGTAACGACATGGTTTTGAATGATAATTTCTATAACGTCGTTATGAGTTTAGCGACACAGACTTCCAATATGCCACCCTCTAAGCAAATTTTTTTAACAAATAAAATACTGAGACTTTTACAAAATTATTTATTTTAGTTATAAAATTATACGTAATTCTAAAGCTTTATTTTCCTTGACTTTATTTCAGTTAAAATGTGATAACTGAGATTGTTGGCTATTTCACTCTCACAGGGAAACATTCAAAAGGCGTTGTCTTCAAAAAATATTGAAAAAAATATATGTGATTCTACTCTTCATAAAACACCAGAAAGTGGAAAAATTATTGGCTGAAATGAATTACAGCGACCACAAACTATTACCAAAATTAAGCGTATTTGGCAATTTCGGCGGAGAAGCAAAACACGGTTCTATTCATACACAGTAATCTCGGTGCTAGCGAACTTATCACCTAACAGCGCTAAATCGCCAAAAATGCTTAATTTTGATAATTTTTTGTGGTCGCTGTAATTCATTTCAGCCGATAATGTTTTCACTTTCTGGTGTTTTATGAAGAGTAGAATCACATATATATATATATATATATATTTTTTTTTTTTTCAATATTTTTTGAAGACGACGCCTTTTGAATGTTTCCTTGTCAGTCGAAAATATTGCCAATTCCGACAAGTGCTCTTGGGACATTGTGGAATGTAATCTTTAGTGAGTTTCGTTTATCTGAAGCTTCTTTTACATGAAACAGAAGTTGTAGGCAGAGTTGCATAAATTCTGAAAACTATGCTTATGTTAGAAAATGCATTCATCAAATCGTTTTTACATATAACTTCCAATAAAGAAACCGGTTGTAATTCATAAATATTTGTCGATAAAAGTGGTCTTTGTTCTTTGAAAACTTCATGTTCAGAAATGCATTTTTCTGAATTCAAGCCCTTGACATATTTAAGAGCCAAATTGAGTCTATATATATATTTTTTAATCTGTTATAGTCATTTTCATCAATGCTTTGTCAGTCAAAAATACAAGATAATAATTTATTTTCCTCGCATTGTCAAGTCTGTGATTAATTTCGACTAAAATTCGATCGAATATAGCATTTGTTGGTTGTAGTGTTTCTGTTTCAAGTATCTGCAATTCGTCGTCGACTAATTCGCCAGACATCTTTTCCTTTCGGTACTCTACGTTCTTTAACTCTTTGAGGGGAATGAAAATTTTCCAGTTTCAAATGAAATGCCACCAGAATTCACCAACAATATTAGAAGAAAGAAAATTAATGAAGTTATTCCACTAAGTTATAAAAGCAAAATTTTATTAAAGAAAAAAAAAAAAAAAAATACGCGGCCAGTTTTTGCAATTGAGAATTAAAATTTGCGTTTTCATTATGCCAACAGCACCCTTGTTAGGTATCTACGACATCAACTCGGCAACGGCAGTAGCTTTTTTAAACCATTTCACAAATACAGTATTATGAAATCTTTTAATGCATTTTCCAACCCTTCCATAAAAGCAACTGATCTCGTTAAAACAATATCAGTTGTCAGTTTTTTGTATTCCTTTACCGACACAGTTGAACACTTTCAAAACATGATTCTATATGACAGGTATAAAATAATTTCAAAACTCCTGGCCTCATTTCGTAGACGTTTTTATTCTGAATTTGGCTTAGTTATTTGTCCCCATCTTTTAGCTCTATCGAAGCATCACAAACTTATTCGGTCTTATTTTCAAACCGATAACAGCTTCTCCTTTCGCAGAATATCATATCTGACCCTTTGACGTTATTCTTTATGTGTTTTTAATACTTTATAACAACATTGAAAGTGGTTTATGGCATAGATTTGTCTATCTGCGCTCTATCTCCCGTAAATATACATGGAATTCTCTGAAACTGATATATGTTATTCAAGTTTACTATGGAATGTTCCCCATTGAAAAGGGAATAAATACCACCATTGGTTTGTGTGCAGTGACATAAGAAAGAATTCCAAAGCATTGTGTTCTATGAGAGGTATTTCTATAAACCATATTTCAATACATTTATTTTGCACAAATCGTAATGAAATAGACATTTATTATTCCTATGCACAAAAATTGTTTTCTATAAAATATAGTATGATTAACATTAAAAAAAAAAGACCACACAAAAATATTCAGATAAATCAAGGATTATGATTGAAAATTTCTGCAATTGCAGTTTCGCATTGTTTAAGCGTTTTCCACTCTAATCAACGCTTAAGAGTGATTATGATTTGAATTAGTCTATCTGCCTGTCCCTCTAACCGCCTCCAGCGTCCGTAAATATCTTCAGAATTTCTTTAAAACTAGTATATAACCCCGTCAAAAATGACGGAATGTGAACGATAAATCTTGAAAACAATGTTTAGATCATGAAGATTACCACGTGATCATTCAAATGTATTTTCAGTTTTTGTTTATAAATTAAATGTGTTTCGATATTTTCTAATTTTCGTTCTCAAATTAAAAAAAAATTCTACCCGATCAATAAATATGAATGACAATAAAAAAACTGCTGGTTGACAAAAAATATAGGCCCGAAAACACAACAGCAACAACACATCCCAGTGTTCCGTTAAGTGCTCTATTTAAAGTCCTCATAATAAGAATAATCTTGTGTGTCACTCACACGACTTTCTCTTACCTTGAAATTTAATTCTATAAGTACAGGTTGGAGATTAAGAGGTAAGATAACGTGTACTGTTATGTAAACCTATGTTAAACAATTCAAATTAGGCTTCGGAAGAGTTTTATATGATAATTAGTTCTGCCCCCCCCCCTCAACCCCCGCTTCATTAATGCACCTACATTTATATAGAATTTAATTCGGTTATTAAAAAATAATTCAGTTTAAAAAAAAATAATTTATTAAAATTATTATTTAAAAAAGTTATCTTGTATGATAATACAGACGATTTCCATATTAGAGAAATAGTATAACACTAAATATCCAAAAAAAAAGTTGAATTTATTCTCAATATTAAAGTAAAAAAAAAAAAATATGTTAAAAATGAAAGAAATCAATAACTTTATTTTAAATTATCGTAGATCGATGGTTCAACCATTCGTTTTAAAAGTATTGGCGAGCTCTTTTGAAAGATACCCATCATGAAAATTTACTCCACTCGAGGGAGGACATCTACCCCAGGGGGGGGAGGCGAGGCTCCTACATACACAATTTTTTTTTTCCAGTTGACTATCTCTATTACAGAAATATGTATTCGTTTCATTTGGTTTAGTGCAGTCTATAGATGTTAAATTCTACTTACCTGCAATTTCCCCCATAGACGTAATGTATTTGAATACTTTTGAATGTCCCTGTACACGAACCATTTGCTTCATCTTAACGAAAAGCTTACTGTAGCATCCCTATATGATACACATTTAGAATACCGAGTTTGGAATTTCTGCTACTATTTGTTCTTGAGATATGCTGATAACAGACACACAGACAGACAGACAAACACAGAGACCATTCGCTAAAAACGTGATTTTCGTATTCAGGGGACCTCAGAACATGTAAGTATAACAAAAACTCACGTTCGAAAATTTGACCCTAAAATAATACTTTCTCGACCCTATGGGTAAGAGGAAGTAAATAACGATTCACTTCATTTTACCAAAATACTTTTTTTTAAGACTATCGAAGATCCTGTTTCCAAATACGTAAGCGAAGTGTGACGTCACTGACCGTCCGTGGATGCAAGAAAAAGATTCTCTATGTAAATCGTCCATTGTATTTTTTGTAAAAAATTATTAAAAATCGAAGAAAATTATTTTCCGATTTTAATACCCGTATTTGGGTATAGGTATGATATCGTATCCATGTGTTAGATTGAGTTATTTTGCTGTCAAATTGACAAAAATTTAAATTTCAAAACTGTGTCATCTTTGGTGTTTTTTGTATTTGGCGATTAAAAACATACTACGAAAATATACATGTCAGATGTTTATTTTCGTAATATGTATTTTACGAAATATTGTTTCATATAATTCATCGCTCTCTTAATATAAGTTGTTAAAATAACCATGATTTTTGAAAGGAATGAAATATGTTCGCCAAATAATTTGGCGATATATTTTTTCCGCCAAGGATGACAGATATATTAAATCTATTCCGCTGCAACATATGAGTATCTTATATCAGACACTTTATTTAAACATTTGACTTCAAATTATGAGAGAATATTTATCATTTTCCTTTTAATTAGTATATTAGTTGGATATTTGTTGTGTAAATATCATCCTTTGAAATGAAATGTTTATGTTTTCAATCAAATATGGAAGTTTGCTATTTTATTTTTCTAAAGTTTTGAAATTTAAAATTTAAATTTTATCAATTTTACAGCAAAAACAACTTAATCTAACGCATGCACACGATAACTAATACATATCTATGCTGAAATATGGGAATTAAAATCGGGAAATAATTTTCCTCAATTTTTAATATTTTTTTACAAAAATCCAATGGGCGATTAACATAGGAAATCTTTTTCTTGCATCCACTGACGCCCAGTGACGTCATCACTTTGCTTGCGTATTTCCTAACTAACTATCTAATAATTACATACACTCCATGCTAACCCAAATTCACCTCTACTCTATACTCCCAACCAGCTATCTCACCCACAACATCGCCAAAATATCCAGGATCCAGCTAGGGACTTTCTCATTCTCCACCGAACATTTTATCTTGACTCCACATTATCACCTTAGACTACCCTACTTTCAATACTCATTTCAACTGGTGACCTTTATGCCCAACCAAACATTCTATCCCAACTATAACTTTACATTAATTTCAAAACTAAAATCAACTGGCGACATTTACGTACTGAACTCGACGCCAATCATACCTTACAATGTAAACAAATAATGAAGCTTGATAAAAATATTTAAAGACTAATATGTTTTTAGAAATATATTTTAAGATTTTTAAGGCTTTAATATGTTTTAGAAATATTTTAAGCGTTTTTTTTTTTTTTAATGAAACAGTCAAAGAGTCGTTCATTCGCAATTAAAGAGTTGTCCATTTGGAATTTGTATTTTCTGAATGGCAACAAATTATGTTTGTTTTTATTTGGCATTGCGTTGTTTATAATCATGAAGTTACATAATTCTATTTAAAGGTTCATGTTTATAATAGCCAGTGATCCGTTATATTTAATTAAACATTTAAACATTACAATTGAATAGTTTTTCAAGGTTTTAGAGGGAATAAATAACAATATGTGCGATACAAAACATGTATGAAAATGATATGTATGTTTTCGTAAGTTGACTTGAACAAACGGGAAAAAAAAAATGGCTGCCAAAAGTCTCTGTTTTGAAGCGGTGTACGCCGGAAGCATATCTCCGAAATGTTGGCGCATACAGAACAGATTGAGAAATTTTCGCCAAACAGTGCGATTTTCGCCAAATATGGACGTTCAAAGAGAAAAAAATACGCAGCACTTAATTTGTGTAAATAAACATTGCCGCTTTTGTTTTTTATTGTTGAATCATGTTATATTTAAAGCTTTAAATCGCAAAATAGAAGCTGACACTATTATTTCAAAATTAAAAGGCAGTTTTCCGCATATAATAATACATTCTAATAATAACAATGTATTAACTTTAAGATCTAATTTAACATGTGAGAAGGAAGCAGAAAAATGGGGCCGTGCCCTTAGCGGAAATCTATAAACCCGTGTCCTTAGCGGAAATGTTATCCCCCCCTCGGTGGCGTGCTTTTAGCATACGTGCCTTTAGCGGAAATGTATAATAAATTTTAAAATAAATTAATAAATAGAAAAATGAACTATTCAATTTTCCTCCACACTTTATCCACACTTAGCACTGACTATATTTTGCTTCAGAAGTAAAACCTGTAAAAATAGGTATGCGTACTGTAGAATATCCGTTATTTGAAGGAACGGTGTTATGTAACCATATAAAGTTTAATGAATCACAGTACTCCATACAGAAACGTACATTATTGCCATTTTATGATTTTATTTAAGTTTATGGAAATACAATTAAGCATTACACCTTTTAAAACTAAAACGAAAAATCAGGAGGTACACATTGATTATCAACACTTTCCAACTGTACGTACTCGTTGTATCGTATAACATTCTATGTTCTTTGTCTATATTATCACACAATGGACAGACAAAAAGACAAACATATAGACAAATTAAATTCATAATCACTCGGAAACATTGTTGGAAAATGTTAAAAAGGCTTAACACAAACAGAAATGCTGTTCTTAATTTCCTATTTGCACCTCTTAATATTTCGAAACTTTTTGCTTAGCCCTGTAAATCTGGAGGTTAAGCATATTATAGTTTATACAAAACATTTTCTTAGCATATAAACAATAAATGCTAATTTCTTTATGATTTTTTGATGAAGTTATTTAAATGTGATTTATAAAAGTGTCTCCCCTAAAGTGCAATGAATTGGCATTTTTTGGATGTTTATCATGTACACAAACCAGTGGCATAGGTTCTATTAGAGCCATTTTAAGTAGGGAAATTCAATAAAGAATTTGAATAACACATATCATTAATATAATAAAATAAAATAAGAACTAGTATGTTGTGGCCACCACAAGACTTACAAATTCACTAAGTTCAAATAATTAATTTTCATCTTAGAGAAAACTAACACTAAATATCCAAAGAAAGACAGTTTTAATAGCTATAAATGGCATCTTAAAAAATGCATTTTTATAATAGTTATCTCACATATCAAGTTTCGTACAGTTATATGCTATAGAAGTTGAAATATAGCTTTCCCGTTATCAAAGAAATTTGCAGTATAGCAGGGCCACCTATTGGCCAATAAGCGTCCAAATTGAATCAGCATAATGTTTCATAATGGCCTTCAAATATAATCACGTTTTGTTTGATTATACGCAATAGAATCTGAGAAATAGCCTCCTCTTAAATTGCAGAAACCACTGTATATCAGCGCCATCTGTGGAGTAGTTGACACCAAAAGTTGACAGACACTCATTTAGGTTAAGGTGCACCAACATATAAATTTATATTCAATTCTGTGCAGTAGTTCCTGAGATATAGCTTTCCCTTAAATTGCAGAAATCGCTGTATAGCAGCTCCACCTGTCGGTCCATAAGCATTCAAATTGAATCAGCATAATGTCTCATAATGGCTTTTCTCTTATATCAAGTTTTGATTGATTATACGCAATAGAACCTGAGATATAGCTTTCCCTTAAATTGTGGAAACCGCTATATAGCAGCGCCACCTGTTGAGCGGTTGGCACCAAAGTTGGTAGGCACTAATTTAGCTCAAGGTGCATCTACATGTAAATTTATATGTAATTCTGAGCAGTTGTTCCGGAGATACAGTTGCCACAAAATTTTTGTCACACGCACACAGAGACAGACAGACGGACAGACAGACATTTTCTAAAAGTAGTCAAATGGTGTTCCAGACCTCTCAAAACGTATAAATCAGTCGAAAATTTTTACGAATCCAATACTTTATTCTATTCAATATAGAAGAAAATAAAAATAAAAAATTCATAAAATATTTACGGACGCTGGAGGCAAACAAACGGACGGTAGAGTAGACAAATATGTACTCTAATTCAAATCATATTCACGTTTTAGAAAATGGTAGAATTAATACTTAATGTAAACGAAAATGCAATTCAGGAAATTTCCAATAATAACCCTCAGTGTCAACTGAATATTTTTGTTTGGCTCTGTAAATCTAATGCTAATCCAGAGCCTCCTTAAGTAGATACCTAGCGAGTCGCAAGAAAACTTGGCAACAGTACGAGAAGAACATAGCCAGTAGATGGCGCTTGATACCGTGTCGTAAAGTTCTGTTTAATTCCCGCGATTCAATTGACTTTCATTTCAATTGAGTTCTTCGTGGTTTATGCTTTATTAATTTAATAAATGTGAGAGGTTTTTTCTTTATAATATGGTGTATTACGTCGTTCCATTTTGTAAATCGGAAGTCGCCGTGAAAATATATGTTTTCAAATGGCCTGCAAATATTTCAAGACAAGGTATGTAAACTGCATAAGTAATTAATGCAAAATTACCAACCCTCCGGATTTTTGAATATCAATAATATTTTTCACAAAAAACATTATTTTTATTTATTATCGTAAATTCTATGATTAAGACGAAGATAAATTTAAAAGAAATTATGATATAAAAATTCGAAGGGTTGACACCTCTGTTAGTAAGTTAGATTTAACAAATAAAATAGTTATTTTTATTTCAAAATGAAATGAAATTTTTATTTATTGATGTAGGAATACAGAAAAATAACTTGTTCTTAGTTACTTTGAAGTAACTCAAAATTGGAGTATTTTATAGTTCTATTCATAAATTACATTAGTAACTTATGAATAAAACTATAAAATACTCCAATATAAGGAACAAGATTGATTTATATTTTTTAATACCACTGTTTTTTAAAAACTTGTGTAAATGCGTATAAAAATTTGATTATTTCAGTTAAATCGAAACAAAAGTGTTGGGAATCTTGAAAAGAAAAAATAGAAATTTTTTTTTTCTACTTTTGTTCTTTTCAAAAATATTAAATTTTAAGATTCGTAACATTACTTTTATTAACCTTTTACCACACAAATGGAATATAGAATTAAAAATTCATGTAAAAATTAAATATCATGATTACTGATTTGAAAAATTATCAGATATGACAGAAAGATGACTTGATATTTTGAAATAGAAATTCTCCACATCCATACACTCACATATACACACACACACATATACTGGCTAATTGCCAAAAACTACTTCTTTTGGACTCATGAGACCTTAAAAATATAAATCAGGGGAAAACTCGATATCGAATTTTTGGACCGAACACAATACTTTCATTACGTATACGGTAGTAGGGTAATGGAGGTAAAAATATTTCAAGGATGTTATTAATTTGTCCTTAAATTTGCCAATCTTTATCAAATTTTTCAAATTGAAACCTAATACGAGTTTTAAAATACAATTGTGAATTTCCTGCAGTTGTTTGTTTTTGAGTTATTCTGATAATAAATATGCATATAAATCAATCACTAAAAACAAAAAAAAAAGTTTTTTTGTATTCAGGGAACCCCAAAACGTGACTTTATTAAAAAACCTGAGTTGAAAATAGAACTTCAAAAAAAAAAAAAAAATACTTTGTTTACATTATAGGTTCAAAAAATTAATTTTCCTTCTTCAACAGTATTCGTCTAATAAAGTAGCACCACAAAACTGGCGTTGTAAAAATAATTACTTACAGACTTTGAATAAATACCATAAAATGCAATAAACCCGCAACAATTGTTTCGGGTCGGAAAACACACGACCCTTCATCAGGCGAATAAAGTAAGTACGACTGTTCGTTGCCGCTTTGACTGCAGCACTCGTGCTTACTTTATTCGCCTGATGAAGGGTCGTGTGTTTTTTCGACCCGAAACAATTGTTGCGAGTTTATTGCATTTTATGGTGTTTATTCAAAGTCTGTAAGTAACAGTATTCGTCGTCATAAAAAAAGTGTAGCAAAGCACTTCCGTCAATTACATTCTACAGAAAAGAACGTTTAGCTTAATTTTGGATAGCCCTGTATATTTTCAATAAACTATGTGCACATCAGATTGTGCATTTAAATTTAGTCTTATATGAAAAACACCTAACACAAAATGAAATACACTTTCAGCATTTTCCAAGTATATCCGAGATAGACAAACCGACGCGCACAGACCAACCGCTAAAAACATTATTTTTCGTTTCAGGAGACCTCAAAACTTGTAAACATAACACAACTTTATTTCGAAACTGTCTATCAGTTTCGAAAGCATACACTCTCGGAACTGGTAAAGCTAATAAAATCTTGAAAAAAAAAAAAAATAATAATAATAATAACTTCGTGCGAGAGAAAACTTATACTCAAGAAATTCTTAATTTTAAAAATTTAAATCTTAATGGTTATTTATTTATTTTTTGTGACGGACTAGACAACAGATTGTTTTCTTCTCCAATTTTTATTACTGAATGTTAACTTATCTCGTTAATGTGCTGGTCTATTTTTCTTATAAATAATATAAAATTCTCGATTTAAGAAAAATAATTCACACCTAATAAGGTAAAAATGTAACGTAAAGGACATGACCAAAAAAAAGACATGATTTTAATAATTTATCACTATAAATTATTCATTCTAAACTGAAACTCATTTAAAGTTCAGAGATTTTAATTTATATAAACGAAACTTTCATCTAATATCTAAATTAAAAAAAAATTTGAAATTTTTATTGAATAAATATATTAAAAATAATTTAATCGCGTGATAGACATGCCATGTTTTTGCTTATTTAATTTTAAATTTCGTTTTTTAATTAATAATATATTTTAAAAAAAGGTGTTATTTATTAGATACGCTGTAATTCAATTAGTTGAAAAGCTAAACTAGGTCTTGTCCACTTCCGAAGAAAATTAAACCCTATACTTTTTTAAATATAAATATTTGAATATTTTTTTGAAAATATTTACGATAAAGCACTTTCACATCATTTTTTCAAATTAAAAGAAAAAAAAAAAAATACAATTTTGGACTTTAAATTGAAATTAATAGCTAGATTTTTATATGAAATATATAACTTATCTATGAAAGAGAAGAAAATTGTTGCTCTGCGTAGGTGCTGTCACCTAGCGTTAGTTTTGTTTTTTAAATGTTGCCTAATTTAACATTGGGATTCGCTGCGCGTGGAAGGCATCTACTTAAGGAGGCTCTGGCTAATCATACTACATTCTATTGAAAGCATTCTTTTGTGCATTTGAATAACATATTTCAATCTACCACACGCACACCTTCTTATTTCCGCTAAGGGCACGGCTTCTTCTATTTCTCTTTCTTTCCTTTCACCCCATTCCGCTAAGGGCACGTTCCGCTAAGGGCACGGTCGCTAAGGGCACGACACCAGAAAAATTTGTCAAAGTGTTTGGTCGAATAACCAATACTCATTGGATTGTATACAGAGTTCTCCACCGTCCAAATCGGTAAGTTAAAAATGTTATATTATTACTTTCTTCTATATGTAATATAGAGAAAGTATTGGATTCGCGAAAATTTTCGACCTCCGTTTTTTGACGGATCTACACATTTTGGGATGTCCTGAACACGAATTGATAGTTTTTAAAAAATGTCTGTCTGTGTGTCTGTCTGTCTGTCTGTATCATTTTTTTGTGGACGCTGTATCTCACGAACCAATGAATGAAATTTAACCAAACTTGGCATTTAGTTGCACCCTGACATGAACTGGTGCCCATTAGATTTGGGGATCAATAGCTCAACAGGTGGCGCTGTGATCGCATTTTATGCAAATTTTTAACATGGCAGCATAGGACAAAATTCTGTATAAATGGGCATAATGAGAGTTATTTTAAACTTGTGATTGTAAAATTAATATGAATTATTGATAATAGTAGTAGTTAACTAGGAAAAAAATTTGTGCATGGGGGGGCATCGGTTCCCCCCCTGGGGGGGAAGTACCTCCCCGGGGGGGTTAAATTTTGAAGATGGGTATCATTCGAAAGATCTCGTCAATACCTTTAAAACGAATGGTTGAACCATAAATCTGTGATAATTTAAAAGAAAGTTATCGATTTTGTTTACTTTTAACAAAAAAAAAAAAAACTTAGAAAAAAAATCGTATTTTTTTTTTTTAAACGAAATTTTACCAAACTTGGTATTTAGTTGGTCCCCGACATAAACTGGTGCTGATTATATTTGGGGATCAATAGCTCAACAGGTGGCGCTGTGATAGCATTTTATCTAAATTTTTAACATGGCAGAATAGGACAAAAATTCGTATAAATGTGCATAATAAGAGTTATTTTACACTTGTTATTGTAAAATTAATATGAATTATTGATAATAGTAGTACGTAACTAGGAAAAAAATTTCTGCATGGGGGGGCATCGCTTCCCCCCCTGGGGGGGAAGTACCCCCCGTGGGGGGTAAATTTTGAAAATGGGTATCATTCGAAAGATCTCGTCAATACCTTTAAAACGAATGGTTGAACTATAAATCTGTGATAATTTAAAACAAAGTTATCAATTTTTTTTACTTTTAACCAAAAAAAAAAAAAAAAAAAAAAGAAAAAAAAATCGTTTTTTTTTTTTTTTTAATATTGTTACTGATTGAATATGTATAGGAAAATATAGAAGAAAGTCTTGTGGTGGCCACAACATACTAGTTTTTTAACTAGGGTAGGTGTTCCAGTGATTGGCATGCTCCAGTAGCAGTAATTGACATCTATCCGGAAATAATTAAAAAATTATAAAATCATATAGTATTTTACATATAAGAATTTTAACATTTTATGTCTAACACTGGAGCATAGGTAAAATAAAATTGGTAAATTAAAAAACTGGCAGTGGCAATTACTGGAACACTGAGTGGGTGTCAAATAAAATTTATAAAAAAATATAATTGTTATCAAATGTATATATTTTAACATATATGTGGTTCTGAATGTCTTTCATGCCATATGTACTAACTTAAGATTTCTAAACATATTTTCTGATGACTAGAACATTAAAAACATCAGAAATTGCTCTAAAAGTGTCAATCACTGGTGCACTTACCCTATTTCTGTTTAACTATTATTTTGTATAATTATTATTATTTTAAATGTATGACTTAACTTTATAAAATATTTATCTTATGATGCAGAGCTTGAATTTTCACTATATATTTAATTATTATGTATTTTTCTAAGAATATCTTAATCATAATAAATATCGATATTTTGTTTTAAATTCCACAGTTAGAGTTCATAAAACCTTCTACATATAATTTTCTTCTTAGACATCTCAATATTTACACCTTCCAACGTACATAGTTAAAAAGTGAAACGTTCAAGGTTTTGTTAGTGCTATTCTATTTGTTCCTTCTCAGTAGTCATAAAAAATCTAATCGTAATGTGTTATAAAAACAAGGTAATAAGGATATGCATAATCTATCTACAACCTTTTCCTAAAAGAAACATGTCGGTATAGATGGATTCTGCTCAATTTCTCATCATATATTTGTTCTGATGAAATGCGAACATGATAACATTCTGTTAAACTTCATGTTAAAAAGTAATGAATATGATAGGAAACTAACATAGTCGCAGACTGAAATGCCCCTCTAACTAGGCTAATCTCAATCCGATCCAAGACATTTAACTTATTCTAATTTGCTGATTAATTTTATTAGGCGTGCTTTCGTTCTTTAATTTCAAATGCGATATGATAACACTATTTCCAATGCACTAAGACAAAAACATAAGTTTACGTAAAATGTTTTCCTATTTTGTCATATTAAAGAATTTTTAAATTTTAAATTACTTGCGAAATTTTCAAATTAAAATGTTTATACTTTATGAGGTGTAACATAAATGATATTTTTAAAGTGATGTGATATCCTAAAGATAAAATATTTCTCTTAATGGATTTTTAAAGGAAATTTTGCCCTATTTTGCCATATTGAAAAAAAAAAAAAAAAAAAGATTTTTTTTTTTCTAAGTTATTTTTTGTTAAAAGTAAAAAAAATCTATAACTTTGTTTTAAATTATCACAGATTTATAGTTCAACCATTCGTTTTAAAGGTATTGGCGAGCTCTTTTGAATGATACCCATCATGAAAATTTACTCCCCTCGAGGGGAGACATCCCCCCAAGGGGGGGGGGGCGAGGCGAGGCTCCTACATACACAACCATTTTTTTCCCAGTTAACTATCTCTATTACAAAAAATATATATTCGTTTCATTTGGTTTAGTGCAGTCTATAGACGTTAAACTCTACTTACCTGCAATTTCCCCCATAGACGTAATGTATTAGAATACTCTTGTTTGTCCCTGTACGCGAACCATTTGCTTGATCGTAACGAAAATCTTACTGTAGCATCCCTATATGATACACATTTAGAATACCAAGTTTGAACGTTCTGCCATAATTTGTTTTTGAGATATGCTGATAACAGGCAGACACAATCACAGACACACACACAGACCATTTGCTAAAAACATGATTTTCGTATTCAGGGGACCTCAAAACGTGTAAATATAACAAAATCTCGCGTTCGGAAATTTGACCCAAAAACAATACTTTCTCTACCTAATGGGTAAGAGAAAGTAAAAATAGTAAAAGTAATTTTTTTTTTTACTTTTTTTTGGATTAAGAAAAAAATCAAAATTAAATAATTCGACAAAAAATAGCTTTTTTTTTTTTTTTCTAAAATTTGACCTAAGAACAATATTTTCTCTACTCTTTTTATGGATCAGAAAAAGTAAAAATTAAATAAATAATTAGAAAAAAAAAAGTGAAGGTTTCCTACTAAATTTAGACATTAAGTATATTATTTAAAAATAACGACGCTAAAACTCATTAACACACAGTTTCAGCAGTTTATTCTTCTGAGAGGGAGAAAAAAAAAGATTGAAGTTTTCACGAATGCGGAATGAAGTAGAATCAAGGGTTGCTTTGCGGTAGAGAGATTTTGGCGTTAGCTACGAAAATGCGCCAATCTGTTCTGTACGCGCCAACATTTCGGAGATACGCAAACCGCATTCGTGAATGACAGATGAGGGTCATTATATATATTAATGATCACTCTTAAAAAAATCTTTTTGAGTTCACTATGGGTTGTTCACCATTTAAAATGGTATTAGTAGCGCACAGAGCCTGATTAAGGGGGAAGCACACATTATCTCCGCTCTCACCGGAATATTTTTACAATTATTTTTTACTTCATGTCATAGAAATTCCACGCTTTGACGAGGAAATATTTTTTATAAAAAATGAACGGTGTAAAACAATCCAATTTACTCACTGTTATTAGACACCGGAATTCTTTTAAAATAATTTTTAATGAGAATTTTCTGTTTATTATAGGAGGAAAGTATTTGTTAAAAAATAACGGTGTAAGTATAAATAATGTGTGCTTCCCCCTTAATCAGGCTCTGGTAGCGCAGCTGATTTGTGCACAGGAACACTCAAAAGAATGTCAATGCCTTGCGTTTTATGATAGGGATTTTTATTGCGCAAATTATAATTAAATTGAAATTCGTTATTAAGATGCTAAAAGAGTTTTTTTTTTTTTTTTTTTTTTTGACAGAATATGAAATGTTTGGCGATAAGATTTACAGAGCTACACTGAAATATTCAGATACGTTATACAGCAGGATACTGCTGGCGTTTCATTTTTCGTTTGTGTTAAGCGTTTTTAACAGTTTACAACAATGTCTAAGGGTGAATATCAGTTCAATTAGTCTATGTGTCTATCTTTCTTCCATTCCGTCTGAAGGTTGTGTGACCAAGTAGCGAAAGTGCATTGACGATTAAACGATGCAACAGTGGTGCGTATAGTTAGAAAGTTAATAATCTATGGGAACCGCATGTGATTTTTTGTTCTTTTTTCATAATATCTCAGCGTAAACGATATGAGACAAAAAAGTTGTAAATTCTTTGAACAGCTAACTCCACATAGACGTTTAGCCACGGAGCAGAAAGAAGGCATGTACACCAACAAGTTTAAGGAAATGGGCAATGCACGGTGAAAAACAGCGTATTTTTATTATTATTATTATTATTTTGGCTTGGACGCATCTATACGCTCCTGACGTATTTGAATTATCGTAGGACTGACCATGACAGTCCCTATTGCCTATTGGATAACTTATCGTCCTCTAACTTTTTAGAAATTATGTTCGCCATGCATTCGTCACTTTTATCATAAACTTCAATGAAATCAATAAATCTCTCGAAAATTTTACATTCTCCGAAACTTTCGAAGAAAACTATAGAAAACCTAGAACGTTTTTATTCTTTTATATTTTACAGAATTTTGAATTCCAATTTCCACTCACATTTCGTACTAAGGATTTTTAACGATATACAGCACGGAATAAGGCAAGTTTTGAGAAAACCACGGATAAGTCGGACACAAATTTTTATATAGAAATGTTTATATTTATTAATGTTTGTATCTCAGCTCCTAATTAACATAATTTCATAAGTAATATATTATTTTAAAACTTATTTGAGCTGGAATTAAAAAGTAGAGATCCCAAATCTCTGCTTCCAGATGACACTTTAATATTTTAAAATTTCAATATCTCCAGTTCTAATTATGATTAAATTACCTATAATACATCATTTGAAATATATTTTATTGGAGATTTTTAAACTGATATAAGCCATTAAATTCCGTACGGGAGTTTCAGCACAAACCCCAGAAAACATAGAACACCTTTATTCCAATATATCCAATTCTAATTAATTACTTATAATGTATCATTCAAAATATATTTTGCAGTAATTTTATTGTGAACTTTTAAACTGATATAAGCTATTAAATTCAGTACGGCAGTTTCAGAGAAAACCGCAGAAAAAACGGAACACCTTTATTCTTTTTTATTTTGCAGACTTTCGAATTCCGATACTCCACTCACATTTCTTACTAAGGATTTTTAACGTTATTTTGGCCTCAATTACGTAAGTTTCGGAGAAAACCACGGAAAAGTCAGACAATTCTTTTTATAATAATGTTTATATTACTTTTCTATCCCAGCTTCTAATTAACAGAATTCCATAAGTAATATATCATTTTAAAAGTTATTTGAATTAGAATTGAAGAGTATACTTGTTGCAAATCTCTGTCGCCAGTTGGCGTTTTGATATTTTAATAATTCAATATCACCAATTACGATTAAATTATTTGAGAGTAGATTAGGAGACCGTAGGCCCCACCGGGTTGGGGATTTGCCAGATCAGAATTTTCAATGTTCTTTTACACGGTGAGCGAATAGACTGTTCCAAATCATGAAATGCAAAGGCACGCCTTAGTTGTTACAGAGCGGAAATTTGCTACAGTTAAAGTTTTCAAAGATATTAGCGCAATGAGCGAGCAAGCTGTTGTAAGTTCTAAAACGGGATAAGGCGCCGCAGTCCCCACTGAGCGGGGCTTTGCTACAGTTAGAATTTTCAAAGATGGAGATTTTCACATGGTAAGCAAACAGACTGTTTCAGACACTGACACGGGAAGGGGGCGCCGCAGGCACTACCGAGCGGAAATTTACTACAATTAAAATTTTCAATAAAGCTATTTACACTATATGTCAATAAGCTGTTGTAGGTCCAGAAACGGAAAAAAGGCGGCGCAGACTCCAAAAGGCGGCGTAGGGGGTTTCATACAGTCGGATTTTTCAAGGATAGCGAACCAGCTTGTCGCTGAAGGCGGCTAGTTAATAATAAACTAGTAATTTTAGTAGAGACTCGGAGAAAGAAATAATTAGTGGCCAAATATAGAATGACATCAATTACAATACGAGGAATCGCTTTCCACCTATACTTTTCATTTTACATGGATAAATTTCTGCTGCCATGCCACCTCTCACCTACAAAGATACGTATATCGTCCTCGTTCAGATTTTAACCCTCTCGCTGCGTATTTTTTTTATCAAAATAGGTTCAAAAATTGCGTATTTTTTTTATTACATATTTCAAATCTACATATATTTTAGACTTAAAATATACAAAAATATTTTGTAAAAGAGTTTTTTTTCAATAGAAAAAAGTTGTCAGAATATTGAAATTGAAGAATAATGATATAAAAGCAAAATTTTGAAAATCAATTTTGGTTAAATTATGATTTATTTTATAAAATACAAAGGTAAAAAGTATATACTAATGAAAATATGCAAAATACTTACAAAACATTTATTAGAAATGAAGTTTTGTATGATAAATTTCGAAACAAGGCTCGAGGCAAAGTCCGACCTCGCAATCCTCGAAATTTTCATCAGTTCCGCTATAAATATCATCAATATACTCGGAATCAGAGTCAGAACTACTGTCAGTGTCGGAAATATCGTCAGGAACATAGGTCATATCACTCGCGAAACGCTTCCTGCCAGACATCTTTGAGCTCTGAAAAGCGCGCGCAAAATGCTAAAAAAAATTCTTTTTATATTTCGCAGAAACGTGGACAACTAACGCCATCTGTTAGTCGACATCTAAATAAACAATTAAACATTACAGAAAAGCCGAAATGAAACCATGAACGGGGAAAGAGCGGGTTGCACACTTAAATAGACGGCAAAAACGCATCCCCGCGATAATCGCGGGTTGCGCAAATTTTGCTACTTCTACGTTGCCCGTGGAAATCGCGGGATGCGCAGCGAGAGGGTTAAGGCTCACTCACTCGCGCACGTCTTGCGCTCATAAGTAATATTATGTTTTCAAGTTTTCACCCTGTTTAGGTCATACGTCTCGTGTGAGGAGAGGAGAGGAGGGCGTTAGGTTGCTCTGAGCTTGTTACAGACGATGCAATGTACTACAAAAATGGTCTGGAAATCGGGTCCAGCATAGTACAAATAGCGAGACTAGCTGGTTTTGGTGGCTGCCGCCCCTCAGTCTTTGCCGCCCGGGGCAAGCTGCTTCACGCTGCTCTCAAGTCTACTTGCTCTCTCTTAGTTCATACTTAGTATGTTTTCCTACATTGGTACGAATTAACCAAGTTGGTTCTTATTCCGTAGCACTTCTTTTCTTCTATTTTTGTAAATTAATATTAAAATTTTATCCTTTTTTGTTTACCCTTCTGAATTTTATTTTCAATTGAAGTCATCACAGGGATCAAATTGCCATACTTTCCAACCTATAAACAGATATGCCTAGTTTTACAAATGAAGAGTATGCGGATATGCATTTTGTGTATGGATTTTGCGATGGTAACTCTCGGAGAGCCGAAGAATAGTACCGTCTACGTTATCCACATCGTTGTGCGCCCAACCGTGCTGTATTTGCCACAGTTCATCGAAGGCTTAGGGAGAATGGGTCGTTCGGTAGGGTGTACGAAAGGGGCCATGGTCGCCGCTCCGCGACTGCTGAGGAGTCCGTACTCGACCGATTGGAGAAAAATCCAGATATAAGTTCACGCATACTTGTGAGAGAAGGTGGAATCTCCTAAAGTAAAGTGATGAATGTTTTGCGCAAAAACCAGTATCATCCATACCACTTGACACCGATACAAGAATTACGCTGCTCAGATTTCTAAAAGCGGATAACATTCTGCGGCTGGATTTTAGAGCGAGATATTGAGGAACACCATTTCCTTGGAACGATACTATGGACAGATGAGTCACTTTTCACTCGGGATGGCATGTTAAATTTACATAACTGGCATCATTACGCTCAACAAAATCCATTTGTAACACGAAACTCATCGTTCCAGATGCGATTCAGCTTAAATGTTTGGCTTGGAGTGGTTAGCGATTGCTTGATAGGTCCACATGTGTTCCAAGGTCATCTGACAAGCAATATATATTTGGAGTTTCTGGAACATCGTCTTTCAGGATTACTTGATGTCATTCCTGTACCCCAACGAGCGGAAATCATTTTCCAACACGATGGGGCCCCTGCACATTCTTCCAGTGCTGTTCGGGACTTCTTGACTCAGCAGTATCAGGATTGGTCGTAATGAATCAATTCCTTGGCCACCTAGATCCTCGGGCCGGTGCGCCCTCTTAGACGATAGGCTTGTGCGCCCTCATGTCGATAGTCAGGAAATTTTTTATTGACTTTTTCTTAGAGGTTATTTTCGCGTCTCAGTTGAAGATGAATGAGGGTGCAAAGCGCCCTGGTTATAACACCGTACACCCTTTGCGAACCTATTGCCAAGTAAATACCCTCTTAGTCTTAAAATGTAATAATGTTCTGATTTAATTACATGAGAAAATATAAGTACAAACAACCAAGACATAATACTTTATGAGGACAATAAGATGTATTGGTAACAAGACGGGATTTGCAGAAATGGCGGAATTAGTCAGCACCCTCTCTGTATTACAGAAAATTTCACTTGTCAATTAATCAATTACTAGTCAATACCCGTCAAAATTTGAGGGATCATGTGCAACTTAAATCTTTTCACGGCATAAAGTTTAAAACATCCCTGCTTTAATATTTTGCATTGCTCTTAACCAGTTTAAAATCCCTTGCTTTAATCAATTATGTTTTGGTTGGAGGGGCTGGGGGGATAAATATCGTGAAATTTCAATACACAAAATTTAAGCGTACTCACATGATAAAAATAAAATCCCAAGATTTTCCTAATTTTACTTTAACTGTGACTAAAAGAATGTCAGAAGTAATTAAAAGAAAGACAGAATTTAGAAATTATCGAAAGAATAGAGAAAGAAAGTGCACATCCCTATTTTTCATATATATGAAAGAGATAAAAATAAATGGGTTTTTTAATAATTTAAAACCAATTTAAAAGTGTGAAAATCGCTAATTGAAATTATAATCGCGAATAATTCGTAACTGCCCCTTTAAAGTTTGTTTTCTAGCAGAAGACTTTATAACTCAGAAATCAGAAAAGGAACAAAATTATAAGTCAAAATTTGCTGACGCTAGTGCAATTTGCAAGCGTTGCTGCATTGAGCTGCATATTAATTAATCCCAGAAATTCCTTTTAAGAGCCCAGACGATCTAATGAATCAATCGCCAGCTCAGAAAATGAGGTATAAAAGGCCAAACATTAAACAAACGGACACTTCTTGCTGCGAGTTTGACTTGTTAAACATTTCCACGCTGCCCTTCCTCTAAAATTACGGAGTCCGACAAGCCTCCCCAATGGATTTCGCGGCCCGGCTGACGCTTGAACGGATTAGACTCCATTCGTCTTGCCCCGTCCCGACTCTGAAATGATGCAGCAATAAAGATGTTTTCCTGTAAGTAAACTGTAAGTAAAATATATGGAAATGTTTACTTTGTGTCATTTCATCCAAATAAATTGAAAATGCATGCAAATAGATATCGTGATGCAAAGAAAAAAACTGTGAAATTTTTTTCAGTTTTGGATGGCGTGACGCAAAAGATAGAATAATTCATTGAAATAAATATATTTCAGTACATAATATAAGCTTAATGAAAGTGATATATTTGACAGCGTATTTGAAAATTAAAAGCAATATTTCAATGTGCACATATACTTTAATATGCAAAACAAAATAATTGCAGAGAAATTTAAAAACAAATCACTTAATGTAACACCACTGCGTTACTGGAATTTCATATAATTTCTTTTAAAACACATGCTTTCATAGTATAAGAGATGTGAATGGAAAGGTATCAATGAGTAAATGCTATATATTATTTTATGTTGAAAATAACGTTTACACTGTAAATATAAATAAAAGGAAAAAGCAAATTCAAATAAGAAAATCTATGTATAATTTAATTAATATCAAAGCGTCACTGAAAATTTGATATCATTATTTTTAAGACCCGTATTTCTAATTCTTATAGCCATAAAGTACAATGCTGCGTCACAAACTTTTAACCCGTTAAGGGTTTTTTGTATTGATAGACTATACACGAGATGCGCTAATGTTAGAATATACTTTTACAACTTTATTAAAATACTTCTGATTCAGACTATAGGGAAATATAGTATTAAAATATTTCATGTAGATTCTAAGTAAAGCCGCTCACTTTTATTTACCTATTTATTTATTTATTGAACTTTTATAATTTCTATGATACATGAAAAGAAATCATGTAGATTAAAATGTTTCAATTCAATTGTTATTTACTAGGAAAGGCGTGGGAAGATAAATTTTAGAATCTGATCGATGTTGATTAATTTTGATATGTAATGGAGTAGAAGTTTCACCAATATATTTCATATTACACTTACCGCAACTTATCTAGACACGCGGCAGCGTGTCAAGCCAAGTTCAAGCAAAGGAAAAGGCTAAGTAGCGCCGAGTGTAATATTACACGAACCACTTGGTGCCACTTTTGACCCTTCTATAACTCAAAACCTCTTTAACGTAAACACATAAAACTACGTGTGTTTAATTATATCCATAAGGACATGTAAAAGCCCAAATTTCATGAAGCTAGCTCAAACGGTTTTAAAAATATGAAGGTCAAAAGGTCGTAAATTTTCTCACTGACTGACATATAGTACCTAAACCTAACCTACTTCCAGATGACCTAGAAAGATGAAATTTGGAATCCAGCTCGGTAATTGTGTGTAAGCGTAGGAAAAAATCAAAAAATCAAAAAAAGTCAAAAAATAAATTTTAGCACTGACTGACTGACTACTTCAAAACTGACTTTTATTTCTATTAAGGGCCATTGCATGACGTAACATTTTCATGTAACTGATGTTTTATGTTTATGAACTGTTCTTTAGAGAGTAGAAAAATACATATAGAATTTATGCGGTTCATACAAAATGTATGCATAAAATCTCTCTATATTGAAAAAAAGTAACTACCGCTGCCGCTGCCGCCTTTCAAATCGCCGCGTCTTTTTATCTTTCTTGGCTTATATTAAAAGAACTACTTCATATAAAAACATGACATTTTGTAGTTTTGTACATAAATGATCAATAAACATAATAAAGAAAACTGTTTTTCTATAAATAGAATATTTTATGAGATATACAGGGCTGAAGTGAGCAAAAAGTTTTCTGGTATAAAAGTTTTATAGACTCAAAAACTATTCATAGCAGCTCAATAATTTTTTAGCAGAAGATACTTCAATATACCGCGGAGTGCAGTGTGCAATCAGTTTTTAATTTTTACAATTTTTAAACTTTTTATAGATTTTTAAAAAAAAATTTCTTGTTTTTTTCTGCGTTCTTTTTATGCTTTTTTCTCTTTATTGCGTCTATTAAAAATACTATTTCGTATAAAACTTGATATTTAGTAGTTTAGTTCAAAAATGTACAGTAAATACAATGAAACAAACCGTTTATCGGTAGCCTAATTATGTCAAGAGTTATATTAATTCGAAATTATCTTCATTTCTGATATAAAAATTCTCATTAAAGAAAAAATATTATTTTTTTAATTTATGTCATGTTGCCAACAAAAATATGATAAACACAATTCAATAAACTGATATCTGACTATTTAATAATAATTACATTGCTATCCGCGTTTGTAATGATCGATAGACGGCGCTTTGTGAACACTGCAGTTGTTAGTAAACATTAGCCACGTGTGTTCCATTAGTTATTCTACTTAATATTCGTACTATAATTTCTCCGCCATTACATTATGGAAAATTGATTGCTTTTGGAAAAAATACTTCAGTTTATTCAAAGTTCGATCGGAAGTAGATTTTTAACTGAAGTTGAACAAATATTAATTTCAAATCATCTGATTAATTCTTTACTTCCATTAGCCGAAGCAACTGAAATTTTAAATTTGTCATTTGGAAATAAATGGAAGCTCAATTCTGGATTTCTTGATCCTTTGGAGTCACTCTGTGGCACACAAAAGTATGTGTTATCTTTTTTACCGTATTTATTCATTTTTATTCAATAAATATATGTGAAACTAAATATCGGCAAGCAATGGCCGCTGTATGGAATTCGAATTAAACCATGTTTATTGTAATTTCACCTTAGCCCACCAGAGGGCGAGCATTTCATTACAATCGCGGATAGTAAAAATATAGATGTTGTTGAAATTCTTGAAGCATGTGACTTAAAAATATCCATGATTTTTTTTTTTTTTTTTTTTTTTTATGAATAGATTTTATAATATTTATTATATAAAAACTTTTTACAAATATTCAAAACATGAAACCAATTGAAATAAACTCAATTTATTTCCCGGAATAGCGTTAAAAATAAATAAATCAATAAATATGGACAGTATTTATTTTTTATTATAGTGACGTCATAGTCTTAGGACAGTGACGTCATAGTCTTGGAAAATGACGTTCGGAATCATCTGTTTTGTGTCTATGTAGTTTTTCAGAATAAATCTTAACTAAATAAAACATAAAATTTTATTCGAAAGTTTTTGCTTTAAGAAAGTGAAATCGATTGGATTAAAAAAAAAAAAAAAAAAAAAATGAATTTTATGAATATTATTCAGTGATAATTTTTTTAAATTACAAATATGGACATTAACTGCATGATGTCATATTGTTAAAAAACGGCTCTAAGATAAATGTAAAATATTCATATTAAAATAAATGTAAAATATCCATGAAAAAATTTAATAAACATATTTTCAGCATGAAGAAGCGGGGGTTGGCGAGCGCAGCTCGTAGGGGGCAGAGCCCCCTAGTTTCATATAAAATATACTATATGGCAGTATATACTATATTTCATATAAAATATACTATATACAGAATTCAATTAGGTAGTTCAACAAATTTAAAAATGCAGACAATATTGGCGGCAGCGTGTCAAGCCAAGTTCAAGCAAAGTAACTAGCTAGGCAGCGCCGTGTGTAATATTACACGAACCACTTGGTGCCATTTTTGACCCTTCTATAACTCAAAACCTCTTTAACGTAAACACATAAAACTACGTGTGTTTAATTACATCCATAAGGATATGTAGAAGCTCAAATTTCATGCAGCTAGCTCAAACGGTTATAAAGATATGAAGGTCAAAAAGCCGTAAATTTTAGCACTGACTGACATATAGTACCTAAATCTAACCTACTTCCAGATGACCTAGAATGATGAAATTTGAAATCCAACTCGGTAATTGTGTGTAAGCGTAGGAAAAAATAAAAAAATAAGTCAAAAAATAAGTGGTGTCCCTATACAAAAAACTTGTAATACGCGCTAAACAACTGGCCAACGGTATGTCGTCGGCGGCGCGCAGCACCACATAATCATATACAGACACCACATAATTATATACAGAACAGAAATGAATCTACATAAAAGCGCTCCCGAGCAACACAAAAACACAATAGGCACCACTTACGAATATCGATGACACGCGGGAGCGTGTCAAGCCAAGTTCAAGCAAAGGAACTGGCCAGCCTGCGCCGAGTGTAATATTACACGAACCACTTGGTGCCACTTTTGACCCTTCTATAACTCAAAACCTCTTTAACGTAAACACATAAAACTACGTGTGTTTAATTATATCCATAAGGACATGTAAAAGCCCAAATTTCATGAAGCTAGCTCAAACGGTTTTAAAAATATGAAGGTCAAAAGGTCGTAAATTTTCTCACTGACTGACATATAGTACCTAAACCTAACCTACTTCCAGATGACCTAGAAAGATGAAATTTGGAATCCAGCTCGGTAATTGTGTGTAAGCGTAGGAAAAAATCAAAAAATCAAAAAAAGTCAAAAAATAAATTTTAGCACTGACTGACTGACTACTTCAAAACTGACTTTTATTTCTATTAAGGGCCATTGCATGACGTAACATTTTCATGTAACTGATGTTTTATGTTTATGAACTGTTCTTTAGAGAGTAGAAAAATACATATAGAATTTATGCGGTTCATACAAAATGTATGCATAAAATCTCTCTATATTGAAAAAAAGTAACTACCGCTGCCGCTGCCGCCTTTCAAATCGCCGCGTCTTTTTATCTTTCTTGGCTTATATTAAAAGAACTACTTCATATAAAAACATGACATTTTGTAGTTTTGTACATAAATGATCAATAAACATAATAAAGAAAACTGTTTTTCTATAAATAGAATATTTTATGAGATATACAGGGCTGAAGTGAGCAAAAAGTTTTCTGGTATAAAAGTTTTATAGACTCAAAAACTATTCATAGCAGCTCAATAATTTTTTAGCAGAAGATACTTCAATATACCGCGGAGTGCAGTGTGCAATCAGTTTTTAATTTTTACAATTTTTAAACTTTTTATAGATTTTTAAAAAAAAATTTCTTGTTTTTTTCTGCGTTCTTTTTATGCTTTTTTCTCTTTATTGCGTCTATTAAAAATACTATTTCGTATAAAACTTGATATTTAGTAGTTTAGTTCAAAAATGTACAGTAAATACAATGAAACAAACCGTTTATCGGTAGCCTAATTATGTCAAGAGTTATATTAATTCGAAATTATCTTCATTTCTGATATAAAAATTCTCATTAAAGAAAAAATATTATTTTTTTAATTTATGTCATGTTGCCAACAAAAATATGATAAACACAATTCAATAAACTGATATCTGACTATTTAATAATAATTACATTGCTATCCGCGTTTGTAATGATCGATAGACGGCGCTTTGTGAACACTGCAGTTGTTAGTAAACATTAGCCACGTGTGTTCCATTAGTTATTCTACTTAATATTCGTACTATAATTTCTCCGCCATTACATTATGGAAAATTGATTGCTTTTGGAAAAAATACTTCAGTTTATTCAAAGTTCGATCGGAAGTAGATTTTTAACTGAAGTTGAACAAATATTAATTTCAAATCATCTGATTAATTCTTTACTTCCATTAGCCGAAGCAACTGAAATTTTAAATTTGTCATTTGGAAATAAATGGAAGCTCAATTCTGGATTTCTTGATCCTTTGGAGTCACTCTGTGGCACACAAAAGTATGTGTTATCTTTTTTACCGTATTTATTCATTTTTATTCAATAAATATATGTGAAACTAAATATCGGCAAGCAATGGCCGCTGTATGGAATTCGAATTAAACCATGTTTATTGTAATTTCACCTTAGCCCACCAGAGGGCGAGCATTTCATTACAATCGCGGATAGTAAAAATATAGATGTTGTTGAAATTCTTGAAGCATGTGACTTAAAAATATCCATGATTTTTTTTTTTTTTTTTTTTTTTTATGAATAGATTTTATAATATTTATTATATAAAAACTTTTTACAAATATTCAAAACATGAAACCAATTGAAATAAACTCAATTTATTTCCCGGAATAGCGTTAAAAATAAATAAATCAATAAATATGGACAGTATTTATTTTTTATTATAGTGACGTCATAGTCTTAGGACAGTGACGTCATAGTCTTGGAAAATGACGTTCGGAATCATCTGTTTTGTGTCTATGTAGTTTTTCAGAATAAATCTTAACTAAATAAAACATAAAATTTTATTCGAAAGTTTTTGCTTTAAGAAAGTGAAATCGATTGGATTAAAAAAAAAAAAAAAAAAAAAAATGAATTTTATGAATATTATTCAGTGATAATTTTTTTAAATTACAAATATGGACATTAACTGCATGATGTCATATTGTTAAAAAACGGCTCTAAGATAAATGTAAAATATTCATATTAAAATAAATGTAAAATATCCATGAAAAAATTTAATAAACATATTTTCAGCATGAAGAAGCGGGGGTTGGCGAGCGCAGCTCGTAGGGGGCAGAGCCCCCTAGTTTCATATAAAATATACTATATGGCAGTATATACTATATTTCATATAAAATATACTATATACAGAATTCAATTAGGTAGTTCAACAAATTTAAAAATGCAGACAATATTGGCGGCAGCGTGTCAAGCCAAGTTCAAGCAAAGTAACTAGCTAGGCAGCGCCGTGTGTAATATTACACGAACCACTTGGTGCCATTTTTGACCCTTCTATAACTCAAAACCTCTTTAACGTAAACACATAAAACTACGTGTGTTTAATTACATCCATAAGGATATGTAGAAGCTCAAATTTCATGCAGCTAGCTCAAACGGTTATAAAGATATGAAGGTCAAAAAGCCGTAAATTTTAGCACTGACTGACATATAGTACCTAAATCTAACCTACTTCCAGATGACCTAGAATGATGAAATTTGAAATCCAACTCGGTAATTGTGTGTAAGCGTAGGAAAAAATAAAAAAATAAGTCAAAAAATAAGTGGTGTCCCTATACAAAAAACTTGTAATACGCGCTAAACAACTGGCCAACGGTATGTCGTCGGCGGCGCGCAGCACCACATAATCATATACAGACACCACATAATTATATACAGAACAGAAATGAATCTACATAAAAGCGCTCCCGAGCAACACAAAAACACAATAGGCACCACTTACGAATATCGATGACACGCGGGAGCGTGTCAAGCCAAGTTCAAGCAAAGGAACTGGCCAGCCTGCGCCGAGTGTAATATTACACGAACCACTTGGTGCCACTTTTGACCCTTCTATAACCCAAAACCTCTTTAACGTAAACACATAAAACTACGTGTGTTTAATTATATCCATAAGGACATGTAGAAGCCCAAATTTCATGCAGCTAGCTGAAACGGTTACAAAGATATGAAGGTTAAAAAATCGTAAATTTTAGCACTGACTGACTGACATATAGTACCTAAACCTAACCTACTTTCAGATGACCTAGAAGGATGAAATTTGGAATCCAGCTCTGTAACTGTGTGTAAGCGTAAATTTCACAAAAAATTCTTGGAGTAAATTTTTGCCGGGTAAGTTTTATTTTATGTTGAAACAATAGAATTAAACAAAGTAAAATAACTATAGAGACGTGAAAGAGCATACCTATGTTCAAAACCTTAAACCTGATGGATTATACGAAGGTCATGAAAATTTGCGACTTCTCCCCCCCCCCCCTATGATTATCGTAGTTTTAACTTGGAGTTTAAATAATTATTCCAATATTTTTGATTATTTAATTCCGTTTTTTCATTCTGTACTCAAAGGCAGATCCAAGAGAGAAGTCATTTGTGTCATGATCCTTCCTATGGAAAGGAAATTTGCCATAGAAAAAGCACACTTTTAGTGGAAAAAACACGGAAAATATGCTTCTCATCAAAGGCTGGATTGTGAAAATTTATTGTAAAAGAAGCTCATTGTTAATGAAAAAATGCACTTACCAATGCTTCACGACATGACCCTACAACAAGCAGTATGTGATATTAAAAAACTCGATTAAAAATTACGTATAAATTTTGGCACGTTTTTCTTATAAATATGTCAAAAGATATAGCTATCTTTTTATTTTAGAGTTTTAGCACGATATTTTTAGCACGATTTATTTTAGAGTCAAGCTTGATTTAGCTCTAAATCCACAAGATGAGTTGGCAACTTTAGTTATAGTTGGAATAGTCTAGATATAAATTATTCCTTTTTAGTATTGTACTTTAACGGCATTTGTGTGTTATTTAATACTAAAGTAAGTTGTTTCTTTCAAAACCTCATTTGTTTATAGCTCTTTTAGGTTAATTTGTCATTTGTTTATTACGTAGGACCGTAGGAGTAAGATTCACATGTAATTAAAATAAGACACAGGAATATTAAACTAGCATAAAATAGTATTTCTTGCTATTATTATTATATATAACGTTAAGTTAAAAAAAATTTTTTTTATTTTAATTCATATATTTTTGCAATGGTTTTGTATTAACTTTCATTAGTTTTTCTCTGATCATTTTTTATTTGCTAATAAAAAGATAATTATTCTTTGCAATTTATATCAGGTTTTAGGGCGGATCCAACTCTCGATTTCAGAAAGGGCCATATTTCTCTAGGGAGATCATGTCATGTAATGAAGCATATTTTTCGTGTCAAAGTGCATTTTTAAAAGTAAAAATGTGTTTTCTTACGGTAAATTTTCCAGTCTACGGGAGTGGGTGGGGTCATAAGATCGTGATGTCCTCTTTGGATGAGCTTTTGATCAAATTAATATGTTTAGTTTTCAAAGTGCTACTATCAAGTGTTAAAACTAATGTATTGTGACTGTTACAGAACTTTCTTCTATATAAAATTATTGTGTTAGTTTAGCGCAATTGCATCATTTTCAGTCATCAAAATACAGAATTTTAAAAAATTACTAAGAAAAAGAAAGGAAGCAGCATCTTCTATCAAGCTATTTCCATGCAAACCGAATGAATGTAATGCCTCACATCAAGTGGCTCGAGTATTAACTTTGTAATTTCTACAAAGGTACGAACCAAGATTCAATAATCAAAAATTGCAAAAAAAAAAAAAAAAAAAAAAAAAAAGCAAAATAGAATTTTTCTTTTTAAAGAGTTATATACACAAAAATTCTATTAAAGCTTTTTCTTGTGATAAGAATTTTGTACATAAAATTTTCTGCGATTCCAATGATAGAAACGAGATGTTTCCATCCCAAAAATTATTTAAATTTTAGTATCACCTGTTTAAAAATTTTCACTAAAGTTTATTTACATTGATTTACGAATACATATTTATACATCGAAAAAAATCCTCAAATTTAAGTGTTTTTTTTTTCTTAACTTGAAAAATTCCAGATGCGAGGGGCTACTAAAAAGCGTGGGACCCGTAGCACGTGCCTAATGTGCTACTAGTTTAAATCGCCACTGTTTATTTCTTAAAAAAAAAAAAAAAAAAAAAAAACTTTAAAATAAATAGTAAGTTTTCTTGACAATTAAATTTATTTTTTTCTTTTTAAATAAGTATTTCTGTATTTTACTAAGTTTTCTTGACAGTTAAATTTATTTTTTTCTTTTTAAATAAGTATTTCTGTATTTTAATAGGTACTTTAACTGTCGCACAATGAGTTGTACCATAGAGTTAATGGTGGATGATACACTTGTCTTACACCATATTATTCCAATGCCTTCTGATGGGAGCTGCTTATTCCATTCGATTGGATTTTCTATATTCAATTCGACTGATACACAACAAGCCAATATGTTGCGAGCGACTATAGTCGAATATGTATGTCTGCACTGGGGAGATTTAGGCGTCTACACTTGCTCGGAAAGCGGCGATCCTTTCAGATCGGAGGAAAAGTATAAAGCAAGCATGCTTCAATCGACCACTTATGGAGCGGTTTCTGAATTAATGGCAGCTGGAGTTTTATATCCTATTAAAATTGAAGTTTATCAGGATGGCGTTCTACGTGGTTCATTCGGTGAAGTGGGTCGTCCTACAAAGCGCTTGCTCTTTTCAGGCAATCTTTCTTCAGGTCACTATGACGTTTGTGTTCCTGTAGAGCAAGACATTTTGAATGAGTTGTACACTCCTGATGCACTCGAACAGAATGAGTCTTTAAACCTAAAAGAGAACTCATTGCGCCATAAGGGCCGTCCCCCGAAGCGGAAACAAGGTCGACCTAAAACCACTGAGAAATCCCGTAAGGATCAACGTCATGAAGCTAATCAGCGTTATAGAAAATCACACCCTGAAGTGGTTCAAAATGCTGTAAAACGTTATGTGCACAAGAATCCTGAAATTCACCAAAAGGCCGTAAAACGTTACACAGAAGAGAATCCAGAGGTGCACCGGGAAAGCGCATTGCGTTATGCAGAAAAAAATCCAGATATAAATAAAAAGGCTCAGAAATTGTATTATACACGGAAAAGACTGTCGTATAAGGGAGAAAATGACGTAATAAATAATTTAACAGAAAAACTAGGAAAACGAAAAAGACTGGAAGCTGAAAAAATTGTAAAATGGGTTCTTGAGCGTCGTAAAAATATGTTAGATAACTATTGTAAAGTCTTAGATCACGTGCAAAATAAAATTGCAATTAGTATCGAAAAAATGGGACGTCTTTCATCTGACACGGATTTGCTTGATAAATTTACCATACTAGCCGGGGGATCTAAACACGTGAGTACTCAAGAACCATACTTTTATGACAGTTCTTATAAAGTAATTAGTTCGGAAGAAATTGTTCCCGTAGATGATGAGGGTCAAGCTAACATATTTATATTGCAGAATGAACAAAAGAATACATCTTGGTGTTGCAATCCCAAAATATGTTTATTAGATGAAATGGTTCTTCAAAGTTTGATACAGGTATTTCAATATTTAATTTCAAAATCGGCCATAGATATTTTTTACTTAATCTCCACACAAAATCAAGAATATTTAGGTAAACTGAAAACACTTTACAACATCAAAACTCATTTCCCTAAAATACGAACTTTAGTTAGAGAGTTTTATCAGTTAACATTTTATTGCAAAAATATAAAATCAATAGACTGTGATTTGAATTCTGTCAATGTGAATAAGCTATGTGAGTTAGGAGTGCCTTTTAATGCAAATAATGCCCATTACGATGTAAGTACCAACGAAAGTGAATTAAACGAAGATTTAATAATAGAAAAATATAAGCGAGCTTTTAATAACTTAAAAAAACGATGCAATGATGTACCGACACACTATTGCATATCTTGCCATAGGCTTCTTTGTTTACGAGACATGTCCGCCATTGCTAAATTAAGAATTCCAATTGAAACAGATATATGGAATAGATTACAACAGTTTAATGAAACATTTAATATTGAACCCAGTGATTTTATTTGTGATTTATGTTTGAAAAAAATTAGAGCTAATGATTTGCCTGCTAATTCCATTCTTAATAGTTTGCATTTTAGTAATATTCCTGAGCAATTGAGTGATCTTAATAATTATGAAAAAATATTAATCCAAAGAGCCAAGGCATTCCAAGTAGTAACTAGCTTGGTTCCAGTGGTAAACAAAATTTTACCTAATAGACAATTGATTAAAAAGGTTAAAGGGAGAACTTTCCATTTGCCATTACCTACGGAAACTACTTTAAACAAATTACCAAATCCCGAGGACCCCTTAAACCGAAACCAAGAACTTTTTATTCTCGTGCGAAGCTGTCCAACTAAAACCAAAATAATGTGGCAAGACATAGTAGATATTAACAAAGTATACAGTGCTTTAAATTATTTAAAAGAGAATAACATTCATTACGCAAACATAGTCTTGCCACAGAATTCAACAAGTTTATTGGACAATCTTGACCAAACTCTAACCCACGATATTGCAGTACATGAAAATGATCTAGAAGTAGAAAAGCAGTACTCAATTCTCACTCAGGTAACCGAAGATAAAGAAGATATTTATGAAGAGTATACAATATATCCTCTACACGAAAAAAAACAAAATGGTACAGCTTCCACGCTCTATCAGATGCTTAAAGTTAATGCAGCGCCAATCGATAATCGCAATAAGGATTTAGACACGTTATCCTTTCCAGATTTATTTAATGAGGGCAAATATGGTCAGTTTTATGATCGCGAAACTAAAATCACAAGTGCCGAATTCATAAAGTCTCGCTTAACTTCTAAAGATTCACGATTCAGACTGAACCAGCAATATTTGTTTTATTTATTGAATGACGCTAATTGGAGACAGTTAAATGCAGGTATATTTTATAAGTTAAACGTAACGAATCTCAACCAAAAATTGACAGCTCAACAATATTTAGATAAGATAGAGAAAGGCGAACTGGAAGGAGATCTGATGGCAATATTCAGTCGACTACGTAACACTGAACAATTTTGGAAAAAACCTAGAAGCGATGTTGTGTGTATGACTCGTCACTACGGACCGGCCACTTGGTTTTTAACTATCAGTCCTTCTGAGTGGAGGTGGACGGAGCTCGGAGATTATATTAAACAAATCAATGGACCCGAAGTGCGAAACAAATCCACTAGTGAGTTAGTGGCGATGGATCCAGTTTCAGCGTCACGGTTCATAGATATTAAATTTAAGGCAATGTTAGAATTTTTAACATCACCTGAGGCACCTTTAGGAGAAATTGAACATTATTTCTGGCGACGTGAATACCAGTCTAGGGGTTTACAGCACTTTCATCTAATGCTGTGGGTAAAAAATGCGCCAGTGTTACAAGAGTCGACTACTGATGAAGTGGCAGAGTTTATAAATAAATACGTAACTTGTGCTGTTCCAGACAAAAAAGTGTCGCCAACATTATACGACCGCGTTATCAATAATCAAAAGCATAAACATAACTCCTATTGTTTGCGAAAGAAAAAACTAAATCGAGTTTTTCTACTGTTTGTAGATTTGGATTTCCTCGGCCAGTGGGCGAATCTTTAACGATTAAGAGTGTAACTGAGTCTATCGCGGCTAGAAAAACTTTAACATCTAATCGGCTCTACAATATACCTCGGAAAGAAGAATCTCGTTACATTAACGATTACAATCCAGCGATACTTCTTGCTTGGAATGGCAACATGGACTTGCAGTATGTAGGAGAAAAAACAGCAGTTTTAAATTATTATATTACTAAATATACAACTAAGGGCGAAAAAAGTCATGCAGTGGACACTTTCGATAGTATAAACTCTACCAAATCTCTCGCTAGTAGGCTCTTTAATGTTGGTCTTCGAGCTCTTAATAATAGAGAATGTGGTGCTCTTGAAGCCAGTGATACACTCTTAGGAATATCTCTTTATGGCACCGATCCGCAGACTACAATCCGATGGCTTGACGTAAATATGTATCGCAATCGAAGAGTAAAAACCAAAAAAGAGATAAACCAACTTGAATCAGATTCTACCGATATTTTCTTTCAATCTTGGGTTGATAATTATTATCCTCAACGTCCTAAGGATTTAGATAGTATGAATTTATATAATTTCGCTAGGTGGTTTGACATAGTTTCGACTCCACCCTCTTCAGGGCCAGGGGTACAAATATATAAATTATCATCTAATAAATATTTAAAGAAACGACAGAGACCTTATTTAATAAATCATTATACTTACGATGTTAATAAGCACCCAGAAAAATATTATTTTTCGCTATTGTTAATGTTTTTACCGTGGCGAGATTTAACTGTACTGAAGGCTGGTCAAAGTACTTACACTGAAGCCTTCAATCTTCTGAAAAATCAAATTAAAGACGGACTTGATTATGGAGAAATGCAGACAGAATTCTTAAATAACATAGAGAGAGCATTCGAAATGATTGAAGAAAAAGTGGGAGAAATCGAAAGAAATCGACAGGAAGAGGATCAGGAAGATGACGGTATAGAGAATCCGTTGGATTTCTTGCCAGTTGAAGCTGTAAATGCAATGGAAGATTTTAGAAATGCTAAAGATTCGGTATCAGAAGATGAGCTCGAAAAAATGACAAAAGGTTTGAATGTCGACCAAAAACGCATTTTCGATACAATTTGTAGAGCTTTATTAGACAAAAACGCCATTTTGAGATTATTTGTCAGTGGTACAGGCGGCACTGGGAAAAGTTATTTAATTAACACTATTAAAAGTTGGGTTAAAAAACGTTTAGAAAAATTAGTAGCCGTTGCAGCTCCCACTGGCATTGCCGCTTTTCATGTAAACGGTCTCACCATACACCGGCTACTCCAGCTGCCAGTAGAACACGGAAGCAGTCCGAAGTACACTCCTTTATCAGACCAAGTGTTAAAAGTTTTAAGAAGTCATTTAAGCAATGTAGTTCTTTTGATTATTGATGAAGTTTCAATGATTTCCAACGTTACATTAATGTTTATTCATCTACGGTTAACTGAAATTTATGACACTAGTGATGTGGAAGACGGCTAGTTTGGAAGAATTAATATTGTGTTATTTGGAGATCTGCTCCAGCTGCCACCAGTGCGACAACTTTCGCCATTCGAAGATATGAAGTGGTCTGATGTGCAAAAATTATTAGGTTCTCTTAGTGCACCGAATTTATGGAAACAACTATTTTCATACGACGAATTAATGATTAACACAGACAAAAACACGACCATCTCTTCGGCGAAATATTGAATCGTATAAGAATGGGTGTCGTAACGACAACAGATCATCATACGTTAGCTCATAGACTCCTAAAATTAACTTCCCGAAATCAAAATGACCGGCTTAAAGAAATTATTGACTATTTTAAATTACTACCTGATAATACTGTTTGTTTATTCCCTACTAAAAATATGTGTAACCAATTTAATAATGCAATGTTGGAAAGTATGGAACAACCGGAAATTAAATTGAATTCAATCGATGAAATAGACTGTCCAAGGTATTTAAACAAGCGAGCAAAGGAAGTGCTCAAAAAGAACGAGGATGATTCATCATTAACCGCTGGATTAGAAAACGTTATCACGATCAAATTAGGTGCACGGGTTATGTTGCGTAGGAATATAGATGTTAGTAAAGGGCTAGTGAATGGCTCTATTGGAGTCATACAGAAAATAAACTGGGATGTCGATAAAAACAATAGTGCACGTAAAATTATTATCAAATTTAATAATTTAACTTATGAACTAGAACGTGTCAAGACTAAGTTTCAGATATTAAATAATGTATATATTCACCGGGAACAGTTCCCTATTTGCTTAGCTTACGCTATTACCATCCACAAATCGCAAGGACTTAGTCTGGACAGCGCTCTTCTCGACATAGGCACTTCGATATTTAGCAGAGGACAGGCCTACGTTGCGCTCTCCAGAGTTAAAACACTAGACGGAGTACACCTTATTAATCTAGACCCTAGTCAAATTAAGGCACAAGATAGTTCTATAGTAGAATATAACCGCCTGAGATCGTTATATCGCCCGGACTTGGCTAATTTAAGCATAAACAGGAAGCGCATTAAGAAGGTAGCAGATAATGAATGGGCAATGCGCACTATTATCTCTAACATTCAAGAGAATGTAGACAATAGTATACAAAAGAAAACCACGCAGCGGAAACGCAAGTTTCATCAAGTTTTCAAGTAATGATATCCCACCAAAAACATAAATGTAAAAAAGGAGAGCCAAGTTCAATTCAAAAATTATGCTTGGCTGAGGGCTTCGCCACAAAAAGAATGGAGATCTAAATGAGTGCCAAGTTCTATGCAAAATTGAAATATGTATTTATAGGAACAAAATAACTTTATGAACAAGTATTAAACTCTATTTCTTTGCTTTATTGGATATCTATAACAATTGCTGTTATTTAAAAATGTGAGATCTTAAAGTAGGTTAGATTTGACTTGTCCAGTTTTCATTACATCAGTCATTTTATAAACTTATTCAACATTTTAATTCTGATAAAAACCTTATGTATTTAATGTATATGTATACATATGTATATAAAAACTTTACAAACGTTCTTCATGCCTAAACCAGTAACAGTATAAAAGTGAAGTACATATATGAGATTCAATGAATAAACAGGTAGCGTATTAAAAAGGTAGCAGATAAAGAATGGGCAATGCGCACTATTATCTCTAACATTCAAGAGAATGTAGTCAATAGCATAGAAAAGAAAACCACGCAGCGGAAACGCAAGAAAAAACATTAGATTTCAATACCTGCCTAGTTTTCTTTACAAAAAGTAATGATATCCCAGCAAAAACATAAATGTAAAAAAAGAGAGCCAAGTTCAATACAAAAATTATGCTTGGCTGGGGGCTTCGCTGCAAAAAGAATGGAGATCTAAATGAGTGCCAAGTTCTATGCAAAATCGAAATATGTATTTATAGGAACAAAATAACATTATGAACAAGTATTAAACTCTATTTCTTTGCTTTATTGGATACCTATAACAACTGCTTTATTTAAAAATGTGATATCTTAAAGTAGATTAGATTTGACTTGGCCAGTTTTTATCAGAATTAAAATGTTGAATAACTTTATAAAATGACTGATGTAATGAAAACTGGCCAAGTCAAATCTAATCTACTTTAAGATATCACATTTTTAAATAAAGCAGTTGTTATAGGTATCCAATAAAGCAAAGAAATAGAGTTTAATACTTGTTCATAATGTTATTTTGTTCCTATAAATACATATTTCGATTTTGCATAGAACTTGGCACTCATTTAGATCTCCATTCTTTTTGCAGCGAAGCCCCCAGCCAAGCATAATTTTTGTATTGAACTTGGCTCTCTTTTTTTACATTTATGTTTTTGCTGGGATATAAATTACATTAAAAACCTGACAAAAAGGGACCAGTTTAAGATCATCAAAAATTTTGGACTTAAAGGCATTAGGGCAAGTTTTGCATGGAGATGAGTCACATTTTTAAAATTTAAAATTGGAAGGACGAGACTATAGGTAATATGATGACGGCCCAGGAATATTCCTATACATATTCCTGTACCGGGCAATGTGGGTTGACAAAGTATTTTTGCCAGGCACTAGATTCTTACTTAGAACATTCACAATTTAAGAGTGATTTTCATGGAACATGTTTTAATGAATTTTTAAATTAAATTCAAAACCTTCTAACCAAACATTTTTCAAAATTTGTTTAATTCTAGATAAGACATAGCATTCAATTTATACAAAATTTGAAATGATTTGATTAAATTATATTAAATCTTTTTTTTTTTTTTCAAATAAAGTTTTAAAACTGGAATTAATTTTATAGTTAATTACATTAATAAAACTTACCAAACATTGAAATTTAATTAATTCTTGATTAATTCAATTTAATCCATATTTAAAATTTTAACTTTATTGAATTAAAACATATCAACAAATTATAAATTACTAATTTACCTTGGTTATATATCAACATAATAAAATATATAAATTATTTACAAAATCTTCCAATCTTAATCAAATATCATCTCGAAACATAAGGAAGAATTAATATATATATATATATATACATATATATGTGTGTGTGTGTGTGTGTGTGTGTGTGTGTGTGTGTGTGTGTGTGTGTGTGTGTGTGTGCGTGCATGTATATAAATGATAGATAACTTAATAAAATTCAACCTTAAAATTTTAACGCTTAATAGATACATGTCAATACCAACACAACAAAAATAAAACTGATTGTAACACATTGCTAAAACAAGCACTAAAATGTTTCGATACATGTTAAGTTCCAGTAAGAGTCAAAAACAGTTGAAATTACTTACGCCCACACGGAGAAAGTAAATAAAGGACCAAAGAAAAAATAATTGGAATAAGATATGGAGTAATTTTTGGAAGAATAAATGCTTAAAATTAGAAGTAATAGCTCATCAGGGGACAAGTACTTCATAAATCTGTGAAAGCTGCAACGATTTCGTAAAACAATATAGCTAAACATAGCAAAAGTTATATTGTTCGAGTCCCGATCGAGCAGCCAAACCATTTTGAATGAGAAATGAAATGAACTAAAATATTATATACATATATATATATATATATATATATATATATTACTTCATTTAATAATGAAGTAAATTCATCACAACATTGCAATGAACGTAATTCTATAGATATAAAGAGATATTAATTTACCTCATTACACCACTATCATATTTCAATAGGTTATTCGCAATAGCATTTTGTTTTCTTAATTATTTATAATGTTACATAAGCAATAGCATTATTTATTTATATTTTCTTACTTTTGTTATATTCCGTATAATTATAATTTCCATTATATTTGTATCAACGTACTATCGATAATCTCATACTGTACTTCTTTAAAAACAATCTTCATACGTGTAATAAATTTAATACCAATTTCTTAACTTTAATTGAAATTTAAAAAGACTGTGGGTAACTTTTAAAGCTAAATCATTACTTGGAAGCAATGAAATTCTTATTTAATAAAATTGTATATTAGAAAAATAATAATAATAACAATAAAAGGAAATATGTCATCTTGAAAAATGAAGAAACAATCATTTATCGTCAGGTTCAACGAGTGGAATATATATCTAAGTTTTTCAGTTCTCTTTTCTAGGACCTTAAAAGGAGGAAGGCATATAAATTTATCGCATCATTTATTTCTTTTATAGAGATCTTTAAACTGTCAAAAGTAACACGCAAAGGATATTTAAGCCTAATGAATGTAATTAAGATCATATTACGTTGAACGGAATAGGGAAAAAAATGTCATTTATGGTTCATTAACATGAATAGATTCTTTCTTGTATTTCAATCGTTACATAATCGTTGACATGTGTGTCAGATGGTGGTTGGTTGGTTGTAGGATTTAAGGCCGATTGACTCCTGATGTGTCCTAGGCCTAGGGGGGAGTGCCCTCCGTGGGGGTCTTTCTAAGGGGTCCTAGCCCGTATTTACGCAAGTTTCGGAGGAAACCACGGAAAACTCCGAACGGCTAGGTCGATGAGCGCGACCTGGGATCGAACCCGGCACCTCGCATCTACCAGCTTTGAGCGCAGAACCGCTCGGCCGCTGGTGGGCGTGTCAGATGGTGGAAAACTTTTATTTAAGATCGTAATGTTAATAAAACATTTTTATTTTTATTTTTATCTTTTGACAACTTGATTTTTTGTAAGCTTTAACGCTTAATATTTCTAACGAGGGAGGGGGGGGGGGGGAACCTCTCGTTAAGCTCACTATGAATTCCAATTTTAACACTTGCTTGAAATTTAATGCATATTATCTTACACGTTCTTTTCTTAATTGCTAGTTTTAATATATATATAGGGGGAAGTTAGATAAAACGGGATAGTCTGACAAAACGGGATACGTCGCCTAGGGACCTGTCTAGTACTGCTATCGAGCGGACGACGACAGAAACTTGTTCTCGGCCGTCATTACACCATTCTCAGTTCGTCCCGCCTCGAGACCACTAGTTGATGGAAAGTTGTAGCTCGTAGAACTTTTTTACTCTGATTTCTTGGAACTTTCTACATTTACATGCGTTGTTTTCTAGATTATACTGCCTACATATATGGGAATACAATTCCAGTGAGTATTACATTTGATTAAGCATTTATTAACGAACATTCTCATGTGTAATCTATCTAATTTTCCTTTCACGTTTAGGCATCAGTCATGTTTGTTTTGAAAAGTGTCGGAGTTGGACAAAACGGGACACTTATGAGCTGGATAAAACGGGATACATTTTTTTTTATGTCGCATATTCGTCACTCTTATGTTTGTATTTCCTCGAGTGAAGGAAAACCCACGACTCATGGATGATGCTTTTCCAGTATCATTTGCAGTATATCACAAGACCGGCTGGATCACGAAAGAGACCTTCATTGTTTGGTTTAAAAAAATCGTAGAATTTTCCAACCCTGCCCATGAGAAGCTAGTGCTGTTGCTACTTGATGGACACAACAGTCACACCAAATGTTTGGAACTTGTAAATTTGGCAAGAGAAAATAATGTAACCATCCTAACCTTCCCCCCACATACAACTCATCGCCTTCAGCCCCTGGATGCCAGTTTCATGGCTCCACTGAGCACGTATTACGAACAAGAAGTTCAAAGGTGGCTGTTTAAACATCCAGGTAGGTGCGTCACAATTTACGAAGTTGCAAAACTGTTCAACGCAGCCTATTCACGGGCAGCTGTTGCAGAAACTGCCGTTAAAGGGTTTAGAAAAACTGACTAAAGTCCTTACAATCCTGACGTCTTCCCAGATCACTTGTTTGCACCCTCTGTCACCACAGACCACCCTACGTCAGACCTGCAGCAAGAACCTCCAGGAGTTGGGCACCAGACTGATATGAGCAAAGACCAAGAGCAACCTTCAACTTCTTCAAGGGACATCGTAGAAGTAGACCAACCAACAAACTTGTCAGGAGACAGCCTATGTCCAGACCAACCTGCAACATCCTCAGGGAAGAAAGGATTAGAACTCTCTTGTTATTGATCTAAGCTACCATTTTCCATCTCTCCAAAGTTTGTTCTGCCTGTACCTCAAGTAAAATGTCCTCGCCCAGAAAAAAGGGCTGATAAGGGAAAGAAGAAAACTGTAGTATTAGCATCATCTCCATATAGGAGTAAGTTAGAAATGGAAGAAAAAGAAAGGACGATTAACTACAAGAAAGAACCAAGAAAATTGAAGAAAAGGCTGCTAAGAAATCCCTCTTAAAAATTCCAAAAGAGAAGTTTGTATGTAAAGGAAAGGTGAAAAGAGGATGAAAAAGAGCTACCAGGTCCAATCAAACCTAAAAGTAGGCCTACAAAAGATTCCGAAGGAAAGCCTAATCCTGATATTAAAAGTCAAAACATAGAAAAGTTTAATAAACCTTCACCAAGCAGCCAAGAATTCATGTCGTCATCGTCTGAAAATGAAACAGAGGGAGGAGAAACCTGCATATTTTGTAATGCACTGTACGTCGACTCTAAGGCTGGTTAAGGTTGGATCCAATGTTCTGGATACCAAGAATGGGCTCACGAAGCGTGTTCTAATGCCGACGAAGAGGACGACACCTTTATATGCGACTTTTGTTCTGCTATAGGCCAAAATAAAAGGTCTTTCCCATTTTGTAAATAATAACATAAAAAAACTCTTATTTCAAGTCTCTGGTTACTGAAGGCATTGTTCTTTCAAGCAGAAATTTCGCTTTACAGGTTTTTGCCAGTTAATTATGCTTTTCAGTTAGTTTTACACAAAAAATTAAACATTGTAATCCCTATCCCGTTTTGTCCAACCCAGGTATGCTAAAACGGAATGTGTAAGAGTTTGGTAAATAATTTTTTTTACTATTTCACAGTCATTAAAATTAGTTAAAAATATGTTTTTAGTGTGCTTCAATAAATGTTGTAGTTATAAAAAAATTAATATATTTTCCGTAGTAAAGAAAAACAAGAATGGTATTCCGTTTTGTCCAACTTTCCTCATTATATATATATATATATATATATATATATATATATTCAAATGCATTTTTATCGCAATTTATAACAATTTTTTGTTTGTTTGTGTGTTTATGTGTATGTTGTTCACTTTCTAAGCAAACAGCAAAATACAGAGCTACAGAATTTTGCATGGAAGTCCATTTGAACTTCTCACAATGTACCTCGAAGTCTGATTTTCGATTTTTTTTTTTTTTTTATGAACATGTTGAGAGCTACGCTAATTCTTAAGGAAATCCCTGTCAGACAACGTGCGCTGTTTAGAAGCGCGTTATGTTTACCGTGTTTCAATAAAGTCCATTAACATGCCTTCATAATATAATCCTGTAATAAACAAAAATTAAATAAATTTTAAATAAATTGTCAAAAGTTTTGGGCAGTAATAGTGATAGAAATGAGCTGTAAAAATTTGGAAACCCATATTTTTGATGATGCCCGTTCTATTCGTGCAAAAATTAATGTATCGCATAATAATTCACAACTTTTTAAAACATGAATTCATTAATAATTTGCATAATTCAAGATATGTTTTTCAGTCAAAAATATGCATAGAATATGTTTGAGTCACTTCATTCTAACGCATAAAACAGAAACAAAAAAAAAATGAATCTAGTAATTGTTTGGGAAGATATGAATTAATATTTCACACAATCGTTTAACAGTAGCATCCCCTATTTTGACAAATTATAATTCTATAAAAAATTTGAGAGAAACATATAAACTGCACCATTTTCCTGGCTCATTTGATCCAAATTACCCCCAAAAAATTGTCAAAAATGCGGTTTGTTATTGAAAAAAGTTAAGTTGATGCCAGTTTTAATACGTAAACGACTCCAAGCAAAATCTAATTATACCGCTATAAAGCAATCGATCGCCATCAGTTGCAATTTTCTACACTAACTTACGGCGAAATTAGTCGGGGGTGGCGTTTTTTTTATGACTATATACATGGACCATTTGGAAAAACTGGCAACCTTTCAATAAATGTTGGGTTTTATAAAGGTTTAACTGGATAGAAACAATCCGAATATAAGTTTCGTCTTTTTTTTTTTTCTTTCGCAGAGAAGGTGGAATGCAAAGTGAAACTAATTGACATACTTGAATTCTGCTCAGTTCCTAAAGTTCTTGACGTTTTATGTCGAGTCTTTGCTTAGAGAAATAAAACCTCTGCTGATATATATAGCGGAAACCCGTGTACCTAGGGCATCTTTTTTTTCAATGCCCAAAAACAGAGCTTTTGACCTGTTTAAAATTATCAAACTGATATGTATATATCTTTAGGACTAATTACTTTAAATCGGGATTAATATAAATACGTAAAATAATAAATTCCGACAAATAGAAGGTTAACAAAAAAATAAAAAACTTTACTCAGGGCCCTAGGTACAACACCTTCATTGTACCTGGGGCCAGACCTCATTTTACCTAGGGTCGCTTTTTTTCAATGCCAAAAATGTTGAAAAATAGTCATGTAAAAGTCAGGAAATTTGGAAAATTCTAATGTTAGCCACCCTGTAATAGAAATTTTCTGAGTAATTTTAGTGATTTTTAAAAGTGCGTGCACATGGCATATGGATTAGTTGTATAATAATTAACTTAAAATAGCATTAATAGTACCCTAAAGCATAATTTAAAATATTACTAACTCTGTTTTGTTAGAATTTTACATAAAGTTTCACGTATGAAATATACACGCAGAATTTATTAAACAAAATAATAATAATTAAATTGTTTAAATTTTCTAATACACGTTTGTACACCTGAATGTTTGTACTTTAATGTCCTGTAAAGGATTTTTTTGCGCAAATCTACGCCTTTACAAAATAAACGGACTTCAACATTTTATGATCCACTTTACGAATTCAAAAATTGCTGTATCACAATAGATAATTTCTTAAATCTCTGAAGATAGGTTTTATATTTTTTATTATAATATAAAATTTAGATGAATTTTTTCAATAAAACTGATTTTAAAAATTTTAAATTTCTGCTACTTTTGTAAAACTTTATAAGAATAATTAGTATAATTAACAAAAAGTATCCTTATGGGAATTTCACAAAATTTTGCAAATATAAATAAATATAATGCTTCTACATCTATAATAAGTTAAGAATTTTGTATGGCTTTAAATTTTGCATATAAATAAGAGAGAAGCCTGCAATAAATGACAACTGTTTGAAAAGTAACTAATTTAAAAATATTCAGCCATGAGTGTTCCACAGGGCTTTTCAAATAAATATGAGCAAAATCTACTTTTAATAAATTAAAGAATTAAATACCTTTTATATTTATTTTTCTTTAATGGTATTTAAAATAACCATTGGGGCATAAACTATGGTACCATATATCCTAGAAATTCAAGGATTGTTTTTTCTTGAAATTGTTTATTTTAAGCTCTGAAAATTTTTTGCATGGAAATTGTTTATCATAATTATTATGTTTTTGGTCCTTAGAATAAAAAAAATCTGGATAGATTCAACTCGACTTTCCTAACATTAAGTAATTAACGGTTGTATAAATAAAGTAAGAGATGTCATTAACAAAAGAGAAAATTCTAATAGGATATATGAGTATTTTTCTCTATATAGTATGTTGTTTAAATTAACGCTATTGCCCTTCAAATAATTTGAAAGCCCATAGATCAATGATAAAGAAATTTATTTTGCTTTCCTGTAAAACTCTATAAGTGTTAGACTCACCAAAATTCACACAGCTCGTGTAAAGGTGATCTATAACATGTACAGTCGGTAACAAAAGTCTCCGAACACTAGCAAAAATTCCTGTATAAAAAAAGTACACTTAATGCAGTTTTGTTAAATAAATTCTTGTCGAATCATGTTCTTAAGTCTCTCTAAAAACAGGATTCGACAAGGATTTATTTAACAAAACTGTATTAAGTGTACTTCTTTTATATAAAAATTTTTGCTAGTGTTCGGAGACTTTTGTTACCGGCTGTATATAAATTTTCAGCTCAATCGGATGAGACGTTTAGACGCTATCGCACTTTAAATAATTTGAGCCCATAAATCACAATGATTTCTTGGTGTCCCTGTAAAAAGACTATAAGTGCTAGATTCTCCAACATTCATACAGCTCGTATGAAGGTGATCTATGACATGTATATAAATTTTAGACTCAATCGGATATAGCGTGTAGACGCTATTGTACTTTCACGAATTTGAGCCCGTAGGACACAAAGAATTATTCGTTGTGATCCCTGTAAAAAAAAAAAAAAAAAAAATGTGCATATGAATAACAAAATTTTGTTTTCATTATGATTTATACAAAATAAATGTATTAAAATATGGTTTATGTTTATAGATATACCTCGCATAGAACGCAATATTTTGAAATTCCCTCGGGTGTCCCTATACACAAACCAGTGGTACACTTACTCCATTTTCAATAGGAAACATCCTATTGTGAGCTTGAATAACATATGTAAGTTTCAAGGAATTATATAAATATTTTTCGGGATTTAGAGTGCGGATAGACAGATAGACAATGTGAACTCATAACTTTGTGAACTTCTAACTTTGTTGGTAAAAATCATATAATAAATCTTCGTTACACGCTTTATGGTTTAATTTCCTTGTATGAGTCCACCTGTACTTTCGAAATTGTAAAACTTTATCTCTAAATCTTTATTGAAATTCTAAAACTTTATCTCTAAATCCTTATTTGTAGATCTAAAGTATAAAAATGTTTGTAATGAAACATGGTATTCCTTTCAGTTTCGTATATTATAGTAATTTATACATAAATATATCAAAAAAATTAATCCATGCAACCTTAAAATATCGCAATTATGTCCGCAATCGGCTATACTTCCATCCACTCTGCGCCGTGATCTCAGGAATTCGAATATGGGGTCAAAAACAGGTGTTGCTTTTGAAGGAAATGAAGTTGGTGCATATCTTAATATGTAAACGACCCTTAATGTTCCTGCCACAATTTACGGCAAAATTAATTGCGAAATATATGTATATTATAACTGTACAGTTATGTTCCTCACTTAAGGAGCTCACATTTTGTAAGACCATAATTTAATTTTTCCTTTAATCTGAAATAGACCGCTGTCCACCACGTAAATGAGGTTAACATATCTCTGTGGGCAAAGAGATGAAATGTGATAAGATCGCATATTTCCAAATGCGCATACATATAAATGAAGTTCAAGCTTGAAGGAGGGAATTTTCTGTCACGCCCATATTTAACTAATAAATATAACTGCAATGGCTTCTAAATGAATCATCTTAAAATGATAAAAATAAAAATACTAAACCTAGCAAAGACTAAAAGTGAAAAGCTAAAATGAGCATTTCTCGCCAAGAAACTTTAATCGTATTTTATAAACTAACTAGCAGACTCTGCTCACTCCGCTGGTCACTATATTTAAATAAATTAAAAATCTGGAGTGACTCCATTCGTTACGAACATTAAGTAATTAAAGATTGCATAAATAAATAAAAGTAAGAGACGTCGTTTAATAAACAAAAGAAAAAAAAAAATTATAACAGGACGTCAAATAAAAAAAAATTATAATAGCCGTTAAATAAGCAAAAGAAAAAATTTTAATAAAATTCTAAATTATTAAACAATGTACTATATAGAAACAAATTATATTATTTTTCTCTATATAGTATGCTTAATTTAACGCTATTGCCCTTCAAATAGTAATTTGATTCCATAGACCATAATGATCAAGAAATTTTTTGTGCCCCTTCAAAAATTTATAAGTGCAAGATTAATCAAAATCTATAAAGTTTGTGCGACGGTGACCTATAACAAGTATATAAATTTCCAGCTCAATCGGGCTGTGTTGTGTTGTGGGGATTAAGGCTGATTGACTGCACTAGGGTCCTAGGCCTGAGGAGAGTGCCCTCCGTGGGGTCTTTCTGAGGGGTCCTAGCCCATATTTACGCAAGTTTCGGAGAAAACCACGGAAAACTTCGAACGGCTAGGCTGACGAGTGCGACCTGGGATCGAACCTGGCACCTCACGTCTACCAACTTTGTGCGCAGAACTGCTCGGCCGCTGGTGAATTCAGCTCAATCGGATAAGGCATTTAGGCGCTATTCCAGTTTAAATAATTTGAGCCCATAAGCCATAATGATAAAGAATTTTTCTTGTGTCCTTGTAAAAAAAAGCTGTAAAGGTTAGATTCTTCAAAATCCATACAGTTCGTCTGACGGTGATTTATAGAACGTATATTAAATTTAGCTCAATCGGATAAGGCGTTTAGACGCTATCGCACTTAAAAGAATTTGAGCCCATAGAACATAATGATAAAGAATTTTTTCGTTGTTTCCCTGTAAAAAAAACTATAGTGCTGGATTCAGCAGAGTTTATACAGTTCCTTCAATGGTGACCGATAACATGTGTATAAATTTTAAACTCAATGGAATAGGGCGTTTAGACGCTATCGCATTTTCAAAAACTTCATTAAAATCATGACATTAAATCATTACCTTAATTCATTAAAATTTTTATGAAATTTTTATATTTTATTTTTATTTTTATTATTATTATTTACAATGAGCAATACCTAAAACAACTAAATAGGAAATCACTCAAATAACTTATAAAGAATTCTTGCCCAGCAGTACTAAAAAACAAATCTAAAATAATAAGCATTTACTTTTACACTCAAAATCTAAGGTGAAATTTCTGAGTAAACAGTGTGAAACTAGAACGAAAAATCATGCAATTCCTTTACATTATAAGCACTTTACAAATGTATGGAACTGTGACATCGTGTTTAATCTTTAATGCCTTCATGATGATTCCTTATAAAAACATTTTTGAAAAGAAGAAAAACTCGCAAAAAAAACTGTTACTTTATGAATTCAAAAGTAATTTTCAAGGGTAATTCAAGGCAATTTTCAAAAAATATTTTAGGAAATTCTAGCATAAATACTGTATTTAGGGGGGGGGGGAGAGGGGGTTGATAATTGATAGAGGGTAATTGATAATTCGTAAAAATATAACTGGGATTGTTGGTAAAATTTACTTTTCAAGGTAAATTTTACCAACAATCAGAAGATTTAGCCATGGGCTCTCCTCTCTCACCAATTCTCACTGATATTTACAATGCATCATTTCGAAAATTTTCTCTTTGAAAAAAAAAAAATATATATTTTTTTTTGCACCCGCTATGTAGAGGATACTTTCACTTTGATTGACATTTCTCAACACAATACTGATGACGTATTACAGATAATAAATTCACTTGAGAATAATATCCAAATAACATACGAAATTTTAAACAATGGTTCACTCCTTTTCCTTCATACCCTGGTCTCTCGCACTGAAAAAGGTTTCTGCACTACCATTTGTAGTAAAAAATTTTTCTGTTTCATTACCCATGCTTGTTCATGTATTCCACCTATCCAAAAAATGGCCACTTTTATACTTTTGTCAATCGTGCCTTTAACTTTTTTTCTTATACTGAATCCTTCCACTTTTAAATCAAGTATCTAAAAGCGGTTGCTGTTGACAGAGCTTACAACCCTTCCATTATTGATAAAGCTCTGTTTAAATTACAACATCCCCATAATTCACGTCCTTCTACGTCTAAGTCCAGTATCAGTATTGTTTTATCTTTTTTTCCTAAATCTAGTTTTGCCATAGCTAAAGTTCTAAAAAAAATATGACTTTAAAATAATTTTCTCACCCACAAGCGAATTAGCCCTTTCTATGTTAAAAGACCCTATTGATGTGCATATAGTATTCCTTGTCAATGTGGACAATCATATATTGGTCAAACAAAACGTAAACTTAAATTTCGTCTTGAAGAACACATGGGTAATATTCAGAAACAGGAAATAAACAAATCAGTCACTGCTAAGCATTGCTGGGAGAATAACCATACTTTTAACTTTAATTCAGCTAAAATAATCTGTCGGCCTAAACACTTACATGAACTTTATTTTCTAGAAGCTTCCCATATCTATAAAAATCATAAAAATATCATTAATTGCGATTTCGCTGTACCCCCCTCTCTCGGGTTGTTAGAAATATTATTCAAAATCCCCATATTTTTTATTTTTACATAACTTTCTACATCGCAAATTCCTATTGTTTAACACCTCCAGTTTCTTAAATTCCTGTTGGATATGCTATTCCGACTCTAAAATTCGCTTCACTATCTCTATATAAGTGCAATAATCCACCTCGTCACTCTTCACTGATAACGGTACGCTTTACTCTACCGAAACTGCAGTTTGCGTATATTTTTACTTTCTTCTATATTCAATAGAAGAAAGTATTGGATTCGTAAAAATTTTCGACCTAGGGTTTTTGATGGATTTACACGTTTTGAGAGCTGTAGAACACGATTTGACCATTTTTAGAAAATGTCTGTCTGTCTGTCTGTCTGTCAGTCTGTGTGTGTGTGTGTGTGTGACAAAATTTTGTGGCAACTATATCTCAGGAACTACTGCACAGAATTTCATACAAATTGGTATGTAGTTGCACCTTGACATAAATTAGTGCCTATCAACTTTTGGTAAAAATTGTCTTACAGGTTGCGTTGCCATCCCGCTTTTTCTAAATTTTTAACATGGTGATATAGGACAAAATTTTGTATAAATGTACATAAAGAGAATTATTTTTTAGTAATCATTATGCAATTTACAAGAATTATTTATAATAGAGATAGTCAACTGGGAAAATTTTTTTGTATGTGTAGGAGCCTCGTTAACCCCCTGGGGGGGAAGTCCCCCCTCGAGAGGAGTAAATTTTCAAGATGGGTATCTTTCGAAAGGTCTCGTCAATACCTTTAAAACGAATGGTTGAACTATAAATCTGTGATAATTTAAAACAAATTTATCGATTTTTTTTACTTTTTACAAGAAAAAACTTAGAAAAAAATCGTAATAAAAAAAAAAAAAAAAAAAAAAAAAAAAAATTAAACGAAATTTAACCAAACTTGGTATTTAGTTGACCCCTGACATAAACTGGTGCTGAATAGATTTGGGGATCAATCGCTCAACAGGAGGCGCTGTGATCGTATTTTTTTCTAAATTTTTAACATGGCAGAATAAGACAAAATTTCGTATAAATGTACATAATGAGAGCTATTCTTAACCTGTGATTGTAAAATTAATACGAATTATTGATAATAGAAGTAGTTAATTAGTAAAAAAAATTGTGCATGTGGGGGCATCGCTTACCCCCTCGGGGTGAAGTACCCCCACGAGGTAGTAAGATTTCAAGATGGGTATCTTTCGAAAGGTCTCGTCAATACCTTTAAAACGAATGGTTGAACTATAAATATGTGATAATTTAAAACAAAGTTATCGATTTTTGTTACTTTTAACAACAACAACAAAAAAAAAAAAAAAAAAAAAAAAAAAAAATTTGGATTTTTTTTTTTTTTTTTTTTTTTTTTTTTTTTTTAAAACATTGTTAAGTGAATTTGTATGGAAAAATATAGAAGAAAGTCTTGTGGTGGCCACAACATACTAGTTTGCATTGGCGTTTTCAAAGTTGTATAAATATTTAATTTCTGTGCAACGTCAAGTCTGGTTATATATAGTGATATACATTTGAGATTCACCCAGTTTAATGTAAATTCATGAAAGTTTATTAATGACATAAAAATTATACCTAATAATACATGATATTTAAAAAATAATAATAATAATCGCACAAAAAGGTTTTGTATTTTATATTATCCAAACTCAATTAGAGCAAACGATGTTGCAAATAAATTCATAAGATAGAATACGTATGATAAAAACTACGCTCCTTTAAAGAATAAATGAAGAATGTTTACATAAAGGAATTTATATATAAATTTTGCATTTTTGTACTCGAAAGTTCTTTATTACGTAATTAAAGTAGTCCTACTTCCAATCTAATGATGGCTTGCGCTTCGAGAAAACGTTTTGGTACTTTAAAGAATGTACCTTAAAATTTGTATACTTTCTGTTTTTTTTTCTTTCCCCCCTTAATAAGGTTTTGTTGATTGTTGATACAAAACAGTACTTTTGATTGTTGCTAAAATACAGATTTTAGACAAATGCGATCCTATTTGAAACAAAGTACTGTATTTTGCATTTTGGTACATCGCTCTACCGTCATTAGATATAGGGACATACGGCTGAAAGTGGATTACAAATCACTACGAACATCCGTTCCAGAACCGGGGTTCGAATCCGGCTGCTGGCAACTGAAGGTCAGAGCGTTAACCATTCGGCCAACAAATGAACATTATATTATGTGAAAAACAGACTTTAAAAAGGTGATTAAAAAATGATGCTCATTTATATACCTTTTGATGTAGATGTACATTGGAATCTCTTCTTGAATTATTTTAACTGTAAATTTCACTTTTTTAACACTTTCCAACAAGGTTGAAAAGTGTTTATGACTTCGGTTTGTCTGTCTGTCTGTTCGTCTGTCTGTCTGTCCGTCTGTCTGTCTGTCCGCGCTCTAACTCCCGTAAATATTTATGGAATTTCTTGAAACTGATATATGTTACTCAAGTTCACTATCGGACGGTCCCTATTGAAAATGGAGTTTATATCTCTACTGGTTTGTGTACAGGGACACCCGAAAATATTTCAAAGCATTGTGTTCTATGAAAGGTATTTCTATAAACCATAATTTCATACCTTTACTGTAGACATACCTTAATGAAATTAAAATATGTTATTTAAGCTTACTATCGGACGTTCCCTATTGAAAATCGAGATTATACCTCTACTGGTTTGTGTACAGGGACACCCGAAAGTATTTCAAAGCATTGTGTTCTATGAAAGGTATTTCTATAAACCATATTTTCATACCTTTACTTTAGACATATCTTAATGAAATTGAAATATGTTAATCAAGTTCACTATCGGACGTTCCCTATAGAAAATGGAGTTTATACCTCTACTGGTTTGTGTAAGGGACACCCGAAAGTATTTGAAAGCATTGTGTTCTATGAGAGGTATTTCTATAAACCATATTTTCATAACTTTACTGTAGACATATCTTAATGAAATTAAAATATGTTATTCAAGTTCACTATTGGATGTTTTCTCTATCAAATGGAGGAAATACCACCATCGGTTCATGTACAGGGACACTCAAAAGTATTCCAAAGCATTGCGTTCTAGGAGAGATATTTCTATAAATCAAACTTTAATAACTTTACTATCCACGAAGTTTAAGGAAATTGAAATATGTTATTTACATGCACAAAAGAATTATTTGCATAGAATGTGGCATGATTAGCATTAGATTTACAGGGTGGCACAAAAATATCCAGTTACATTAAGAGGTATTAATAAAAAATTGCTAGAATTGTACTTTAGTCTACATTGAGCGTTTTTAACACTTTCTAGCATTTTTTAAGTATGAATATGATTTCAGTTTTGTGTATCTACCTGTCCGACCGTCTGCCTGTCCGATCTCTAACTCCCGTAAATATTTATGGAATTTCTTAAAACTGATATATGTTATTCAAGTTCACTATCGGATGTTCCCAATTGAAAATGGAGCTTATACCTCTACTGGTTTGTGTACGGGGACACCCGAAAGTATTTCAAAGCATTGTGTTCTATGAGAGCTATTTCTATAAACCATATTTTCATACCTTTACTGTAGACATATCTTAATGAAATTGAAATATGTTATTCAAATTCCCTACTGGATGTTTCCTGTATAAAATGGAGGAAATACCACCACGGATTTATATACACGGACACTCAAAAGTATTCCAAAGCATTGCGTTCTATGAGAGATATTTCTATAAATTAAATTTTAATAACTTTACTTTCCACGAAGTTTTAGGAAATTGAAATATGTTATTTACATGCACAAAAGAATGCTTTGCATAGAATGTGGCATGATTAGCATTAAATTTACAGGGTGGCATAAAAATATCCAGTTATATTAAGAGGTATTAAAAAAAATTGCTAGAATTGTACTTTCGTTTACATTGAGTGTTTTTAACACTTTCTAACATTTTTAAGTGTGAATATGATTTCAGTTTGTGTATCTGTCCATCTGTCTGTCTGTCTGTAAGCCCGCGCTCCAACTCCTGTAATTATTTATGGAATTTCTCGAAACTGATATACTTTATTGAAGTTCACTATCGGATGTTCCATATTGAAAATGGAGTGAATATCTCTTCTGGTTTGTGTACAGGGACACCCAAAAGCATTCGAAAGCATTTTGTTCTATGAGTGTTGTTTTTATAAACATTATCCCTATAGAATTTTTCCCATTTAAAATGACATTAATAGGTCCTGTACAACTAGTTTGTTTACAGGGACAAAAAAGAAATATGCCAATGCATTACGTTTTAGGACAGAATTTTTTGAAAATTATATTTAAAAGTCTTTCTACTGTAAAAATCATAAAAATATTGAAATTTATTGTTAATACTCTAAAATAATCTTTTATATAGAATATGATATGATTAACTTTCTGATTTACAGGGCTACACTAAAATATTCAGAGAGATCAAAAGCTGTAATTATAATCTAATGGCTGCATTTTCTTTTGCGTTAAGCCTTTTTAACACTTTCCGAAATGCCGAAGAGTAATTTCAAAATCAATTAGTCTATCTGTATATTTTTCAGTCCTTCTGTCTGTTGTGTGATAACATAGGCAAAGAATATTAAAAGTTATTCGATACAACAATTACGTACAGTTGGAAAGTGTTACTAATCAATG